>VDFB02000003.1:55639340-56030184 GCA_007258455.2 Sequoia sempervirens | reverse complement strand
CCCTCTTCAGCTTCAACTTTGTGACCATCTCCTCTGACACCAGACACCAGATTATTAGTGCTCCCACCGTCAATAATGACATCACAACATTTTCCTTCACACTTGCAACTTGTGCGAAACAGATTCTTCCTCTGTTCTGGTTCCTTTTCCTCAATCACTAGGGCTCTCCTAATCACTAGGGTTTCTCCCCTTTCAGGATCATCTGAATGTTTAGATTGGGTCTCCCCATCTGCATGTGCAACCCTGCCACGACCTTCTAGCCTTTTGTCTTCCCTTCCATGGTGTTGTGGACATTCATAGGCTCGATGCCCTTCTTCACCACACTGGAAACACATTCCTTTGAAACCACCTCTTCAAGATCCTTGTCCATATCTCCCTCATCCTCTACTTCTTTGATCACCACTCTTTTGATCACGAGGGCGGTAGAAGTTGTCATTCCTTTGGCTTCGGCTGGTACCCACATCTTCACTTTTCTTTTCATCATCATTTCGGCTTCTTGAAGGCCTGCCATTGCCCCTTCTACTTTGACCTCCTCGTCCTTTTTGCTTTCCATCAAATCTTTTGTTCAGCTTCTTTTCCACCTTTAGAGAAAATTGATACACATCCTCAATGGTGGTCATTCTGACTAGGCTTAACTCCTCATGAATTCTTGGTCATAACCCATTAAGATATCGGGCTACCTTCTCCTTATTGGCCTCCATGTGACCTGTTCTGATGATTATCTTGTAAAAATATTCAGTATATTCTTTCATAGATCTACTTCCTTGCTTCAACCCTTGCAATTTCTTCAACAGATCTAACTCGTAGTCCACTGGTATGAACTGCTTATTTAGTTTCTCTACCATGCGATCCCATCTGGTGATATTACCTTTTCCTCTTCAATTTCTTTCCAACTGGACCTCTTTCCACCAAATACTGGTGTGTCCCTTCAGCTTCATTTTCACAAACTTAACCTGATTTGGGTCCTCTATTTCCTCATACTCAAAATATTCTTCTAGTTCGTTGATCCAGTCGATCAACCCTTCTGGGTTCAAACTTCTAGATAACTGGGGACTTCTGCTCTGGGTCTTTTCTCAATCTTTGAAATGGCCCTTATTAGCTGCATTTGGTCTAAATCAATTGCTTCTTCTTCCTCTTCTACATCTGAACCTTCTTCCTCTCCTTCATCCTCACTTTCCTCCCTCGGGTTTAACCCTCTTCTCAACTGCTCTTGTAACGCATCAATCTATCTTTGGAGGGCTGCCAGTGCATCCCTTCCACCAACATTTCTTCTGCCTTGACCACCTCTGGCACCACCACGCCTACCAGACATCACTCTTGGAGGCATCTTTCTGGACCTCGACCCACAACCACGGTCCTCGTGCGAACTGCCTCATGATCGGCGATCTGTCCACATGCTCAAGAAAACCAGCTTTGATACCACTTGATGAGGGCGCAACCCGAGACTTAGAAAATAACCCACAAACAAGAGAATAATTTTATTATTCTAAAAATGGAGCTTCTTACATGCAGAGGATCTCGAATTCCCAAGTTCTATAACACATGCAAGTTACAGAAATCTACAGAATAACCCTTTCGTAATATGTGAGCTTGTCCCCAAAAAGTTACCCAAAAATTAGAAACCTGCCCATAAATAGAGCTCCTCATTAGTTTGGAGCCAAAACAGCATTCAAATTTGAGTTTAGGCAGTTTGGCGCCAAAAATTTACAACATGAAGTTCAAATTTCAAAAGAGCATTTGCAATTGTATCTTCTAGAAAGTGCGCCAACTTCCCGGGGCCATAACTTTTGATCCGGGACTCTGATTCGCGAACTGTTTGAACCATTGGAAAGGTCTCGAAGTCAATAACATGTTTAAAATCCACTATGTGGATTTTAGAAAGTTTTGGGGCTGATCTGGGAGCTCTAAGTGCCTCAAATCTAACTCAGAAGATTTTTAGGTGCAAATCTCATAAACTAAAACTGCAATATCTTTCAACCCAAGAACCGAAAATGAAAACCATAAATTGGGAATTTCATTATGACAAAAAGGGTATCCAAAAATGTAAAAACATATACAAACTAAGAAACTTGAAATTTAACTATTTTTGGTTGATGCAAGATTGCCCTTACACCACTGGATGCTCCTGCCTCACAAGAGACTCAAATGGAATTGCTAGTGACTCTTAACTTTACCCTTCTCCTAGGTTATACTCCCCCTCTCTTTCTGGAGGTGCTCCAATTTTTCTTGCATTTTTACTCAGGAAAACAAATGGTAGTTAGCCAAAAACCATTACATCAAGATCATATCATAGCATTTTCATAAAATTCATATGATCAAGTAACCATCATCATTCTATTGAAAGCAATAACATAACATTTCATAATTCCATCATAATATATAATTTTCAAGGTTTCATAATCTCATGATTCATCAGAATAATTACCATAAAGTGAAATGTAATTTTAGGGATCTAAAGTTGGGTGAAATGCAACCTAAGGAAGGTACAAGCATTATTGAGGCTCATTTTGGTGATTAGAGGTCTCTCAAAGTGTGTCATTCATTTTCATGTCTTCATTCATGCATCATATTCTTGCACATTAGAATAGGGTTGCAAATTGCCTAGTCTTAGACACACTTAAGGCTAGGGTTTATGTTCACATTTACATTCAAATTTCATTGTTTCTATCAAGGTCTAATTACCAAACTAGGGGTTTGGCTGAGGAAAACACCTCTCTCTCACTCTCTTCCACCCTTTGCCACCCTCTCCCACCCTCTCCCACTCTCTCCACCCCCATAAGAAAATAAAGCCTATTTTTTTTTGTAGGTATTTTCTCAATTTTGGATCCGAAAATCAGCTTGGAAGGGAAGGTTAGAGATTGGAGTATAGATCTAAACTTGAAATTATTAGAAAAGTAAAACAAGACTGATTCACCAAGAGTGGTGAGTGAGTCCCACTACAGGTGTTTTCCAGAACTATTTGTAGATTCAAATACCCTTTTCCCCAAAACTGGTTCCTATGCAAAACTCTAGATCTAGGACTTATTGGCCTAGATTAGTTAATGAGTCCCAAGAGGTCAAAAAGTTAGATTTTTTAGCTTTTCAGAGCTCCATTCCAGCCATCTCCAAATTTATAGGTGCACACAGTCCTTTTTGTAGCTTTTTGTTTTGTTTCATTTGCATTTTTGTTCATTTAGTGAAGCTTTACATTGGATTGGGATTTTTCATTACATCTTACATTTCTACTTGCATTGCATTTGTCTTTTCAAGTTCTTACTTGGTGGTGAACCCCTTACTAGTTTACAATCAGCCCCTAGGAAAATCCTATTGCAATATCTCTTTCTTCTTTGCATTAAGATCTCAAGGGTTTGTTCTTGAATGAGAGAGAGAGAAGATTGTCATTCTAGGTCCTAAACCCTAGAAAAGCACACAATTTTCCACCTTTCATTTTAGTGAACATAAATTTAGAACATCATAATTCTGATTTTGAGTACACCGTCATCCTAGATTTGACTTGCATTAACATTGCATTAGGATTTGCATAATTAGTTAATTGACATGGTTTTCAAATTTTGCATTAGCGAAAGTTCATATAGCTGACTTTTTGCATCTCATTTCACTGAAAATCAAACAAAGTCTACATTTGCATTTAGCTTTTAGATCATACAACATAAAAATCATAAAAAATCAATTGAAAATTTTGAATAAATACCCCTTGGGACTCATTTTCCACCTTGGGCGAATCGGTCCCAATGTAGATTTTGCATTGTGTTTTCCAGAATTTAAAACCCTATTTTTAAGCTTCTATTTGCTGTTAAAATATTTTTGTTTCAGTTTGCATTGCTTCTATTACATTCAAATCATTCAAATTATCATAGTTTACATTCATTGCAATTGTGGATAGAATTAGATTCTTACACTTTTCAATTTCAGTATTATTTCATAGTTCAATTAGACTAGATTACATTTGGCATACATTAGAAAAAAAAACCAAAAGCACCCATAAACTGATAAGCCACTTCATTTGACTATGTTAAATCTCTTCTTCCAAGTTAACCTAACCTTCAAGCCTTTTAGTAGTGATGACTTCGACATGTTATCTGAAGCCCTTGAGGATTTCATCTCACAAGGTTCATCTACTAAGGCTTGTCATGAAGAACCAAAACCAAGATAAGTTAACATGATTCAACCCCAACTTATCCTTTACCCACCTTCACACAAGCCTCAACCTCAAAAAATGCCTGAATTTACCTTTTACCCACCTAGAAACAATTTCTTTTAGCAATCAAATAATAATACCATCGCTCATACATACAACACTCAGAACAATCTACAACCAAAACAAGGTCAACTCCGACAACCTTAGCTTTTCCTAATCCCAATTTTCCTTGAGCTCCTCATTTAACTTCACATAGTGAAAAGGAGTACAACCTTGTTGAAAAACTTAAAAATACTCCTGCAAATATTTCCCTATGTGACCTAATTTAGAATTCACCTAATTATCTCACCATGCTTTAAAGAGATTTACAACAAGTTGTGATCCCTCCTAATACAAATTCAAATGATGTGGTAGATCTAATACAAGGAATGAATATAGTTAATTAATACTTTACCTTTCATCAACATGAGTTGCCTCCTTTGGAGTTGAGAAAGAAAAATGATGCCTTCATGATAAAAATCGGATACAACAAATTAGGAATAAATAGAACCCTTGTTGACAATGGTTCCACTCTTAATGTGTGTAGTATCACACTTTTGGATAAACTTGATGTGGATAAGTTAAAATTCAACCTGATTCCTTTTCAATTTGTGGATTTGATAACATAGGCAAATAACCGTTGGTTGTTACTACTTTACCTATATGAGAAAAGCAACCTTGCAAACTCCTATTCATGTAATGCCTGATAATATTTCATATGATTTCCTTTTAGGGCAACCTTGGATTAGTGAAATGCATGCGGTGTCTTCAACCCTTTATCATATAATGAAGTATGTCTACAACAATAAGGTATATCAAATTGAAATAGAACTCAAGCATGAAAATTTTCCTACAAGTTGAAAAAAGAACAAGTCCTCTAAGCACATTAATTCCAACATCAAACATAGAACCTATGAATAAGGAAAAACAAATGGTTGAAACAGTTTCAAAATTATTAGATGATGATTGGGGTTCCTTGGAGTTCACACCTTCATTCATAGGAGAGTACACAATCACAAGTAAAGAAGATGAAAATAAAAAACAACTAATGGTGATGTCAACACAAAATTCAAAAGAAAATTCACAAGCATCTACCTCATCCACTCTTGAAGAAGGCACAAGCTACACAAAAAACTTTGATGAGATAGATTATCAACAACCACCAAACCTGAAAGAAATGGAAAGAATCTATGGGAAAGGCTATTGAGCTCATGAAACTTGGTTATAATGGAAAAGAATGTGGAAAGAAAGAACAAGGTATTTGTGTTTCTATAAAACCTAATACATAAGAAACAGAAAGTGGTTTGGAATATTTCCCTTTTAAGACTATGCAAGCAATAAAGAGACCCTTGCTAAAAATCAACACCATTATGTGTAATCCTAAAAAAACTCTCAAATTGAAGCATCCAGAATTGATTGATACAACTTGTGAAGAATCATTAGATTTTTTTGAAGATGATGAAGCCTTGAAAGAAATGTTGGGATTTTATGAAAATCTATTCACTCCTAAAAAGAGGCAGTTGACATGTGCTATGATTAGTACCAAGCAAAAAGATGGAGAAGAAGAAAGAAGTGATGTTGAAATGAACAAAGAAGAATACAACCCTAAATTTCCAAAACAAAATGTGCTTCCTTTGGGAGTTACCATGGATATACCAATGGATATTAATAATGAAGAAAAAGTGATTAAGATAGGAAAGTTCCTTGATGATGATGAACAAGAACACCACACAACTTTACTCCATGACTTTCCTAAAAAATTTGCTTGGACTTACTCAGATATGCCAAGAATTGACCCTATGATTGTAACATACAATATAGTCCTCACAGAAAATGCTAATCCCATTAGAAAAAAGATTCAAAAAATCAACCCTAAGATAGCCTTATTAGTCAAAACCAAGATTGAAAAACTCCTTGAGGCTGATTTTATAAGACCTATAGATTATTCTCCTTGGATCTCAAACACAATCACAGTCACAAAACCTAACAATCATATTAGGATGTGTACATTTTTTTTTTATTTGAATAAAGCATCTTTGAAAGATGACTTTCCCCTTCCTAATATCAGCATGATAGTAGATTCTACTATGGGACAGGGTATGTGCAGGATCATCATGGAAAAAATAGGCCCTTAAGTGGCAAAAAATTAGAAAAAATAGAGTTAGGCAACTTGACGTAAAAATTTGAATAAGTTATCTATATTATTTCAAAAATATGTATGAATAGAATCTGTAACAAATTGAATTTAGTTTCTAAACTACTAGGTTTAAAAAAAAAAAATCTATTTGGTGAAAATTTGAAATTTCAATACAAGAGTACTTAAATTTCAAGGAAAAATAAGAAGTAGGTGTCTGTCTAACCACCCTAACCACAATAAAATGATAATATTTTTTATAAGATTTTAGACCTAAGAGTACTCATGTCTGATGTGATGCATATTTTTTGTAATTTTTTCCAAGTAAATAATTAATTATGAATTTTTATTACAACTTTTAAAAAATATAAAAACTCATATGTCTAACCACCTTAACTTGGTCAAAACTTCATGAAATTAAATTTTTTATTTTTTTAATCCTATAGTATATGAAGCATAGAATGTGATGCATATTTTGGATTCAAAAAATGTGATACCGTTTGAAAGCTATAGATTTTTTCAATTAGCCTATCAATCAGGACTTTAGTCGTAATTAAAATAGAAAATGAATAATAATTATTAATTAAATTGAAAGGAAAGCTTAATTTATATTGGTGGAAAGTTGAGAATCTCCTTTAAAAACCCTTTTCATTTCATCAATTTTGGGTAAAAAAGAAGTCGTCAGCCACATACCCTACAAATACCCATCATATCGCCACTTTTTGGCCCATCATGATCATACACATACCCGACATGCTCTTTTTTCATTCAAGGATTGATTTTGTGGGTACAATCAAACCTTTATCAACCCTCAAGACCAATATAAAATAAAATTTACAACATCTTGGGGAGCATTTTTTGGGGTCATGATTCCCTTTGGATTGAAGAATGCGGGAGTAACATATCAACGAGCCATGGAATTGATATTTCATGATTACATACATAAGATTTTGGAAGACTATGTTGATGATATTCTAACGAAATGTTTAACAAGACAAGGCAATGTAAATGTTCTTCAAGAAATCTTTGAGTGAATGTGAAAATACAACATGAGATTGAATCCAAGAAAGTGTGTCTTTGGCGTAGATAGTTGAAAAATTCTAGGTTTTATCGTATCTCACAAAGGCATCGAGGTAGACACGAAGAAAATTGATGTTATAGTTAACATGCCACCTCCTAGAAACATCTCACAGTTGTTCACAATACAAGGAAGAATTCAAGCTATCTATCATTTTGTAGCATCTTTAGTTGATCAGATGTTACCATTTACACATATCATGAAGAAGGATGTGCACTTTGACTGGAACGAGGATTGTAAATAGTCTTTTAAGAGTTTGAAGGATTATCTTGCAACTCCACCCATTTTACAACTCACCATGCAAAAAAAATGGTTCATCATTTACATAGCAACATCAGCCCATGCTCTCATATCATTGTTGGCTCAACAAGATGAAAATGGTAAAGAGCATCCTATTTATTACATTATCCAAACTTTGATTGATTATGAGAAATGATACATAATAATAGAGAAACAATGTTTAGCTCTTGGATTTGTTGCAAGTAAACAAAGACATTACTTACTGAATGCAGAAATACATGTGATGATGAAATTTGACCCACTAAGATATCTTTTCACAAAAATAGACTTATCAGGATGCTTAGCTAAGTGGGTGATTTTGTTAACTAATTTTCACCTTAAATTTGTTTCACTAAAAGCAATTAAGGGCCAAGCCTTGACTGACCAACTAGTTGATGCTCCTTCTCCTTTAGCGTTACCTAGTAATGACTCTTTCTCTTATGACAATGTGTTGACAATTGAAGCTAATACATTAGAATTATATTTTGACATATCTAAGTGTAGAACTGGCTCTGGTGTGGGGGTTATAATAATACTGCTTGTGGGAGAGCCTATTCCCTTGTCGTATGAGTTAAAATTCCTATGTGCAAAAAACACTACTGAGTATGAAGCATTGCTCACTGGATTGTGCACCGCTTTAATCATGGGCACTAGAGACATTAAGATATTTGGTGATTAATAATTATTCATTAAACAGATAAATGGAATGTATCAAGAAAAGCATGAAAAATTATCAAAATAAAAGGATATTAAGATCGAATCATTTACCATTGACAACATCCCTTGAAAGGATAATCAACATGGGGATGCAATGGCTAGTACACCTTCCCTTATATCTCCTCAAGATCCTTCAAAAAACTTCACCTTCATTGTGTATATAGTTATGAAACCATCAATTGAAGATAAATTAGACGAAGTATTAGAAACAACCATGGAAAACTCGATTGAATGGTATGATATGATATTCAACTATTTGAAAGATGACACCTTTCTCAAGCCAACAACTAAGAACATGCGATCCCACCTGCAAAAAATTCACATCTAAGTATATAATTCTTGCCAATGTGTTGTATCAAAGATCATTTATTGGTATTTTACTTAGATTTCTCAAAGAATCTGAAATCCCCATAGCACTTGAGGAAGCTCATGCAAGTTCCTATGGAGGTCATTTTGGAGGAAGATCATTATTTCAAAAACTCATTCACATGGGATACTATTGGAGACATATGGAAAAATATTACTTTGAGTATGTTAAGAGATGTCACAAATGTTAGGAACATAGAAATTTGATTCATGCTCCTGTTTCTGAGCTTTGGGCCCAAATTTCTATTTGGTCATTCTTAGTATGGGGACTGGATACGACTGGAAAAATATCACCACCTTCCTCCATCAATTTTTTTTATAATTATTGTGACATATTATTTCACAAAATGGGTAGAAGTTATTCCTCTTCGATCAACAACTATTTATGTGATATTTTGTTTCATATTGGAACACATTATTGCTCGCTTTGGACTTCCTTCAACATTAGTTTCCAATAATGGTACACCATTTAAGAATAATGGCATGAAGAAGTTCCTAGAAAAATTTAACATCCAACATCACTTTTGAACACCCTACTAACCGCAGTCTAATGGTCAAGATGAATCAACTAATAAGACCCTATAGAAAATTCTAAGGAAGATGATAAACAAACACAATAAGGATTGGCACACATAGCTGACATTTGCATTATGGGCTTACCGTACTAGTATCAGAAACTCCATCAAGACTACTCCTTATAACCTTGCCTATGGCACCGAGGTGATTATGACCTTGGAGTTAGAAATCCCCACATTAAGGAGTGCTCTTCAAGGACTTATTGATGATAACACTTATAAAGAACAACGATTGCATCAACTTGAGATGCTTGATGAACAATGCATTACTGCTCTTGACCATCTCCAAGCTTATGCTAGAATTGCAACATAGTCATCATGATCATGTCATCCCTCATGCATTCAACAAAGGTGATCTGGTGTTATGCGAGAATCAATGTAATGTTAATGTTGACCCAATTGAAAAAGGAAAATTCAGTCATAATTGGTTAGGATCTTATATAATTAGTGAAAGTTATGGTTCTAGTGTATACACATTAATTGAAATGGATCGTACACCTCTCAAAGAACCTATTAATTTCATGCGTCTGTGGTAGTACTATTTCTAATCTTCTTGAATAGTGTGAATGATAAAGAAGTGGTGTTAGAGTTAGTAGACGACATTCTATGTGCTCTTGCATTGCTTCATTCTTGACAAACAAATATTTGTGTGTCTTGAATACTAAAGTAAGTATTTAATTTAACCTTTTTTATGGTTACTTTAGGTTTTATATTATTTAAGATAATCTTGTGCGTTATGTTAGATTAGATCCTTATATGCATTTAATTTTCTTTAATTAGATCATAGGTGCATTTAATTTAGCATAACATACTTAATCATAATGTAGCATATAATAGAAACTAGAATAAGTTTTAATTAGATCACATGAAGCATGTTAAATCATGGAGACATTCATTAAATAGTCTTACAATGATTATTTAATCAATCACATTCCATTTAATATTAAACACAAACACAAGTAAAACATCAAATGCTCATCAAAGTTTTATGTACATGTAATCAATATATACAATGCTATTAGGTCTATGACTACAAGATCCCTTAGGATCTGGTGCTCACATCTATCTAGAGGCAGTCTGTCAAGAGATGGTGCTATACAATCATGATTGCAAGCCATCAAGTGCATTAAGAGAAAACTATAAACCCTATACTTTTCCAAGGGCCTCTCGACACTCCCTTGCTATTTGATCTCTTGCCGCATATAGTCTAGCTACCTCTGACTATAATCTCTCAAACTCTATTGGAGTTTGAGATGACTGAGAATCTTGGGAAGCCTCGACTCAATGGACACACCTCCTAAGACTCTCATACATTGCCCAGAGTCTAATGTACAACCTAAACAACTCTATATCCTGCTCCATGATGGGTGGGGGCACATATTTTGTATCAGTGGCCTCCTCGTAGACTAAGGGAGGAACTATCTCAGTAGCCGCCTAGCGATAGAGATCATAGAGGTCTCTCACAACTCTTGCAAGATAGAAACCATAAGTATAATCAGTACACTAAAACATAAAGCATAAACATAATGCATCGTAGTAAATAAAATATCATCACCTAGCTCTCTGGAAGGCTTTGTAATGACAACCTCGTCATGTGTAGGGGGCATGGATGATGTGCTAGCCTCTCCATGGCTATGGGTGCTAGTTCCTACTATAGTTGTTGATCATGATCTAGTAACATGAATGGGAGATGGCTCTCCCTACTTGTGGCCCACTATATCCTCATCTACTACCTCACCACCCTCACTCATCGAATGTTCCTCCTCCTCATCCTCCTCATGGCCATCATAGTTAGGATTTGCATCCTTATCATATTCCTCATCTATATCATTTGTAAATATGTCTACAGCCCTTTAGCATGTCTCCTTATCCTGGTCCTCCTCCTCATCTCCCTTATCTAGGAGTGGTCCTGCATCACCTATCAGCTCATTCATCAGGAATATGGGAGTTGATTGTGATACTACCCACCACTCCTTTTAGGAATCTATGGTACTGACATCATCAATGTTGGATATTGGAGGCATATCATGATTCAAGTACTTAGATTCATTGTAGAAAACATCCTCGATAGTGAACTATCTAGAATCATCGAGTATCTGGGCATTCTGTACTCATCTCCTGAAAAAGGGTTGTACCCTGGGTGCTATATGAACCTATCCAAATTTTTGCATGACAAAATCATAGTATAATGTTTATACTATGTAATCATGTCTACCTATCAAGAACCTATCCATCTACAACTTCCTCATCTGATAAGTCTCAACTAGCCACTGTAGAATAAGCTAGTAAGGTCTCCATGGGACCTCATCCTCATCTAGTTAGTCGAATCAGACTCTCCAAAAATGTAAGACACCATACTTCCATAGCCACCACAATGGATGGTTGAAGGCTCGAGGATACCCTAGAGCTATCACACATGGAAACCATGTCGGTCTGGTACATGTGATATGCTCTAGGAACCACACCTACAATAGCATATAGTGTACCATATTGTCGATCTCCCAAAATGAAAACTATCCAAGATCATAATATAGATGCTCAAGGATGTTGTACCCCTAGGCATACATGGTCATGTGCTCAGCCATCCCCTGAATCATGTGTACTAGTCCTCCCTTTAAGTGTGATCCTTGGCCATTAGGGAAAAGTACTAGTACTACTGTGAACATCATAATCTATGCAACCAGTGGAGCTCGCGAGTATAACAACATCACTAGATTGATCTGTGGCCTCACCATACCATCATATACTAGACCTCCAAGGTAGTAATGTATATCGTATTTCATCTCCTAGAATGACCGTTCTGCTAGGAAACGTACCCTCTCACCCCAAATTGAAACTTGGAGTATGCAATATCCTCTAGTGTAATGGCCATCTCATCAGTAGGAAGATGAAATGTGCATGTTTCTACATTCCATCACTTTGCTAATGCCATCAACATGGGATTGTGGTACCTCATAGGGGGTATGAGGTACACCCAATATAATCACATGATCTACAAGATCTCTGTCTCCTCTACTGAAAGAGTGGGGGCTAGGTCTCAAAGGCGACTAATTTTTTTGCCACCCAAATGTTGCTACGAATGGGTGGGAATCTAACAAAAAAGAAAAAATATGTCCTATAAGCATTCTAAAATCTCCAATCTTTACATCAACAATCAAAAAATTGTACTGAATTTTTTCTAGTGTACTTTTCTAAAGGTCCTAAACACTTTAGATCCCTTTTGGGATACTTCGTGAAGAAACGGGACACTTTGTGAAAAAGTGGGACACTTCGCAAACAAAATGGACACTTTGCGAAAAAAGGGGACACTTTGCAAAAAAAGGGACGCTTTGTGAAATTTTCTTCCAAGGCCCTAAATTACCCTAGAAATGCATATGAATCATAAAATAAATGCATACAAACAAAGCTAAGATAGAAAAATCAACTCACCTGATGATAATGCTCATTGTGGGCTACTTGATCCTATAGGATGTCTAGTCTGGCAGGAACGTAGTCTCGTCCACTGGACATCTTCAATCACTCTTCACCACACTCAAGCTACAAGAAGGTAAATGAAAAAATAGTTAGAATTTACTTCACTTTTTACTCTTATATAAGCTAAAATTTGGGCTTTTACTATATTAGGTTTAAAAAGTGTATTTTATTCAAATCAACATAATGATAGCTAGAGAACTCCATTTTTGAGGTTGTTTGTTGCATTAGAATCATGATTTCACTCCTATTCTCATCAAATATCTATCAACATGTGGTATGGTACTTGGAAATACCCTATGATATGACCTACCTAATTCAATGTGGTTAGACTGCTACCTTGATTCCACCTTTGTAAAGCAAGCAGAATCAAGGGGGGGCATACATCTACCCTTGAATTTGATTTCTAGTAGTTAGATAAGAGGATTTTTGAACAAATAACAAATTTGTGTTGCAAGATGTGGTTCCTAACATTGTGGTTTTGTAGATAGCTACAGTGGGGGCTTCATTCTTCCGTACTATGATCAAACTTATATGTTTATCCTTTTATGAAACAGAGAGTATTGTTGAAGTCCTTTAGCTTGCATATGCACATAGAGTCATATGGGTGCTTAAGTGGGGGATAAATGTAGTGTAGAAAATTGTACTCTCTTGAAAGCGATGAAATTTCACACTTAATTTGGACCTATTTTGGCACCCTTGCATTAATTACCATTTAAAATCATCATTAATAGGCCCCTAAGACCCATTATTTTGGATCTCAAGGTGTATTTTAGCTAAAAACCTGACAAAATCATCTAAAACATCTAAAATCTTGAAAACCCACCTCAAAATCTAGGGTGGGACTCATTCGCCACCTTAGGAAAATGAGTCCCCCTAGGTGGGACCCATTCACCACCTTGGGAAAATGAGCCCCATTCGGGGTATTTTTTAAGTTTTAAGAGGGAAAATCACCTTTTTAATTAAAATTTTTGGTTGAGGTTGGCCTTTGATATCTAAATAATGGTAAATTAGATGTTAATGTCTATATAAGCAAGTTTCTAAGTCATTTTTTTCATCTAAGCAAGTATTTTCAAGAGCAATTTCAAGAGAGAAGCATCAAGAATCTGCAAGCATTCATTCACAAGAGCATTCAAGTTTCAAAAGCAAGCAAAGTTGAAGTCTTGGAGTAGCATTAAAGTGCTTTTTCAGGTCTTCAATCTCACTTTCATCCAAGATCTAGCATTGTTAAGGGTTGATCATGGTTTTCTATAGTGAATCATGATGGATTCTAGGTTGAGGAGATGCAACTAGCCATCAAAAATGACCTAAGGACTTGTTTCCTAAGTGATTGCATCCTCCATTATCACTCTACTTTCATCTCAAGGAAGGTACAAGAATTATTGATGCTCATTTGGGTGATTAGAGGTCTCTCAAAGTGAGTCATTCATTGTCATGTCTTCATTCATGCATCATATTGTTGCACATTAGAATAGGGTTGCATTATGTTTTAGATTTCCTAGTCTTAGACACACTTAAGGCTAGGGTTTATGTTCACATTTACATTCAAATTTCATTGTTTCTGTCAAGGTTTAACTACCAAACTAGGGGTTTGACCAAGGAAAACCCCCCATAAGAAAATCAAGTCTATATTCTGTTTTGTAGGTATTTTCTTAGATTCAGATCCAAAAATTAGTTCAGAAGGGAAGGGAAGAGATTGGAGTAAATATTTGAACTTGAAATTCCCAAAAAAGTGGAATAGGATTGATTCACCATGAGTGGAAAATGAGTCCCACTACAAGTGTTTTTTAGAACTGTTTGCATATTTAGATACCCTTTTCCCTGAAATCAATTTGTGTGCAGAAATCTAGATTTGGGACTGATTCACCCAGATTGGCGAATGAGTCCTAATAGGTCAAAAAATTATATTTTTCAACATTTTAGAGCTCCATTCCAACCATCTCCAGATTTACAAGTGTACGAAATCCTTTTTGTAGCTTTTTTTGTTTTTTTTAATTTGCATTTCTAGGTCATTTAGTGAATATTTACATTGGATTAGGGTTTCACATTACATCTTACATTTCAATTTGCATTGCACTTGTCTTTCCAAATTCTTACTTGGTGGTGAACCCCTTATTAGTTTACAATTAGCCTCTAGGACAACCCTATTACAAGATCTCTTTTTCCTTTGTATTGAGATCTCAAGGGTTTTTTCTTGAATGAGAGAGAATGAAGGGGTATGTGCAGGATCATCATGTAAAAAATAGGCCCTTAAGTGGCAAAAAATTCAGAAAAATTAGAGTTAGGCAACTTGACATGAAAATTTGAATAAGTTATCTATATTATTTCAAAAACATCTAAGAATAGAATCTATAGCAAATTGAATGTAGTTTCTAAACTACTAGGTTTGTTTAAAAAAAAAAAAATCCATTTGATGAAAATTTGAAATTTCAATGCAATGGTACTTAAATTTCAAGGAAAAAATAAGAAATAGGTGTCTGTCTGACCACCCTAACCACAATAAAATGATAATATTTTTTTATAATATTTTAGATATAAGTAGAGGACTCATGCCCGATGTGATGCATATTTTTTTGTAATTTTTTTCAAGTAAATAATTAATTATGATTTTTTTTATTACAAATTTTAGAAAAATATAAAAACTTGTATGTCTGACCACCTTAACTTGGTCAAAACTTCATGAAATTCAATTTTTTTTTCTTAATCCTATATTATGCGAAGCATAGAATGTGACACATGTTTTGGATTGAAAAAATGTGATACTGTTTGAAAGCTATAGATTTTTTTCAATCAGCCTATCAATCAGGACTTTAGTCATAATATGAATAGAAAATGAATAATAATTACTTATTAAATTCAAAGTAAAGCATAATTTATATCAGTAGAAAGCTGAGAATCTCTTTTAAAAACCCTTTTTGTTTCATCAATTTTGGGTAAAAAAGTAGTTGTCAGCCACATACCCATCATATTGCCACTTTTTGGCCCATCATGATCCTACACATATCCGAAGAATTCCATTCTAGGTCCTAAACCCTAGAAAAGCACACAATTTTCCACCTTTCAGTTGCTAACACCATTTCTATGAGCAAGTGTTGTAAATTAGCCAATGTTTTCTCCTTAGACATGAGAGATTTCCTTGTAAAACCCTATGCCAAGTCATATGTTTCCAAAATAAAGCTACATCATGAAAAGGGAGGGAGGATTTCCTCCAAGAATACATAAGAGATCAATGGATTCAAGGACAATATTTCTTTGCTATAATGTTGTCATAAAAGCACAAAATTGTCATCATTCCCCAAATACTCATAGAACTAGAATAATGACAAAAAAAGAGAAAAACAAATAAATATATTTTGGGTCAACGTGGAAGAGACCTAAATGTCTTCACACCTTGCATCATCCCCAAAAGGAAAACACAAGACACGTGAAAAAGATAAAAGGGAAAACTTTTGGGTCAACATGGAAGAGACCAAATTTCTTGACACCTTATGTCATCCCCAAAAGGAAAACACAAGACAAATGAAAAAGGATAAAATTTTGATGGCATGGAGAAGAATGTAGATACATATAATGGAATGCACAAAAAGATAGAGATATTCATCAAATGAAACATTAAGGGGGATCACATTATGCACATAACATCATAAACATGAAAAAGCAAAAGACTAGTAAGGCACATGTGATTCAACCTATAATAGGTCGTTGGCATCCCAACCTCGGTCTGTATATACGAAATGCAAACTATCCAAAGGGACAACAACACATGCCAAACTAGGGGAAGCACCAAGTTCAACACTCTTTTTAGGAGATTTATCATTTAAGCTCATAGAAGTGGAAAACAATGAATTCAACTCATTATGTACTTGCTCATCAATCTTTGTAATTTCAATTCCATCATCTAGATTAATCACAATGGGAGGTCAAATGACAATGTCCATGAAAGGTTCTTGTTTATGTTGCGGCGAGGGTATAGAGTAATCATGCATTGCTTCAGGTAAGCTTGGATTTTTGATTTTCTATGTTTTTCTTGTCTTCTTTAGTTTGTAACATACAAGAAATATCATGATGTCTATGACTACGCTCTCTAGCATTTTGATTCTATTTCAATATATTTTCAATTTGTGTTTATGTAGGAGTGGGTTTGTCGATCATAGGTTTCTTCTCTTCTTTAGGGGAGGAATGGAAGGAAGCATAGGAGGTTTTTCAACCACTTTCTCTTTAGCTTTGTAAACTTGTTTGATTTTAGGAGGCATAATGGGATAGTTTTGGTTATCTCATAGTCTCTTGGAGGAAATAGTAGGATGTTTTGTCATAGGTTACTCTTGGATGGTGGAAAGGAATTTTTTCTCAATCATTGTTTCTTTAAGGATAGGTGGCTCAATCACAGGTTGAGGCATGTTTCTAAGGGATAATTCTTCTATGTAATTTGCCTTAAAATTTTGATAGGATTTGAAAAAGAAGTCCTCACGAGGTCTATTAGGTTCAATAGGCTTGGGTCAAAAGAAATCTAATGAAAAGTTCTCTTAGGAAGACACATGATTAAACCCACTATGATGCACAGTAAATATATCATTGCCAAAGGGAAAATTTAAACATGTTTATGTACAACTGACTCGTTGGAATTCATGGAGTGAAGCCATGGATAACCTAACTTCACACGAAATTGGCCCAATTGCAGAATGATGGTGAATGAGACATTTAATTATTTCGGTTCAACTTTTAAAGATAGATCTATCAAGCCTATTGTAGGACAAGAAAAACTACTATGTGTCTTGATCCATGTTTTGGATTTTCATATGTATTTTGATAGAGTTCATGCACAAATAGGAATTCTTCAGTGATCACATTCTCTCCACATACAAGATCAATTAATATCTCATTATTAGGCCTATAATTGATTCTTCTAGATATATAAAGAGGACCATCAGGTACATGTTTATGTCTTTTTGTGAGAAAGTAAAATCAAGAGGCCTTTTGGTTGAGCCCTTATGAGGTTCATATTCGATAAATTCTACCATTTTAATTGGTTCTTCATTGTCATCTTTTATGTTTTCATCATCTGCATCAACATTCATCACATCATTCTTGGTTTCACTAGCTTTGATAAATGAAATAGTATGTTTTGACATGGGATTGGTAAATATTTGTAAATTTTGGTTGGGAGAAGCTATAGACTTATTACCTTGATCATTCACACCTCCAATTTGTATTTGATTATTATCAATAAGTTCTTGCACAATATGTTTACGATACTTACAATATTTCATACCATGTCCATTTTTTCGGTGATAATGGCAATAATATTTGTGTTGAAAACCTATGAGAAATAGTAGATTAGGATCGTGCTCTTTAACAGGAGGTAAGGTGAGCATGCTCTTTTCAACAAGCTGCAACATGATATTGTGAAGGGTATTGAGTAGAGGAGTGAAATTTCTATCCCTATCCCCAAAGGAAAAATGATTTGTTGTCTTTATAGCAGCCACTTGGTTATTAGTTTGTTGACTTGGTTGAGGGAAGTTAATTTATAAAAAGATCCCATTTTTCTTTTTGAAAGGTTGGTAACTATTTTGAGTTGCGGATTCAGACTTTTTGAGATGGCTAGGGGGATTTTTCACATCATGACCACAAGTTCTATTATGATAATCACAAAGGGTTGTAAATAACTATTTAAAGGATAGAAATCTCAACATTTCAAGTTTTATTTGTAGTTTGTTTTGTAAGTTGGCAATAAACATTCATTGAAGGTAGACATCAAGAATCTTAATGTTTACTTGTGAATAAAGTGTTTGGTATGTTGCTATGAAATTAGTCCCTTTTTCCTCGTCATTTTGTTTACATGTCATTAAATCAGCTAGGGTCATCTTGGGACCCATGTGAATATGGAAGTGGTTGTAAAAGGCATCAAAAAGTTCATTGAATGAACCAATTGAATTATTCGGTAAAGAAGAGAACCACTCTAAAGTAGTATCCTTCAAGGATCTAGGGAATAGTTTAGCCAAAAAAAAATTCTTCAAAGATGAAATCACTACAAAAGGCTATAAAAGCGAAAACATGGCTAACATTTTCTTCTTTGCCACCATATTTCTCAAATTGAGGAACTTCTATACCTTGTGGAATTTGTGTTCTCAATATCTCCAAGGATAAGGGATTGGTTTGTATGTATTGTGAAGGTTGACCATTGTTCCTTTTATTTAGGGTTACAACTTGTTGTTGAAGGGATGTCATGGTTCGCATAAGTTTGTTTAGGAGAGCATCATTGTTATTGTAAGGTGGAGGGGAATAAGATGGAGTAGTGTATGTATGCAGAGGGAAAGTGAATTGTAATTTTGTGAAGGAGGATGGTTGAGGAGATATTGGATTTAAATGAACAACACTAGAAGGATTCCCTGTGGAAATACCTAGGGAAGTGTTCACATTGCTAGTAGGTTGGATTGTTGTAGTAACTTGAGTACTAGTGTATGTTGGAATTGAAATGGATATTTCCGAAGAAGGGAGTGAAGTTCCACATTGGATTTGAGTACACCCTAAATCTTGAGTAGAATTATTCATGGTAGGGATGGTATTATTAACATTAAGCACATTGGTTGTAGGCATGGGAGTCATGGAAAATTAGGTATGCATGCTGATGAGCCCAAAATATGTTCATAATTTGGATATCATGGTGTACTTTTACTACCCTCACTTTTGTTGTTCATGGTTGTTTAACTCTTTTGAAACCTTTTATTGGGGGATATCCTATAGCAATACACTTTCATGTTCCTGCAGCCTATCATGTTGACATGTCTATATTTATTACCCTATTTGACTCCCCAAATGACTGGTATAATGCATGTAGTTTTTGAATGATGAAATAGATTTAAATATGTGATTAATGAATGGATATTGTGTATGTGCCATGAGTCTTTTCTTTCGCATCTATTACCTTGTGTTTCGCAGGTTGTTGAAGAAAGTATGATCGAGTCAAGCATAGCTGATCTCGGCCTTGCAGTAAAGTCCATTTCCTGCACAACTTCGAGGAAGCTCTGGCGAAGACTCTTTGACTGAAACTGTTGGGATGGATTTTAAATATCAGTTAATCTGGAAAGAGTGGAGTGCTAGATTCTCTCTGGATCAGGTTGAACGGATAAACTCATTTATGAAGTATGTTCCTCGATTTCGGGATACATTTTACATCCACGTCTTTCTCTGTTAGGGTTAGTTAGTTAGTTGTTTTCCTAATTTAAATAAGTGTTCCTCCTGCGTGAGTGAGCAAGCATAGTGAGATAGAAAGGATATCATGTAAAAGTTAGTATGATAATAAAAGCAGAGTCTGTATGACAAGAGATAGAGTTTTTTGTTAGTTTTCATATGAATAGAACAATGTATACCATTTTGAGTTTATGAATAAAATTTGATGAAGTTTTGAGTTTAGTACTTACGTAATTAGTTGATGCTTGCTAAGGGGGCCCACTTAGTAAGTATCTATAGTTAGTTAGTTAGCCGTTCATTTTCTTTTGATCATAAGTTAGATTTCATCTTTGAAGTTTCTATGCAAACTCAGTCTTATATTGTTCTTGCAGCATCGAGAATCCATCCCTGTGTCTGTTCCTGCAGCATAAGGCCAGTTCATAGTTTGTTTCTCAATCGTAGCTGTTATGATTTCTACTTTGGTTAAACTATAGTTGAGTTTAGAGAACCTTGCATTACTTTCCTATCATGTAGGTAGAATTCTTTCCAAGTATTTGTTTTCGTTAAGTTGTGACTGAAACTAGTTCTTAGTGCATATATAGTGCTGCTCCATTTCAAGTATACGTTCTCTAGTTTGACAAGTAAATGAAAGACCATGAAAAGATATTAGTCGCCTGCTGGAGTGTCCAATTCCTAGGATAGGTTTTGTCATGATTTTCATATCCTTTTATGGGCACGACCATTTTTGGTGCCATTGCCAGGGATGGTGTCAAGCTAAGAACTTGTCAAAAGTCATTTTTTTTAACAATAGTTTAGTTTGTTAATCAAGAATTTTCAAAATCCTTCAAATCACCATTCATTCTATTGCATGCATAGAAGAAGAGATGCGCTGGGAAGGTTCCTCCCTGAAAACCTATTTGTTGAATTGCCATTTGACCCAGCTGACGAAGAACCTAAGGAAAATCCATTTGCTCTGATACTACATCAAGCAAATATGGCACATAATCCACCTAATCCACCTCCTGCTTTTGAGTTTCCCATTGTTGCCCAGCAAGATACTGATAACCTTAAAAATATTCCTTCTTCATTACTTCCCAAGTTCTATGGCCTAGTTACAGAGGACCCAGAAACTTTCTTGTTTGAGTTTGATATCCTTCGTCACAGCTATGATTACACTTCAGATGCTCACAAGCTGAAGTTGTTTCCTTCCACCTTGAAGGAAGGAGCCCTTAGATGGTTCATGAGTTTGGGAAGAGGTGTTTTTGATAGTTGGGCGGCCATGCAAACAAAATTACTTGAGAAATATAAGGAATATTGTAAGAGTGGTAGTAAGGGAGACGATATATTCAGAATTCAACAAAAGGGGGATTAAAGCCTGGAAGACTATATCTCAAGATTCTTGTTTTCCCTGAAAAAGAATTCAAACCATACTCTCAACGAAGAATCTCAGAAACTACTTTTTCTAAGGGGAATCAATGATACTTGTATAGATGCCCTAGACCTAATGGGAGGAGGTGATATAACCCTACTGCCTTGGGATGATATTAAGAAAATATGTTTTAACTACTCTCGAGCAATTGTTAAGAAAGGTAGAGGTCATCAAACCATAGTGGGAAAGTCCTCTACTAATGGAGTTTCACGGATGGAGATCACAAATTTGTTGTCAGATTTCAAGTAGGATATCATAAAAAACATGGCTACATAGTTGGATACTATGCAAGCTCGCAAGAAACATCCAGAGGCTGAGGCAATCCTGGCTGAGTTCTGTCCACATTGTAGATAGAAGAAACGTGACTGCAGATGCAAGATGGTGGCCAACATTGAGGCTAAACATGTACCTACTGATTTTAAGATGATAAAAGATGATGATGACCAAGTCTTCTTTGTTGCACAAAGGAGACCATGGTCTCTAAGACAAGGTATGCCTCACGATCTTTTAACTTTTGGTAATCCTTATTTTAATTACAATAACCAGTGGCAACCTACATATGGCCCATCACAACCTTGAAATACTGCTCAACCTCACTAGCCTAACTATCAGAGCCCTCAATGGCAACCCCCCTTAAGGAGGTTGGTAGCAGCCATAAGGACAATGGACTCCACCTCTAGGTAACTGGCAGCAGAACCCTCAATGGAGAGGTTCTCAGCAATGGCAAAACCAACCCCCTAGATTCCTGCAGTCTCAACAACCACAACCTCCAACCCTTATGCCTCCTCTTGCAACATCTGCAGCAAATACTGGCCCTCCAAAACAAATGCCTATGCCTGCTCAACCATTGCCAAATCCTAATAATAAGCAGCAGGAACAACAACCTATGTATTCTTCAGAAGCCAACCAGTATCCAACTTATGCTCTGAATATCAATGATATCCATCTCAGGTCTGGAACCACTCTCCCTACTCCACAACCACCTATAATTATAGAGATTCTAGACTCCACTGCTAAACAACCTATTGATCATGCAGAAGATATACCTATACCAGCTACTGCCTCTAAGGAACCTATCCTGCAACCACAGGCTACACCACCTTTTCCTCAGAGATTACAAATTACTACACCCAAGACCATCAAAGAGCCTACCTTTGATATTTTGGATCAGTTAAAGAATGTACAAGTTAAAATTCCTCTTTTTCAAGCTATTAAAGATGTTCCAGTTTATGGAAAAGCCATTAAAGAGGCATGTTTAAAGAAACAAGGAAGAAAGAAAAAGGATCCCCAAACTATCCATGTTTTAGGATAGTTAGCTGATATTATGTTGGGGAAGGTTGTCATTCTAAAATATACTGATCCTGGAAGTCCTGTAGTAAAAATAAATATCAATGGTCAGGTAGTAAGAAATGTTTTGGTTGACCTTGGTGCAGCCATTAATGTGATGACCAAGCACACTATGGAGTGTTTGAATATCCCAAACATTCGGTCTACACCGACTTTCCTGCAGCTTGCTAATAGTTCCATGGCTACACCTGATGGAGTGATAGAAGATGTCATTGTCACCCTTGAATCTTGAGAATACCCTGCTATTTTCACCATATTGTCCACTAAGACAACCTTAGGAGGATATCCTATTATCCTAGGTAGACCCTGGTTAGCTACAGCTGATGCCCTTATAGGATGTCATTCAGGAGACATGACAATTTCTGATGGCAGTCAAGAAAGAAATTGGCTTTATACCCACCAGCACAACCTCTGCAAGATTTGTATCAACCAATTTGGCCAGATCTAGGAGAGGAAACTAAAGAATTCAATTCATTAGCTCAGTTAATGATGCTACAAACTGATCCATTTTCCCAGCTTCAGAGTGAAGATAACCTACTTCTACACACTTTGCAGTTTAGTTATGGTTTGAATAGCCCATCTATTTTGGACAACCGTTCTTAGCAATGTTTCCTACAACAACTGAACCCTGAGAGCCATCATGATTTGCTATTATGTGATATACAGGCATCACCTTTATTAGCAACCTCAATAAATTATCTTACCAAACAGATAGAAGTATCTCCAAGCCACTGTCTGCATATTAATAATAAGTTGCCTCTATCTCAACAAACTGCCCTAGCCACAATGCTACAAGCCCACCATAGAGCTTTTGCATGGGACTATGGGGATATGAAGGGTTTAGACCCAAAACTCTGTACACATCACATATATATTAGCAGTGACTTCAGACCTATCAGGCAGCCTCAAAGAAGAATTAATCTAGCTTTGAGAGAAATTGTTAAAGAAGAATTGCAGAAAATGTTAACAGCTGGCTTTATCTACCCAATCTCCGATAGTCAGTGGGTTTCCCTGTTGGTCATTGTTCCTAAGAAAGGAGGAAAATGGAGGGTATGTGTAGATTACAGAGAGCTCAACTTGGCAACAAAGAAAGATTACTTTCCTCTTCCATTTATTGATCAAGTTCTAGATAATTTAGCTGGGAAAAAGTACTTCTCATTCTTAGATGGCTTCAGTGGGTACAATCAAATCAAGATTTCTCCTAAGGATCAAGAAAAGACTACTTTTACATGCCCTTGGGGAACGTTTGCCTATTCAATTTTTCCTTTTGGTCTCTATAATGCTCCTGCAACTTTCCAGAGGGTAGTCATAAGTATCTTCTCAGACATCTCATATGATTGCATGGAAATATACATGGATGACTTTACTGTTTATGGTACGAAATTTGAGGAAGCTCAAGCCAAATTGAAGAAATTACTACAGAGATGTGCAGATCACAACCTATCACTGAATAGTCAAAAGTGTTTCATGATGATGCAGGAGGGAATAGTCCTTGGTCACTATATTTCTGCTGCAGGAATTCAGGTTGATCCTGCTAAGATTGAGATCATCTCTAAGCTACCCTCTCCTGCTAAGCAGAAAGAGGTATAGAGCTTTCTAGGCTATGCTAGATACTATAGAAGATTCATCAAGGATTTCAGCCAAACAACAGGCCCCTTAAATAGTCTGTTGAAGAAAGATGCCGATTTTTCCTGGACAGAGGAATGTGAAAATGCATTTCTTGACTTGAAAGTCGCCCTTACATAGGAACCTATTCTGAAAGGACCTGATTGGTCACTTCCATTTCATATTCATACTGATGCATCAGATTATGACATTGGAGTAGTGTTAGGGCAGAAGGATGGTTTGATAGAACATGCACTCTACTACATAAGCAAAAATTTGCAAGGGGCTGAATTAAACTACATTGTTATAGAAAAAGAAATGTTGGCAATCATCTACACCCTCAATAAATTTAGGCATTACATCACCAGTTATCAGATATTTGTCCATACTGATCATGCATCAATCCGGTATCTCATGAACAAAGCCTCAATATCTAGGAGACTGGTAAGATGGTTATTGTTGATGTAGGAATTTGACATTACAATTGTGGACAAGCCAGGTAAAGCCAACGCGGTTGCTGATTTCCTTTCTAGAATTCAAAGGCAAGATGACTCTGCACTTATTGAAGACTCCTTTCCTGATGAGCAACTATTTGCAATCAAAGTTATTCACCCATGGTATGCTGATATAACAAATTATCTGGCCACAAGAAGAACTCCTCCTCAATTCTCCCCTAAGGAAAAGAGATTATTGGTAGAGAAAAGCTTTAACTTTTCTTGGATTGTAGATTGCATGTTTTATACTGGGCCAGATCAAGTTATGAGGAGATGTGTACAAGAGGAGGACACTCATGATAAACTGCATGCAAGCCATGATGAGCCGTGTGGTGGAAATTTTACTGCCAAAAGGACAGTAATGAAAATTTTAAATACTGGTTCCTATTGGCCAACTTTGCATAGAGATGCAGCTAAATATACCAGGAGATGTGACAGATGCCAATGGATGGGAAGACCAACTTGATCTGATGAGATGCCTCTATTTCTACAAGTTGTAGTTACACCCTTAGACAAATGGGGACTGGATTTTGTAGGACCAATTGATCCACCTTCCAATGGTAAGTCCTACATCCTTGTATGCACAGATTATGTCACAAAATGGGTAGAGGCTAAACCTATGAAACATGCTAGGGATAATAAAGTGGCTGAATTCCTCTATGAGGAAATATTTACTAGGTTTGGTGTCCCTAGAAAAATAGTGACAGATCAAGGAGCACAATTTACTTCTACACTTATCATAGCTTTAGTCAATGAATACAATATACGGCACAGGAAATCAACTTCTTATCACCCCAGGCCAATGGCTAGGTTGAGGTCACCAATAGGGACATAGAGGCCATTTTGACTAAAACTGTAGATTTGCATAGGAAGGACTGGGCCACAAGGTTACCAGAAGCTATATGGGCCTACCGTACTACCTGGAAAACTGCTACAAGATATACACCTTTTGAAATGGTGTATGGTAAAACCGCTATGATGCCAATAGAATTTGAACATAAGACTCTAAGAACAACATTAGAGATGGACATAGACTTAACAAATGCACAAAAGGATAGAATCATGCAGCTCAATGCTCTGAATGAGCTTTGAAAGAATGCCATGCAACACATTGAGATAATACAAAATCACAGAATAAGGTGGCATGATAAATACATTAAGGAAAAGAAATTCAAAGTAGGAGATTGGGCTCTGCTTTATGACTCATGATATAAAGATAGTCCAGGAAAATTACAAACTAGATGGTTGGGCCCGTATGAAATTGAGAATGTATTTGCTAATGGTTCAGTTCAACTTGTTACAATTGATCTTGTTAGATTCAAGCTGTTAGTTAATGGACACCGCCTCTGGTTGTACCATAAACTAGTCTCAAAAGATGAATTCATGCAGTAGTTCATTCAGGATCCTGCCACTAATCTTCCTATAGCCAAAGGCTTTAGCCTTTCTCCTGCAGCTTCACCGTAATTTTGTAATGCATGCTCATAATAAAGGTTTCCTTTTTAGGGAAACCCCTTTTTCTTCATTCCCACTAGTCGCCACATTTCACTTCCTTATCTTCTGTCCCATCCATCCATTCCATCCATTCATCTCGTCTGTCCACATCACCCATCCACCTCATTCATTCGCACCACCCTTAATTATGATCTCATTCCCAACTGTCATCTCATGTCAAAGCCGTCATCTTTCTCAGCACGTACAAGCATTTATTGAAAGGTACGCAATATATTTTGTTATTGCATCATTTATTTATTTCATTTTATTCATTTACTACTATGTCTATATCAGTCATTATTACCCAATCTCTGCCTATTCTTTAGTACATGTGTGGACACATGTCATACTTTAAGTAGGGGGCGGGATAATCTATTTTTAAAACCTATCCTTTTGCCGCTGTCACAATTGCTCAAATAATTTTTCTTTATTATTTTTTGGTACTTTCCAAATATGATCACATGTTTTTCATTGCATGTTTTTCATTGTAAATCACAATTAAAACTGCTTGTTTAAGTAGTTCATTTTTGGAAAAGAAGAGAAAAGTGACGGCGGGAGAGAAAGAGAAATTTTTGGATTTTCAAAAAAGAGTTGAGTTCAGCTAAGGCAAAACTGTGAATATGGGTGGTCAATTGGTAAGACATGAGCCTATAGCTCATGAGTTATTAATGCAAAATCCTCAAACAGTCCAAGCATTCAGCCTTTGTGGTTGGTTGAATTACTTTTTGAGTTTAGATGCCTTCAATGAGGAGGTTGCAGGTGAATTTTTAAGAACCCTTTCTGAAGGAGAGGCTACAGTATGGGGTCTAACACTAGCTATAACTAAAGAAAGAATTGTAGAGGTAACCGGGCTTCCAGCCATTGGAGAGAATTTTTTTTCGGATGATGTCTCTACAAGGGCAGAATTTACAATACCCACTGATGGACCCTTGGAAGTCTCTAAGTAGGGATGCAAGCGAGTGTCGTTGCCTCCTCCATATCCATAATATGCTACTTTCATAATCAGATATTTAACATGTGAAGGCTGTTTTTCTTACTTGCATTCTTACCATTTCAAATTGCTGAGTCATATGAGGCATGGGTTAGCTGTTAATGTTCTGAACTTTTTGTTAAAATTTTTGGAACAATGTGACCACGGAACCCAATAGGGGAAGGATAACTCTATTGCCCACTATAGTCTTATAAAACTATTGATTGAACACTATTTGAGAGATGTATCACCTCTTTCCTGGCAAGAATTTGTTGCCCAAAAGAGCCTGCAACTTCAAGAACCCCCTAGGGCACTTACCCCACGACCTCAAAAAAAGAAAGAGGAAATGGCGTCTACTAGTAGGAGAATAGGGCAAGGGTCATCTGCTCCTACAACACCTGGTCCTGCAGCTCTCACACCAAAGTCCTCTGCTTGGGTGCAAACTAGGTCTGCCAGTAGGAGAGAAAAAGGAAAAACAAAGGCAGGAGAGTCATCTAGGGCAGAACAAACCCCAGAATCTGACCCTCGTTCTCAAAAAAGTCAACGCTATTCTCCTGCAACATCTTCCCCTGCAACAATTTCTCCTATAGCAACACCCGTTGCCATCACCAGTTCACCATCATCCTTTGATAGGGCAGAACTCTCTAGGAAATTCAGAAAGAGGAAGGCTACGAGAGCACCTTTGACAGCCGCAACATTGCCAAGAAGAGTTTCCACAAGAAAACAATGTAAAGTCTCCCCTGCTTCACCTCAACCTGAAGTTATCATAATTTCAGAGGAATCTATAGAGTCTGAATATGATGTTTCTCAGAATGTGTCTGAAAGTGCTGCACAAAGTTCATTTGTTATTCTTGAAGAAGAAAAATTTGAGAAAAGGGAAGTTGAGCATAATGAAAGGGGCGTACCAAGTCTCGATGACTTGGCTGCTGCGGCTATGCAGATTTCGGAGGAAGCACAGTCTTCTCCACTGTAGCAATAGGAATTCATCCTGCAACAAGAGGAGGAATAGACTAAACAATTGGAAGTGGCCAATGAAGCTTCATTACCCCCTGAAACCTATCAAGCCATGGTTGTCTACAAAAAGACACTTTTGATTGAATTCCTAGAATATCTTAGAAACACATGGAGACCAGTCACATTGCAGACTTTGAGTTTCCACCACCTAGCCAAGACTAAAATGCAACAAAGTCTTTGGGAGGAAGAAAAGAATAAACTAAAAAAGGAAATTGAAAGGCAGAAATAGTAAATTTAGGAGTTAAAGGAGAAAATGGATGAAATGATGAAGGTAACTGGTCAGATTATGGAATGCAAACCACCACCCAGAGTTTATGCTCTGTGTCTCAAAGAATAATTTTTGTGGTTCCAGTTAATGAGAATTTCCAGAAATCTAGATCCTATTATTCACATTGCTAAAGAATTCTACGATGCATACCGGGTAGCTCCTAATTGGCTAAGGAATTCTTTGTGCGAATTTTATTTACATGGCTTTATAATTCCATTTGAAACAGAGTGGAATCTCCTTCTGTACATTGACGACATCCATTTGAGATCACTTATGTCTTGGGTGGCAAATGAAACAAATTATGGTAGGCAACAGGAAGCATATGAAGAAGCCGAAAGGAATGAGCCTGTTCCATTGCGCCCTGAGAGTTCAGACCCCCATACGATGTTGAAAACATGGCTTACTGTGGCATATGACTTTAATAATGATACAGTCAGGATGAAAATATTTGATCTCAGAAAAAAGGTGTATGATGAATTTCAAGAACAAACATACTCATTTTGGAAGCTGTCATACTCCAGAATTGAGAAGAGGTGGGAGAGATTAATAGTTGGGTTAAGAAGGTCTGAGCCTCACAGTCCCCTGAATTTTACGGTAGCTCTCAAAAGATCAAGCAGATACATATAGTTGGGCCTTCAAAAGAGGTTTGAATTGTGGTTGCCTTTGACATTTAGACCTCCTGTGCATGGCCTCTTTATCCCTACCAAGCTACAAATATTAATGAAGATACAAAATCTCATAGGTATGAAAGGTGGCAGAGTTTCAGAGGTTTTTATTACAAATTTGGAACTCCATTTCAGGGTCATGCCTCAACCACTGATTTCAGAGAGACCACCAGAAAGTTTAATGCTAGAGGACTAGCATTGGGTTAAGTAGGGGCAAATGATGAGCCCAAAATATACTCATAATTTGGATATCATGGTGTACTTTTACTACCCTCACTTTTGTTGTTCATGGTTGTTTAACTCTTTTGAAACCTTTTATTGGGGGATATCCTGTAGCAATACACTTTCATGTTCCTGCAGCCTATCATGTTGACATGTCTATATTTATTACCCTATTTGACTCCCCAAATGACTAGTATAATGCATGTAGTTTTTGAATGATGAAATAGATTTAAATATGTGATTAATGAATGGATATTGTGTATGTGCCATGCGTCTTTTCTTTCGCATCTGTTACCTTTTATTTCGCAGGTTGTTGAAGAGAGTATGATTGAGTCAAGTACAGCTGATCTAGGCCTTACAATAAAGTCCATTTCTGCAGAACTTTGTGGAAGCTCCGGCGAAGACTCTTTGACCGAAACTATTGGGATGGATTTTAAATATCAGTTAATCTAGAAAGAGTGGAGTGCTAGATTATCTCTGGATTGGGTTGAACAGATAAACTCATTTATGAAGTTTGTTCCTTGATTTTGGGATACATTTTACATCCATGTCTTTCTCTGTTAGGGTTAGTTAGTTAGTTGTTTTCCTGATTTAAATAAGTGTTCCTCCTGTGCGAGTGAGCAAGCATAGTGAGATAGAAAGGATATCATGTAAAATTTAGTATGATAATAAAAGCAGAGTCTGTATGACAAGAGATAGAGTTTTTTGTTAGTTTTCATATGAACATAACAATGTATACCATTTTGAGTTTATGAATAAAATTTGATTAAGTTCTGAGTTCAGTACTTGCGTAATTAGTTGATGCTTGCTAAGGGGGCCCACTTAGTAAGTATCTATAGTTAGTTAGTTAGCTGTTCATTTTCTGTTGATCATAAGTTAGATTTCATCTATGAAGTTTCTGTGCAAACTCATTCTTATATTGTTCCTACAGCATCGAGAATCCATCCCTGTGTCTGTTCCTGCAGCATAAGGCCAATTCATAGTTTGTTTCTCAGTCGTAGCTGTTATGATTTCTGCTTTGGTTAAACTATGGTTGAGTTTAGAGAACCTTGCATTACTTTCCTGTCACGTAGGTAGAATTCTTTCCAAGTATTTGTTTTCGTTAAGTTGTGACTGAAACTAGTTCTTTGTGCATATATAGTGTCACTCCATTTCAAGTATACGTTCCCTGGTTTGACAAGTAAATGAACAACCATGAAAAGATATTAGTCACCTGTTGGAGTGTCCAATTCCCAGGATAGGTTTTGTCGTGATTTTCATATCCTTTTATGGGCGCGACCACATACTATGATCCATAGGGGGTTGATTATCAACACTATTAGAAAAAGAGCTAGAAAACCCAAGATCTACAATGAGTGAGATATCACGGGATGACATGAGCATCGAGCTATGTCTCACAATAGTATTACTAATAGGACACCAAGTTGTAAAGCTCATACACTGATTTCACAAACTTAGTGTGCACACCCAAAATGGAAAGAGGGCAAAGTGCAATGCAATGACCTAGAATGAGATGCAATTTTTTAGGTTCTAAACAAGGTAATTTGGTGATTACACGAGGAAAATATTTGAAACTGACATGTTGTAAATGCAATTTTTAATTTTGACAATGCACTAAATGAACCAAGTTAAGCTATTTTTAATGAAATTAATTAAACAAAAAATTAGAAAATTGAAACAAAGATGTAATAGCTGCAAACAAAAGCACAAAATGGGAGATTTCAGGTTCCAAAAATTTATATCAACACCTGATCAAGGACTCATTTTTCCTAGGGAAAATGGATCCTAGATTAGGGTTTTGTAAGTGATTTTTACTGATTTTTAGGCCTTTTTCAATGAGTTTCAGGTTCAAATTTCTATAAATGTATTATGAAATGTAAGTTGAAAATGTGACAAAATGATGAATGAAAAGACCTGGTTTGATATGAAATTTTGTTTTTATTTTCAAATGCAAATTTATATAATCTAAAATGATATGCGAGATGTTTGATTTTTTTTTGTATTTTTTCAGATTTAAAGAATACAAACAATGCAATTATAAAATCTTAGATAAGATGCAAATTTGAATGCAAAGGAAGACACCCTAAACGAGATCTAATTCAATGCAAACGAATGCAATATCTAACCTAAAATGAAAAGAAAGACTCCAAAAATTAAAAAACCTACAATGTTCAATAAGCCGGGTTCACCAAAATGAAACATAGAAAAAGGGGGGCTTATCAAAGTGAATTAACAAGATGATAAACCACACCTTTTTACTAGTTATTTCATTCAATTATGCATAGAATAACATCAAAAACAAACCTAACTATTATATCAGAAAATAGGAAGTTTTTAAGAATCTAAAACAATGTGGGTATGTGTAGGATCATCATGGAAAAAACATGCCCTTAAGTGGTGAAAAATTTAGAAAAATTAGAGTTAGGCAACTTGACATAAAAATTTGAATAAGTTTTCTATATTATTTCAAAAATATGTAAGAATACAATCTATAGTAAATTGAATGTAGTTTCTAAAGTACTAGGTTTTTTTTTTTTTTTTAACTCTATTTGTTGAAAATTTGAGATTTCAATGCAGTAGTACTTCAATTTCAAAGAAAAAATAAGAAGTAGTTGTCTGTCTGACCACCCCAACCACAATAAAATGATAATATTTTTTTAATAAGATTTTAGATATAAGTAGAGGACTCATGTCCTGATGTGATGCATATTTTTTTGTAGTTTTTTTCCAATTAAATAATTAACTATAAATTTTTTATTACAACTTTTAAAAAATATAAAAAACTCGTATGTATGATCACCTTAACTTGGTCAAAACTTAACGAAATTTAATTTTTTTTAATCTTATTTTATGTGAAGCATAGAATGTGACGCAAGTTTCAGATTTAGAAAATGTGATACCATTTGAAAGCTATAGATGTTTTTCAATTAGCCTATCAATCAAGACATTAGTCATAATTCAAATAGAAAAAGAATAATAATTATTTATTTAATTCAAAGTAAAGCATAATTTATATTGGTGGAAAATTGAGAATCTCCTTTAAAAACCCTTTTCGTTTTATCAATTTTGGATAAAAAAAAGGTCATCAGCCACATACACTACACATAAGCATCATATTGCCACTTTTGGTCCCATCATGATCCTACACATACCCATGTGTAGTTTTCTAAAAAAGTGTTGTTTTAGGGGTCATGAAGGACTCATTTTCCCAGTGGTGAATGGGTCCCTACTAGGGTACTAGAAAAGTGATTTCTGGGTTTTGTTCTTCAATGTTTGCACTCCCAACTTCGAGGTGATCAACTCCTGAAAGTTGTAAATATATTTTCTAGCTTCATTTTTGTGATCTTACAAGAAAGGTGACAACTTTTTCAACATTACAACTTTGAAAAAAATTTGTAACTTGTATTCTCCACTTGATCTTCAACCTAAAAACTTGCAATCACACATCAAGGGAGAAGAAAAACTGTTGATTGTTAGGGGATATGGGTTTTCCTTGGTCAAACCCTATTTTGGTAATTAAACATTGTAATAAAATAATGCATAAAGGAAAGATAAATGAACAACAATGTGTAACAAAGTTCTCACCAATCCTCAATTGAACCTTAGAATGCAAATCTAAAACTTAGCATGAAATGGCCTCAATGAGTGTAGATCTTGATCATGAACTTGACATAAGATAATGGCTTTGAAGACTTGAACTTGATCAACAATGCTACAAAACATTAGCTCAAAAACATGCATGAATTTGACATGATGAAAGAGATCCTTGATTAATGCAATAAAACATCAATAATCTACCCTTGAATACCTTTCAAATGCTCTTGAACTTCTCTCTTGATCATAAATTTGTTATAATTATTGAATACTTGAATTATGAGATCTTGTAGGATGAAACTATGTGAATTAACCTTATATTTATACGTAACTTGAGATTTAATCTCAAAATTCAAATAACACAAGCCAACATCAAATCGAGGATTCAAAATCATTAAAATCTTGTCATTAAAAAGTTCAAAAAGGGGTGTCCTTAGTTAAGGAGGACCCATTCGCCATAGGGTGAATGGATCCTAGCACAATAAACTAGGACACGCTCCGAGAAGGTGAAATATATGTGAAAAAGGGCATCATAGGACCTAGGAAGGACCCATTTGCTAAGTGTTGAATGGGTCCTAGGTCACTAGCCTATGACTCAAACCTTGCCAAATTAAGTGTTGTGAAACATTATTAATGAGTGTCAGGATTTATCCTTCTAAAAATGCAATAAACAAGGCTTGGATTTACATTTAAGGGGTCAATTAGGATCTAATTAACCTTAATTATTAAAGCCCTATATTAGTGTGAAAGTGTAAGGAAACACTTTACAACACCCTAAGTAAGGCACAATTAAGTCCATTTTATCATTAATTAATTATTTTGAATCTAATCATGAAAAAGGGTTACTTTTTTCTATGCTACACATTCTACATCTCTATAGTTCTCTAGATTACAACATTCTTTGTATCTTTTTTGGTCTTGTTGGATTCCTCGGGAATTTGTAGATAACATCATTCTTATTTTCTATTTTATTGAAAGTATTTATTTAATTGTACCCCCAAGAAACTTGGGATTATCGCATCATTTCTATTTATTTATTTTTATGTTTAAATTATTGCACATTCATATATTTGATTATTCACACACTTGGGATAGGTGTTGAACACTCAGAATGATGAGAGGTGGGGTGAATTATTATTCCTTTTAAACCACTTAAATATTTAAACATTCAACCCTCATATCATATTCAAACTGCAAGTTGACTCACTTCCCACTAAAAGAAGAAAAGATAGAAGATATTGGGGCACATAACTAGGACTTTGAACTATTACAAATTCATATACAACATGCTAGAATATAGTTCCATTGAAGCTCAAAATACAAACTTTACACATTTCATATTGATCTGAATTAATAGGGTATGTGCAGGATCATGATGGGCCAAAAAGTGGCAATATGTAACTAATATGATGTCCCATGTGGCTGGAGACTTTTTTTTACCCAAAATTGATGAAACGAAAAGGGTTTTTAAAGGAGATTCTCAGTTTTCCACCAATATAAATTATGCTTTACTTTGAATTTAATAAATAATTATTATTCATTTTCTATTTGAATTATGACTAAAGTCTTGATTGATAGGTTGATTGAAAAACATCTATAGCTTTTAAACGGTATCACATTTTTTGAATCTGAAACATGCATCACATTCTATGCTTTGCATACTATAGGATTATATATATATATATATGAATTTTATGAAGTTTTGACCAGGTTAAGGTGGTCAGTCATACGAGTTTTTTATATTTTTTAAAATTTGTAATAAAAAAATCATAATTGCAAAAAAAATAAAATCATAATTAATTATTTACTTGATAAAAAATTACAAAAAAATATGCATCACATAAGGACATGAGTCCTCTACTTTTATCTAAAATATTATAAAAAAATATTATCATTTTATTGTGGTTAAGGTAGTCAGACAGACACCTACTTCTTATTTTTTCCCTAAAATTTAAGTACTAATGCATTGAAATTTCAAATTTTCACCAAATAGATTTAAAAAAAAAAACTAAACCTAATAGTTTACAAACTACATTCAATTTTCTACAGATTCTATTCTTACATATTTTTTAAATAATATAGATAACTTATTCAATTTTTTACGTCAAGTTTCCTAACTCTAATTTTTCTAATTTTTTGCCACTTAAGGGCCTATTTTTTTCATGATGATCTTGCACATACCCAATACTCTACCCTAATCTAAATTCACCTTATACTCACACAATTTCCATCCACAAACTCTTATCACACCTTTCAACATATACAATGTTGTGTAGTTTTCGCACACACACCCCGTTGAAAGCAGGGGCCCTCTTTCACTTTGGTTTTGGTGTCTTGGCCCTTTCATTTTGAGGTTTTTTCTTAGTTTGGCATGTGCTTAAATGTTCATTTTGATGGCCTTGGTGGTTCCCCTAAGTTATTCATTGAAAATATTAAGTTTTGGGGCTATGTTCAGGTTTTCACTGAAGTCCGGGATTTTCAGCCCAAGTCGGATTTTCCTGGGTCCTACTCAAACTTTGGCTGCGCACTATGATTCAGAGATTTTTGGTCTTCGTGGATTTCTGCGTGGGCCGGATTTTTTTGGATTTCTTCTAGTGGTCGGGTTCCCAGGTTTTTTGACTGTCTTATCAATTGCATTTAATGTCGTCTGTACCTTTAGCAAGTGATGTATTTAAGTGATTTCAGATGATTATTATGCCATTATGCTTATTGCTTGCCGTCATTTGAACTGAGGAGTGCTTCTTTGCCGATGCTTGGTTGAATTTGAGGCGTGAATTTTGTGAATTATGGATTTTGGTGACGATTTCTTTGGTGCATTCCTGTCGCTGCTATTTGTGGATGCCTTTTACTTCACATTTGTTGTTTCTAAGATTGATTTCATTTCAAAATGGTATGTGTCTAATTGCTTTGCTTTGAATTGAGGATTATGAATAGCGTTCTTATGTTATAAAGCTATTGGGGCTTGAGTCCCTGAATATTTGATCGCTTCATGACTAGGGTTGCGTAACATTGATTAATTTATGGTCTCCCAAGAAATTTTTGAGTTTGTTTGTTTATTTGATTTTGGTGAATTTGCTTGAGAATCGTGATTTTCTCCTAGTAAGGAATCAGAAATTGAAATACCTGAATCATAGGTTTTCCTGTGTGTTAATGGTGGATGTATAGGGTTTTAAACCTAGGGAAATACCATTCCATCTTATTTCGCTGTAAAATAGGCCTAGAATGCAAAGAAAATCTATGGAATGTCCATGCCTAACTTTCCCTAAGCATATATCTTTGAAATTCATGATCAATTTTATGTTATGAGTGAAATCATGATTCTATGTCGCAATTCGGGTTTCAGTGTTAATCCAGGATTTTTCGTTCCATCGAGACAATCCGGCTCTGGCAGATTTTCCTGATTTCCTTTGCTTTTCTGGAATCCGCTATCACTTTCAGAGTTTCTTGTATTCTACGGATTCCCGTTGATCCCGGATTTTCCCGATTGCCTTTATTTTCCTAATTTCCTTTGAGTTCTCGGAGTCTGCTCACTTTCGTAGTTTTACCTTATCTGCGAATTTTTGTCGACTCCAAATTTTCTTGAAGTCCTGTGCCGCCTAAATCTTGTGAAGTTCATGAAGTATCTTTCCCTTAGCAGAAATCCGTCTTTGGCAGATTTTCCCGAAATTTGATGAAATGTAAGGAAATATGGGGTAAGATGATGTGTTAGTGTTTTTAATGCATTTTATGATTAACACATGCTATCTTATGATCTCCTTTGTGGTTTATTGATTAATAATGATCAGATTTAGTTGTTAGTAGGTGTGTTCATGATTATTCTACTAGAATCCGTTTGGCCTGGAATTTCCTGAAATTCCTCTCTGGCTCAAATTTTGTGGGTGGTCCTGAAACCCAAAATTTATCAAGATCATTTCATATGAGTTTTAATAACACCTTGGTTGTATGAGGTTTATTCTACCCATGTTTTGATGGATTAACATTTCTTTCTTGTGGTTTTTACTATGATTTCCATGTTGAAGTGCAGGCTAAATCTAGCGGGACAGCAGAGGGGTCTTCAATGACTGATACAAAAAAATTTAAGATGGACATCAAGAGTAGGATCCCTGAGAGAAAAATTACATCAGTTTGGTATGAGGTAACTGATACTAATGTCAGATTGTGGGACTATCAGGAGTTTAAAGAAAGAATGGCAGTAGAGGATCCTCCTTTGGTGTCTAGAAGAATGAAGGAATCTAGCTTGTCACATATAGCTGGTTTCCCTTCTACAGTGCAATGTTATGAGCTGGTCCTTGAGTTCGCTAGGAACTATGATCAGGATAAACAAAGAATTATTGGTCCTCAAGGGAGAGTTGTAGCAAAACTCAATCCTGTTTCCATTGCCCAAACTTTTGATATGCTAGATAGATCTCACCTGGTAGCATTCAACATGAAGGCAGCTCAGGAGTTCTATGATGAACGGACTGTGAAGTCACAACAGCTTATCAATTCCTGGCTAGAGAAGCCCAAGTCTCACTATTCCAAGCTTCCCAAACAGTTATTTAGAATAAAGTTCAAGAAGGAGTACTATGATGCCATCACCTTGCTTAGCAGGGTGGCTGGATTTAGATATATAGGGGTATTTGAGAATTGGATGTGCCACGTTATTGTGAGCATGGAACGAGAGTTGGTTGACTATCATTGGGCTGGTATAATTAGTAGAGTGATTCATGAATAGCTATCTAATGTGTTGTAGACCAAGACCTTCACAATGACCTCATATTTGGTCCATGCACTTGCAAGATTCCACCCCTACAAAGGATTGGGCACAAGGGGAATCTTTAGACAAGATGTCATCTATAAGGTTTTCCCTCAGTTGCGCCTAGGAAGCTCGAGTTATAGGAGGGTGAATGATGCATTCACCATGCACATCACTAGAATGCTTCAAGGAGTAGAGCACACAAGGATTTCAGACCAACAAAAGAGCTCATCAACAAGTATGGGGCATGGTTTATTTAGTTCCTAACCTTCTCATATATTCAGATTGATGGTTGTCAGAGGATTCCATACAGAATTCCAAGGTATCCCTTTGATCATATCATACTCTTGGAAGTAACTAGATAGATTTGTGACTTTGACGCCATTGTTAAAAGAGATAAAAATAAGATTGGTTTTGGTGGAGACTTCCATTTGAGGATTGGCACTAGAGAGGCATGTCCTTCCATCATTTCTACCCAAGCTTTAGAAGAAGAAATGAGTACCCTTGGTTTGTCTTTTCACTCCAAGAGGTCCAGGTTTTATATCATAGGAGAAGCCCAAAAGAAGGCCAGTAGGGAATATAGCCATAAGGTTGATCTGGAAGACTATTGGGACTATTGCAGTGATGAATATGATGTAAGGAAAAATAAATTCTCCTGGCTTCCAGTTGAGTTAGTTCGATTGTACAATGTGAAGGTAGTTCCTAATCAATTGGAAGATGATGGGGACTTGATTCAAGGTCATGCCTATGAGGTAGTGAAGGATAAGCCAATTGGTGATGTAGATTGGCTGGAAGAAGAAAAAATAGAATTGAAATAGCTAATGGATCCAGTAATCAAGTTTACCGGGATGTGGTTGAGAAACAAGCTGTGGGAGTTGGAGAATGAGGGAGTGAAATGTACCTATAGTCTAATGGGAGATATGGACCCTCACTCCACTTCCAAGGAATCAACTGAGTAGGAGGATCCTAAAGGTAAGGGCAAGGTAGATTCTCCTTTTAAAATTAAAATTAAGGGTGTTCAAACAAAGGAAGCCCAGGAAACTGAAAAGCAAAGAAGGCCAAAGGCTAAGAAGAGGACAAGGATTAAGAAATCTGGCAAGGAGGAGAGTGAAAAACATAATCCTGAGGTTGATGCTCCTGTGTCTAAAAGGAGAAGAGTCTTAAAATTATCAGAAAATGCAAGTTCCAAGGTAGGATAGGAAGAAGGCACCTCACCAGTGGTGAATGTAGAAAGTTCAGAAGAGAAAGATAGGGTGTATACAAGGAGGTCTAGGACTCCTCCTAAGGATAGTGTGCCTAAAGCAGATCTCCCTCTGGTTGTTTCTCTTGAGGAGCCACATGATGATGCACCTTCCGCTCATGAGGCTCAAAGAAAACCTAGTGAGTCTGAGAATGTTGAGGATCATCCAGACATTGAAGCTAAGGAATTCCATGAAGGTGACTTATACAGTGTAGAAGCAGAAGTTGAAAAGGTAATGCAATCTCCCTTGGTTGCTTATGCAGAGTCACCAGTGATGAATGAAGAGGTTGAATTTCCCCCTAATGAAGAGGAAGTAGAGAAAATCCCATCACCTGAACATGAAGAAGAACATGCTGAGGGAAAGGAGGGAAAGATAGATGAAACTCCTAAGAAGCATAATTTGAGTGACGAGGCACCAAAGGAACATCAGGAGGAGAAACAAGGCAAAGTGCAATTAGAATCCATTGTTCCTGATTGGTTGGACAAGGAGATCAAGTGAAGATAAGTTGTTGTAGAGGATAGTCCACTGAATTTGGATGAGTTGCTAGCTAAGATTGGAAAAGACAAAGGTAAGAAGAAGGCTAGAGTAATTTCAAAGATTGAAAGAGATGAGGCTAGCAACAGAGTTGTCCACATTGCAACTCCTACTCTAGATAAGAATAGAGATGATGTGGCTGTGAAAGATTACAATGTGCAAACTTTCAATTTAGGGCCCACTTCTATTGAGCAAGATATTGAAGATCATCAGGGTTCAAGTGCGGTCATCCTGGGCAGATTGAGGAAGGAGATAAAAACTAAGCAGGAGCTAAAGAAAGAAAATGAAAATCTAAGGAAGTGTTTGGAAGATCTGATGAAACTGCTGCAATCTATTAACCCTTCCTCTTCTAGTGCACATCCTTTACTTTAGGAAACCATCATTGAGTTGGAAAAGATGAGGGCTTCCACTCTTTCCACAGTGAATTGGTGGAAAGGGGTGCAAATAAAAGGTAATGAGGCCATCAAGGATATCCTGTCAATAGGGAAAGATGCTGCAATGGTGACTGATTGGTTAAAACAGGTGTTGGCAAAGGACAAAGAGGATATAGATCTCCTACTATAGAAAACTAGGACTATCATGGAGTACACCAGGGATAGGTTGGTAAGTTATAAAATTCTCCCCTCCTCTAGAACTATTGAGCCTTGGGAGTGGTTTGAAGCATTGCAAATCAAGAAGAAGGTTTTGAAGAAGATTTACAAACAGAGGAGACATATTGATGATACCCTAGCTGGGGTTTACAGTGGCTCCATTTCCTTTTTTGAAATTATGACTGGGAGGAGAAAGATTGCTCCCAAGTATTTGAGTTTGGAGCAATTGAGAAGGTCGTGGCATGATGTTTATGCCCCAGTTAATGATGATTCTATTTCTGAGCACCAGTTGGATGATGCGGCCACCTATGTTGCTGTCATTGACAAATACCTAACATATAAGGTGGATTGGGATAAGTCTGTAAAGAAGTCAAGAGAAGAAATTGCATCAATTGAGAGACGACTTAGGGTTTTTCCTTTTCCACCTATGGCCGACTTGGATAGGGTGCTTTTGAAGGTTCATGAGATGTTGGATCAGAATAAGGACAAAGGGGAAGGTAGTTAATGATTGGCTACATCAAGATTTGTGCTTCCCTATTATTTTGTGATGCATTGGTCCGAGTTGCATTGGAGATCCCAGGCTGACCTGAATGGAGTTCATGCATTTAATGCATATTTTATTTGATTTTGAAATTCTCTTGGCTGACTTGTTGTGCCTCATTGTTGTAAAATCTTATCTAGGCCGACATGTTTTTGAGGTTCTATAAATTTGGCATTTTGCTTCATTTGTAAGGGTTAAGAAGTTTTAGACATAGACACATAGAGAGATAGTTAGAAGTGAATTAAGTAGAGAAAGAGTTAGCAAGTAGTTGATCTCAAGCAAATATTGTAACAGAAAGATGGAATTGTTGCTATAGTGGATAATTTGATGCAAGTAATGACATTGTGATTTGGTGCCATACTTGTGTTTCTCTTATCTTGCATGGTTCTTGTTATTCTATCTTTAGAATTGCTTTGAGGAAGATAGTATTTAGATTAGATTTGATTCAATGATGTTTATGGTTTGATATTTGAAGTGTTGCAGCAATCCCTGGTCCATACTTTTTGCAACCAACTGATTATTAGTTGCTTTGCAAAGTTAGCCCGGACTTTATATTCATTGTGCTTAGTTCAATTGTGAAGGTTTATTCATTTCAATTGCAATAGGGTTGTTTGAACGAATGTTCATGATTTGAAAATATTAACACCTTAGAAGATTGAACTATTTCTATAAGATTGCAAATATATCTGGGTCAAGTAGAAGTCAGTTTTGAGGGATTGGTCCATTTCGAGTGTTGTTCATTTACATTGTTAATCTTAGCTTTAACATTAAGTTTATAAATCTCTTTGAAACCCTTCTCTTTTGTTATTTCTTTTGATTATTGGATTAAATTTAGAATTGAAGTATCATTATATTACTAGATCTGATAAATTGAGATTCAGTATTTTGCTTGTAGTAAGGTCCCATTATGATTACCAACATTTTCACATTATCACTAAGTTGTTTATGCATTGCAAGACCTGACATTAGAGACCTTTGGGTTATCTCTTGAGGCATGCTGATAAAGATTTACCTTTCAAGAGAGATAGGATTTCATATTTTGTCTGAGTTGTTGCTGTGTAGAAAACATCATCAACAGATTGGCACTAGAAGGAGGGCTTGAATAAGCAGGCTGGATTGGTTTTTGAATGCCATCTCTTTTGAAAGATTCAAAAGAAGAACCAGATCTGTTCTTGGAGGAATAATTTCAGGAATTGCCAGACCCTACTAGGTCAATAAGGACCAACAGGAAGGCAGAGTCATCACCCTCTCATCCAGCCCCGTCATCTCCATCATCCCCATCTTCATCAGGTTCATCTTCATCTTCATCTGAGGGAATTCCCATTCCACAACTTCAGCCAATCATAAATCAGCGATTACCACCCCCGTCTCCACCAATGGCTTTCCTGGCAACCAACCCATCCCCATTGAGTTTTTCCATTTACAATGTTATGCCCAAAAACCCTAAACACTTTTGTTCAAAATCCCATGTCAATGATCCCAATAGAACCACTGAGGAACACATCAGGATCTTTTAGACTGTCCTTAAGGATAGAGGGATAAACCATGAGGATGTAGCATGTAGGCTCTTTCCTTATTCATTGGGGGAGGATGCATTCTATTGGTACAACCATTTACCTACTGGGTCTATCAAACATTGGACTGAATTAGAGGCTGTCTTTTTGTAGAAGTTTCAAATCCCCATTAGTCCTAATGAGCTCTATCTTTAGTTCATTAATGTTAAGAGAGAGGTTAATGAGCCTATAGCATCCTTCAATAATAGGTTTCATCGTGCTTATACCAGATTGCAGGCTCCTTATGTTGTTGATGAGCATACTACTCTAGAAGTCTTTTATGAGGGACTGGACAGTCTGACAGCTACTTTTATGAAGTGGAGGAATAACCCTCCTGATAATCTACTTGATGCATATGCAAAATATGTGAAAGTTAGCACTGCTCTAAGGAAACATTTGTCTAGGCCTTTACCCTCATTAGGACCTGTTGCTCACCCTGGAAAAGTTTCAGCTCTCAACCAGGCTCTTGCTAACCATACTCTGATTATGAATCTAGTACCTCAGTTTCCTCTGGTCTCTCACCTAGGACCTCTAGTAAGACAAGCTCCACATGTAATTAGTTACCCTCAGCAAAATGTGAATCAACCTCTGCATATGCAGCCCCAGGCTAGCTATCCTTCATACCTACAGAATTCTGAAGTTTTGAATCAATCACTGAATGCCAATGCTATAGTAGGATATCCCAGAATAATGCAAATCAACCTCCATATAGTAATCCTGACAAGGAAAGACTGGATGAGTTGTCTGAACAAATAAAGAAGTTGAATATGGAGGTGACTTAATTGAGGAACCAGAATAGTTAGTTACAAGCTGCTCAGAGAAATATGCAGTCCAATCAGAACATAGAGGATCCACAAGGACAACACTTTGATAGAGGGCAACGTCATGATCAAGGATACAATAATGAAAAAGGATACAATAACAAAAGAGGATATAACCAGGAAAGAGGTTACAACAATGATAAGGGATTTAATAATGATAGAGGGTATAATAATGACAGGAGACAATACTATGATAAAGGACAATCCTCAGGCCAAAACTTTGACAGAGGGCAAGGTGGTGTACAAGGATTCGAAAGGAGGCAGCCACCAGGACAGAACAAAACTTGGAACACAAGGCCCAACAATGGAGGAGTCCCCACCCCACTGGATCAACCAGTTAATTAGCCTATCAATCAATCTATCAAGCATCCAATTAATCAAGAGAAGCCTCCTAGCGGTGTATATCTAGCTAAGGCTGCTTTATCAGGATGGTGTAGGCTCCATAAAATGAGTCAACATTATGAATTAGATTGTCAAGAACTCTAAAAATCACCCTCAATCTTTCAATACGAAGTGGAGAACAATGCCGATAGTTAGGAAATAGTGCCATTCAATCCTTATGATTCACCAGTGTTGGTACTGAATCATGCTCCTTTTCCTCAAAGTAAGGAGAATGTACCTGAAGAAGAATCTGATTAGTTGGAGGAAAAGGCAGACCAGGTATGCAATGGGGATGAAATGACATTTATTTGATGAAAGTCTAATAAATGATAATGGTCGCAGAGATGAAGAAGAGGCTTATGTTGAAGAAGTATAGACTTTCCAAAGACCTGTCAAAAAGTATGATTTAAGGGAATTGCCACATCGACATCCACAAGCTGGAGGCCCTTCACTACGTCCATTCCACAAAAAAAATTCAACACACCTCTAGATCCTAATGATAGCAATAATCCATCATTGCCTCAGGTGTCCAAGCAATATTTATCCCAAGATCTAGGACATGTTGATGTGCCAAAAGGGAGGAATGTTGATGTAAAAAAAGATACAGTGATCGAATACCCAAAGGAGACCCATGCGGACCTGAGTGAGGAACAATTGGCCCTATATGTTGCTGAAGAACTTAGAAAATTCAAGGTAAGTCTATTTTCATTTGAGTTACTAAGAGTTCCAATTATTAGGAGTGCAGTTCTAGGAGCTTATAATGTAAATTCCATGTCACAAAATAAATTAGTTAATGAAAGTGTCAACATAGCATCTAGTTCTCAATCAGTGGGAAGGAAAAATCACAGCCATAATCAGGTCCATATGCCACCTAGGGATAAGGGAAAAGAGAAAGAAAAGACTCAAGTTGCTCAATCAGATACTCCCTTAACTCTTTTTCAAGGGAAAACATATACTCCTCCATTCCTGATTTATGTTTGCATATTTGGTAAGAATTTGCATAATTGTTTATTGGATTCTGGTGCTTCAACCAACATTATGCCTTTTGGTGTGTGTAAAGCTATGGGTATTACTCCTACTGACTCACAAAAGAAAGTCACACAATTAGATAGGAATAAAGTCAATGTTGTAGGAGAGTTAAATATGATTCATATGCAAGTTGCTTCTGATCCTAGAATCCAGCAGGTTATCAATATACAAGTGGCTGACATCCCTGATGCTTATGGCTTAATCTTGGGAAGAGACTTCACCAGAGCTTTGAATGGATATGTCTTGATGGATCACTTTCACATGTAGCTTCCTTGGAAGGGAGTGCCAAATCAGATTAGAATTGAAAGAGAACTCAGAATGAAGTACATGATTACAGAATATCATAACACCTCTAATGAAATTCTGATATCAGAAGTAAGTATGGGTAACTATGTGCTTGCAACTCCTTTTGAGGAGTCAGATGTGGAGGAATTTCTTATGTTCCACACAACCCCTGTTGACCTTACAGCAGAATCCAGTAGTAATGAAGTCTTGATCAAACCAGATGAAAATAATGATGATTTGGAAGATAATCAACTTGGTTTGCTAGATAGTTTTCAAGAATTCATTCAGAAGTGCATTGAGGATCAAGTTCACTTGGGAAGATAAATGAACTTTGGAGAGCTACTTTTTCCCAATTACTGTAGGGGGCATAATGATTCTCATTCAGAAATTGACTATTGCTTGTGCTAGGCTGCAGTGGAACAAATACAAAAGTGTATCAATCCCACTCCTGCAGTTAAATTTGATATCCAGAATGTCCAAGAGGATCCCAAAGGGAAAAGAGTAATGCTTTATGAAGAACCATCCAGCAGCAACAGTGCAAGTAATATAGCAAGGAAGTCTGCAGTTGCTGGTTGTTGGGCTTTAAGATTCGATGGTTCCAAATCAAAGCAAGGAGCTGGGGCCGGCTTTGAACTAATCAGTCCAAAAGGTAAGACATTTTTTGCTGCTCATAGACTTCAATTTCATTGTACAAATAATGTAGCAGAATATGAGGCTCTGGTTCATGGATTGTTAATGGCATTAAAGAAGAAGGTTAAGATCATGCAAGTTTTTGGGGATTCTGAGTTGGTTGTCAAGCAAGTTAGGGGACAATACTCTTGTCATGACAAAAGAATGACCAACTATAGACATAGAGTATGGGATCTTATTGAAGGATTTGATTCCTTCAACATTCAGTTGATTCCACGAAGTAAGAACCAGACAGCTGACTCTCTTGCTTATGCAACCAGTACATTGCAACCTTTGTCTCTTTCTGGACTAAAGAAGTTTACTGTGGAGCTGACCTCATTACCCTCAGTACCTAATAATGTCACCAACTTCCAGGTGTTTGAATATGACAAACATATCTTAGATTTCATTACTAATACTGATGTCTTTGCTTCTCAAATCATTGGCAAAACCGAGCTCCAAGAAGCAGAGATGGACCTGGAAGGGGTAATTAATCTAAAGACCAACACTATCCTTAAAGGAATGGTGCAATTAGAAAGAATCTTTGATCTGGACAAGGTCAAGGATTAGGAATAGGATACCAGGAAAGAGTCCATCAGTGGACAATGTGACAAATATAATATGGGGTCACAGGATGATCCAAAAAATGTCTTTATTGGTAAAGTATGCACTCTAGAAGAAAGGAAAGGAATTATCAATGCATTACATAGATATCCAGATGTGATAGCCTAGAGTTATGAAGACTTAAATACTTATGATACATCCATCATAACCCATACTATCCCTCTCAATCTAGGAGTGAAACCTTTCAGATAGAGGTAGAGGCCCATCAATGCTTTACTGGAACCCATAATATAGAAGGAAGTGTAGAAACTATTGTCTGCAAGGATAATATTTCCAGTCAAACATTCTACTTGGGTTGCAAACTTGGTTCCAGTGCAAAAGAAAAATGGTGAAATCAGGCTTTATGTAGATTTCAGGAACCTAAACAGAGCATCAGAGAAGGATAATTATCCAGTACCCTCACTGGATGAAGTGCTCCAGATTGTCAATGGATCTCAGATGATGTCCTTCCTAGATGGTTATTTAGGATACAACCAGGTCATGGTGCAGTATTAGGACAGACACAAGACTTCTTTTACCACCAAGTGGGGCACTTTTTCCTACAAAAGGATGCCTTTTGGTTTGATTAATGCTAGAGCCACATTCCAAAGAGCCATGGAAATTGCCTTTAAAGACATAATTGGTAAGTGAATAATTATTTATATGGATGATCTAATAGTCTTTTCTAAGAAGAGAGGTGATCATATCTCATATTTGTGCAAAGTTTTTTAGAAATGTAGAGAGTTTGGGATATCTCTCAACCCAAAGAAATGCATCTTTGGAGTCACAGAAGGTAAATTGTTAGGGAATGTTCTTTCTGAGAAGGGAATTGCAATTGATCTATAATGCATAGAGGCCATTCTCAAGATTCCACCACCTGCCAGTAAGAAAGAGATGAAATCATTCTTTGGTAAGATCAACTTTGTGAGGAAATTCATCACTGGGTTCGCAGAAATAGTTAAACCATTGAATGCAATGTTGAAGTAGAAGGCCAAGGTTGAATGGAATGAAGAAGCAAAGGAAGCATTTATAGAGATAAAGAGGGCTATTTTTGAAGCTCCTATTTTGGTAAGTCCAGACTATGCTAAGCCATTTTATATATATTAGTTTGCCTCTGATCACTCCTGTGCTGCTATGTTAACTCAAAAGTCTGATCAAGGCAATGAGCATCCTATAGCATTCATGAGTGCACCATTGAAGGATATAGAGCTGAGGTACCCAAGTGTGGAAAAGTAGGCCTATGCCCTGGTCCGAGCTATAAAGAAATTTAGGCATTATATCCTCAGAAACAAAATCTTTGCTACAGTTCCTGATCCTGCGGTTAAGCTATTGCTGATGCAGAATGAGTTAGGAGAACACAAAGCCTAGTGGGTAACTATGATACAAGAGTATGATATGGAGATTCAACCCATGAAGTTGGTAAGAGGGCAAGGGCTTACAAGGACAATGGCAGAAACAGGCCCTGACCTTACGACCCAGAGTTATAATTTAGAGGATGTCTCTCCTGGTGAGTGGTATGATGGTATTGTTCATTATCTCTTGACTCAGAAATGCCCTGATCATCTCAGTTCAGTACAAACAAGGGCATTGCGCTTAAAGAGAAATAGTTTCATGTTGAAAGGAGTGGTCCTATACAAGAAAAATCATGAGGGCGTGTACTTAAGATGCCTAGGAAGGGCAGAGTCTAAAAGAGTGATGCTGGAATTTCATCACAAATATGGCACAGGCCATGGATCAACAACTTCTATAGCAAACCAGATTCTCGGAGCTAGTTGCTATTGGCCTACACTGTTTAAGGATACATACAACCATGTCAGAAATTGCCATGTATGTCAGACTGCAACCACCAGAGAGAAGTATGCGGCAATCCCACTCTAGCCGGTCTTCAAGGTAAAACCTTTCGCACAGTGGGGGATAGACTTCATAGGTCCCATCAATCCACCTTCCTCTGCAAGACATAGGTATATCCTTATTGTCACTGATTATTTTACAAGATGGATTGAGGCCCTTGCTTGCAAGCAATGCACTTCAGAGGTAGTAATTAACTTCATCGAATCAGGTATCATTGATCATTTTGGATGTCCTATGTCTTTAGTTTGTGATAATGGTCCTACTTTTTCATCGTTGAAGTTTTCTAATTGGGCTTTTGATCATGGGATTATCATTAAGTTTGCATCCAACTATTATCCTCAGGGTAATGGTCAAGCACAATCCTCCAACAAAAACCTTCTGACTATTATCTGCAAACTATTAGAAAGAAATCCGAAGGATTGGCATACCCAACTCAGATTTTCCCTTTGGGCAGATCTCACAAGACATAAAACTTCCATAGGGATATCACCCTACCACCTAGTTTATGGATTAGAGCCTGTGTTTCCCATTCAATTAAAGATCCCCACTTTGTAGTTCATTAATGACTATTATGATGAGGGAGATAGACATGAGGCTAGACTTGTTGAATTGTTACACCTTGAGGAAAAAAGAGATGAAGCTTGGAAAATTTTGCTAAGCATCAAGGGGTAGTCAAGAGATGGTTTGATAAAAGATCCAAGGTTAAAGATTTTAGGATTTCTAACTTGGTTCTTTACTGGGATAAAGCCCATGACCGTAAGGGAGAACATGGAAAATTTGATAAACTTTGGCTTGGTCCCTACTAGATTTCAGAAATTTTGGGAGATAATACTTTTCGTTTGAAAACTCTTACTGGAGAGGATATCCCACTGCCTGTCAATGGGCAGTATTTGAAGCATTATTTCTAGTCTTGAGCTGTTTTAAGCTCTTTTCCTGTATATAGTTAGATTAGGTTTCCTTTATGTTTTGCTTTGCTTTGCTTTGGTTAGATTAGGTTTCCCTTTCCGCTTTGCTTTGTTTGCTTTGGTTAGTGTAGGTTTGCTTTTGGTTTGTTTTATTTTTTTTTTGTTCTTGCTTTGGGGGCTTTCTTGTTTTCACCTGGGTGTGTTGCACTTGTATGGCAAATATATTATTATCTAGGACTGTTCTAAGTATTTTATTGGTGAACTTTAGTCTTGTATCTTGAAAGGATGGTTGAAGTCTTTGCTATTGCCAACAATCTCAATTTTTGATTTAGAGAAGATGGGTCACTAGTTTTGATTTGAATTTGAAGTACTCTGAAATCTTATATCTCTCATATATCTTAAGAATCCTGATGTTACTGTAGGAATCCTTGTGAAGTTTTGTCAAGTGAAAAATCTTATTTCTGCTTCAGCACCACTGTGGTTCTCAGCCCTGAGTGTGAACTCCATTGTTCATAGGTTGAAATGAAAAGTAATACAGAAAAGATATCCAAAGAAAGAAAAGTGAAATATTTAAAATCAAAAGAATAAATTCAACTTATCAAGAGTATCTAAATATCTCTATCGGGGCTATAAACGCCTAGCTGGCAATAGAGCTATGTTCAGGAGAGTCACAACGATAACCTCATCCTGGCTATAGATGCTTGACTGGCAATGAGGCTCTATCCATGTTGCTTTTGAAGTTAGAATCATTTACGTAGCCTTTCTTGACTAACCTTGGTTATTGCAGTAGCTTAAGGAGGGAAATGAACTCATATGCACACACTTGGATTTTTAGTTTATAAAAGGTTCGGTCTATCCTTTGGTTCTGATTCCTTATGTCTTTGCATTCTGATTTGTTTATTTGATAGTAGGACTGAAACCAGAGATTATGGGTTCTCGATTCCTGTTTGTCATCAAATGCTCTAGAGCATTTTCCTAGCAGAAGTCGCCATTTGTTGTGCAATTTTTGAACACATGCCCTACTGAAAGCATGGGCCCTCTTTCGCTTTGGTTTTGGTGTCTTGGACCTTTCATTTTGAGGTTTTTCCTTAGTTTGGCATGTGCTTAAATGTTCATTTTGATGGCCTTGGTGGTTCCCCTAAGTTATTCATTGAAAATCTTAAGTTTTGGTGCTATGTTCGGGATTTCACTGAAATATGAGATTTCTCGCCTAGGTCGGATTTTCCCGGATCCTACTCGGGCTCTGGTTGTGCACTGTGATTCAGAGATTTTTGGTCTTCACGGATTTTTGTGTGGGCCAGATTTTTTCGGATTCCATCTTGTGGTCGGGTTCCCGGGTTTTCTGACTGTCTTATCGATTGCATTTAATGTCATCTGTACCTTTAGCAAGTGATGTATTTAAGTGATTTCAGATGATTATTATGCCATTATTCTTATTGCTTGCCATCATTTGAACTGAGGAGTGCTTCTTTGCAGGTTCTTGGTTGAATTTGAGGTGTTAATTTTGTGAATTATGGATTTCGGTGGTGATTTCTTTGGTGGGTTCCTGTCGCTGCTATTTGTGGACGCCTTTTAATTTGCATTTGTTGTTTCTAAGATTGATTTTGTTTCAAAATGGTATGTGTCTGATTGCTTTGCTTTGAATTGAGGATTATGAATAGCGTTTTTATGTTATAAAGCTTTTGGGGCTTGAGTCCCTGAATATTTGATCGCTTCATGACTAGAGTTGCGTAGCATTGATTAATTTATGGTCTCCCAAGCAATTTTCAAGTTTGTTTGTTTATTTGATTTTGGTAAACTTGCTTGAGAATCATGATTTTCCCCTAGTAAGGAATCGACAATTGAAATACCTAAATCATAGGTTTTCATGTGTGTTAATGGCGGATATATAGAGTTTTAAACCTAGGGCAATACCATTCCATCTTATTTCGCTGTAAAATGGGCCTATAATGCAAAAAAAATCTATGGAATGTCCATGCCTAACTTTCCCTAAGCATATATCTTTGAAATTCATGATCAATTTGATGTTATGAGTGAAATCGTGATTTTATGTCGCAATTCGAGTTTTGGTGTTAATCCAAGATTTTTTCATTCCCTCAGGATAATTGATCTTTGGCAGATTTTCCCAATTTCTTTTACTTTTCCAGAATCCGCTATCGCTTTTGGAGTTCTTGTATTCCGCGGATTCCCGTTGATCCTGGATTTTGTCAATCACCTTTATTTTCCCGATTTCCTTTGAGTTCCCGGAGTCCGCTCACTCTCAGAGTTTTACCTTATCTGTGGATTTCCATAGACTCCAGATTTTCCCGAAGTCCTATGCAACCTAAATTTTTTGAAGTTCATGAAGTATCCTTCCCTTTGCAGAAATCCGTCTCTGGAAGATTTTCCCAAAATTTGATGAAATGTAAGGAAATATGGGGTAACATGATGTGTTAGTGTTTTTAATGCATTTTATGATTAACACATGCTATCTTATGATCTCCTTTATGGTTTATTGATTAATAATGATTAGATTTAGTTGTTAGTAGATGTGTTCATGATATTCCGTTGGAATCCGTCTGGCTCAAAATTTCCCAAAATTCCTCTCTAGCTCAAATTCTGTGGGTGGTCCTGAAACCCAAAGTTTATCAAGATCATTTCATATGAGTTTTAATAACACCTTGGTTGTATGAGGTTTATTCTAACGGTGTTTTGATGGATTAACATTTCTTTCATGTGGTTTTTACTATGATTTCCATGTTGAAGTGCAGGCTGAATCTAGCGGGACAACGGAGGGGTCTTCAATGACTAATGCAGAAAAAATTAAGATGGACATCAAGAGTAGGATCCCTCAAAGTAAAATTACATTAGTTTGGTTTGAGGTAACTGATACTAATGTCAGATTGTGGGACTATGAGGAGTTTAAAGAAAGAATGGCAGCAGAGGATCCTCCTTTGGTGGCTACAAGAATGAAGGAATCTGGCTTGTCGCATGTAGCTAGTTTCCCTTCTACGGTGCAATGTTATGAGCTAGTCCTTGAGTGCGTCGGGCACTATGATCAGGATACACAAAGAATTATTGGTCCTCAAGGGAGATTTGTAGCAAATCTCAATCCTGTTTCCATTTCCCAAACTTTTGATATCCTAGATAGATCTCACCTGGTAGCGTTCAACATGAAGGCAGCTCAGGAGTTCTACGATGAATAGACTGTGAAGTCACAACAACTTATCAATTTCTAGCTGGAGAAGCCCAAGTCTCACTATTCCAAGCTGCCCAAACAGTTATTTAGAATAAAGTTCAAGAAGGAGTACTATGATGCCATCACCTTGCTTAGCAGGGTGGTTGGATTTAGATATGCAGGGGTATTTGAGAATTGGATGTGCCGCATTATTGTGAGGATGGAATGAGAGCTGGTTGACTATCATTAGGCTAGTATAATTAGTAGAGTGATTCATGAAAAACTATCTAATGTGTTGCAGTCCAAGACCTTCATAATGACCTCATATTTGGTCTATGCACTTGCAAGATTCCACCCCTACAAAGGATTGGGCACAAGGGGAATCTTCAGACAGGATGTCATCTATGAGGTTTTCCCTCAGTTGCACCTAGGAAGCTCGAATTATAGGAGGGTGAATGATGCATTCACCATGCACATCACTAGAATGCTTCAAGGAGTAGAGCACACAAGGATTTCAAACCAAGAAAAAGAGCTCATCAACAAGTATGGGGCATTGTTTATTCAGTTCCCAACCTTCTCATATATTCAGATTGATGGTTGTCAGAGGATTCCATATAGAATTCCAAGGTATCCCTTTGATCATATCATACTCTTGGAAGTAACTAGATAGATTTAGGACTTTGATGTCATTGTTGAAAGAGATAAACATAAGACTAGTTTTGGTGGAGACTTCTCCTTGAGGATTGGCACTAGAGAGGCATGTCCTTCCATCATTTTTACCCAGGCTTTAGAAGAAGAAATGAGTACCCTTGGTTTGTCTTTTCACTCCAAGAGGTCCAGGTTTGATATCACAGGAGAAGCTCAAAAGAAGGCCAGTAGGGAATATAGCCATAAGGTTGATCTGGAAGACTATTGAGCCTATTGCAGTGATGAATATGATGTAAGGAAAAAGAAAGTCTCCCAGCTTCCAGTTGAGTCAGTTCGATTGTACAATGTGAAGGCAGTTCCTGATCAATTAGAAGATGATGGGGACTTGATTCAAGGTCATGCCTATGAGGTAGTGAAGGATAAGCCAATTGGTGATGTAGATTGGCTGGAAGAAGAAAAAATGGAATTGAAACAGCTAATGGATCCAGTAATCAATTTTACAAGGATGTGGCTGAGACAAGAGCTGTGGGAGTTGGAGAATGAGGAAGTGAAATGTACCTATAGTCTGATGGGAGATATCGACCCTCACTCCACTTCCGAGGAATCAACTGAGCAGGAAGATCATAAAGGTAAGGGCAAGGTAGATTCTCCTTTTAAAACTAAAATTAAGGGTGTTCAGACAGAGGAAGTCTAGGAAATTGAAAAGAAAAGAAGGCCAGAGGCTGAGAAGAGGACAAGGATTAAGAAATCTGGAAAGGAGGAGAGTGAAAAATAGAATCCTGAGGTTGATGCTCTTGTGTCTAAAAGGAGAAGAGTGTTAAAATTATCAGAAAAGGTAAGTTCCAAGGTAGGAGAGGAAGAAGTCACCCCACCAATGGTGAATGTAGAAAGTTCAGAAGAGAAAGCCAAGGTGTATACAAGGAGGTCTAGGAATCCTCGTAAGGATAGTGTGCCTAAAGCAGATCTCCCTCTGGTTGTTTCTTGTGAGGAGCCACATGATGATGCACCTTCCGCTCATGAGTCTCAAAGCAAACCTGGTGAGTCTAAGAATGTTGAGGATCATCTAGACATTGAAGGAGAGGAATTCCATGAAGGTGAATTATATAGTGCAGAAGCAGAAGTTGAAAAGGTAATGCAATCTCCCTTGGTTGCTTATGCAGAGTCACTAGTGATGAATGAAGAGGTTGAATTTCCCCCTAAAGAAGAGGAAGTAGAGAAGATCCCATTACCTGAACATGAAGAAGAACATGTTGAGGGAAAGGAGGGAAAGACAGATGAAACTCCTGAGAAGCATAATTTGAGTGAAGAGGCACTAAAGGAACAAGAGGACTAACAAGGCGTAGTGTAGTTGGAATCCCCTATTCCTGATTGGATGGACAAGGAGATCAGGAGAAAACAAGTTGTTGTAGAGGACAGTCCACTGAATTGGGATGAGTTGCTAGCTAATATTGGGAAAGACAAAGGTAAGAAGAAGGCTAGAGTAATTTAAAAGATTGAAAGAGATGAGGCTAGAGTTGTCCACATTGCAACTCCTACTCCAAATAAGAATAGAGATGATGTGGCTGTGAAAGATTACAATGTGCAAACTTTCAATTTAGGGCCCACTTCTGTTGAGCAAGATATTGAAGATTATCAGGGTTCAAGTGCGGTCATCCTGGGAAAATTGAGGAAGGAGATAAAAACTAAGAAGGAGCTAAAGAAAGAAAATGAAAATCTAAGGAAGTGTTTGGAAGATCTGATGAAACCCCTACAATCTATTAGCCCTTCCTCTTTTGCTGCACATCCTTTACTTCAAAAAACCATCACTGAGCTGGAAAAGATGAGGGCTTCCACTCTTGCCACAGCGAATTGGCTGAAAGGGGTGCAAATAAAAGGTAATGAGGCCATCAAGGATATCCTGTCAATAGGGAAAGACGCTGCAATGGTGACTGATTGGTTAAAACAGGTGTTGGCATAGGAAAATGAGGATACAGATCTCCTACTATAGAAAACTAGGACTATCATGGAGTACACCAGGGATAGGTTGGTAAGTGATAAAATTCTCCCCTCCTCTAGAACTGTTGAGCCTTGGGAGTGGTTTGAAGCATTGCAAATTAGGCAGAAGGTTTTGAAGAAGATTTACAAATAGAGCAGACAGATTGATGATACCCTAGCTGGGGTTTACATTGGCTCCATTGCCTTTTTTGAAATTATGACTAGGAGGAGAAAGATTGCTCCCAAGTATTTGAGTTTGGAGCAATTGAAAAGGTGGTGGCATGATGTTTATGCCCCAGTTAATGATGATTATTTTTCTGAGCACCAGTTGGATGATGCGGCCACCTATGTTGTTCTCATTGACAAATACCTAACATATAAGGTGAATTGGGATAAGTTGGTAAAGAAGTGAAGAGAAGAAATTGCAATGAATTGAGAGACAACTTAGGGTTTTTCCTTTGCCACCTGTGGCCGACTTGGATAGGGTGCTTTTGAAGGTTCATGAGATGTTGGATTGGAATAAGGACAAAGGGGAAGGTATTTAATGATTGGCTACATCGAGATTTTTGCTTGCCTATTATTTTTCCATGCATTGGTCCAAGTTACATTGGAGATCCCAGGCCGACCTGGATGGAGTTCATGCATTTAATGCATATTTTATCTCATTTTGAATTTCTCTTGGCTGACTTGTTGTGCCTCATTATTGTAAAATCTTATCTAGGCTGACATGTTTTGGGGGTTCTATAAATTTGGTATTTTGCCTCATTTGTAAGGGTTAAGATGTTTTAGACATAGACATATAGAGAGATAGTTAGAAGTGAATTAAGTAGAACAAGAGTTAGCAAGTAGTCGATCTCAAGCAAATATTGTAATAGAAAGCTGGAATTGTTGCTAGAGTGGATAATTTGATGCAAGTAATGACATTGTGATTTGGTGCCATACTTGTGTTTCTCTTATCTTGCATGGTTCTTGTTATTCTATCTTTATAATTGATTTGAGGAAGATAGTATTTAGATTAGATCTGATTCAATAATGTTTAGGGTCTGATATTTGAAGTGTTGTAGCAATCCCTGGTCCATAATTTTCGCAACCAACTGATTGTTAGTTGCTTTGCAAAGTTAGCCTAGACTTTATATTCATTGTGCTTAGTTCAATTGTGAAGGTTTATTCATTTCAATTGCAATAGGGTTGTTTGAAGGAATGTTCATGATTTGAAAATCTTAACACCTGAGAAGATTGCACTATTTCTATAAGATTGCAAATTTATCTGGGTTAAGTAGAAGTCAGTTTCAAGGGATTGGTCCATTTCGAGTGTTGGTCATTTACATTGTTAATCTTAGCTTTAACATTAAGTTTAGAAATCTCTTTGAAACCCTTCTCTTTTGTTATTTATTTTGATGATTGGATTAAATTTAGAATTGAAGTATAATTATATTGCTAGATCTGATAAATTGAGATTCAGTATTTTGCTTGCAGTAAGGTCCCATTATGATTACCAACATTTTCATATTATCACTGAGTTGTTTATGCATTGTCAAGACTTGACATTAGAGACCTTGGGGTTATCTCTTGAGGCTTGCTGATAGAGATTTACCTTTCAAGAGAGATAGGATTTCATATAATGTCTGAGTTGTTGTTGTGCAGAAAACATCATCAACATACAACATTGAAAAAGGATTTTAAATATATATGCACTTCATCTATGAACACCTACAATGTCAATTAGATTGGCCCAATTAGATGTATGTAACTTTTTAGCTCAATATCCACACATGAATTCTTTGCACCAAGATTCAAAACTCATAAAATTTTTAAATAGGTTGGCATGGACCCAAAATAACACCCAAATAAATGATCTATACATATTCAAACTCCCCAATACACAAAACTCATTAGGTCAGCTCTGGTAGTAACCTACTAACAAAATTTTCCAAATGTACACACACATTCAAATATGTGGACCTCCAAATTCTATGTCATTTGGAATATACACAATATTGACACCTATCATCATTTCCACAAATACACAAAGCTAGATTCAAATCCATGGATAAATATAGATTCACAAAAATGTGCTTACTAAACTGGAAAACATTGTTACTACCAAACCGATATATTATCACTCATAACTTCAACACTAAGAGCCCAAACGATATGAAATTATGGATTTAGGTTCCTTTATCATCTAATAGATTTATATCAAAAGTGTAGAGAAATATCTTATATAGCAAACCAATGTGAACCCAAAAACCGGATGTCTTATTCACAGAATTACCTGTATTGACACTTAGTCAATTTTCATATCAACTACCTTCACCAGATCAAACCTTTCTACAAAATTATACTTGATAATCATCCTCAATCGTGCTCAAGCTATCCAAACTAATCTACACAAAATTTTGTCTTCATACTAGAATACAATGTTGACATCAATGACAACACTAAACTATATAACTGTGCTCATCCCACATGTTCATGTTGCTAACAAATGCATCAATGAAAAATTCCTTATTCTTCCAACAATCTCCTCCTTTGTCATTGATGGAAACATGCCTCAAATTTATCTCCAAAAATATTCTCCCCCTTTCACATCAAGGGAAAAGGGCACATACATATTCTCTATTCTTTCAATAACTTCTCTCCCTATACATGATTTTTCATTTTCCCCTTAACTGTTGTATACATACATACAAACTAAGAACTTAATTGAATCCCCCTAAGGGTACTATCTATCACAATGACATAATTTTTTTTTATTGGAACATACCTTGTACCATTCACATATGTACATAGAATTTTGAACAATAAACTAAAATGCAGAAAAGGAAAGAAATATGTTTTCCTAGAGGAGGAATTTGACACTTGAAGCTTTTCAAGATGGGCTTTCCATTCTTGTTTTCCATCCTTCCAATTCTTCTTAGCAATTACTAGTATTTTTTTCTATGTTTCTAAATCCATCAAGAGTTATTCAACTTCATCTAGAGTGTTGGGTATTATATTGAGCTTTGAAGTTTTATCAACACTCATCAGGGCACTGAAAATTGGTATATGAACTTTGAGTTCACCAGATCCCTAAGATTACCAAACTACATAATGATCTTTTCTTTCTACTCTTGCAGTTTGAAGAACTACTCATGTAAAATCTCAATTGCTGCCCTTGTGCTTCCATCTAGATCATATTTCAGATCATAGGCACTAGAAGCTTTGTCAATCTGGGACTGAATTTAGTCCATCTGATATTTTATTATTTTTGTGGATCTAGGACATTTTATACATAACTAAAATAAAAATTTGGCTTTTTCCACACAAGATTGAACACCCTTAAGGCTTTCTTGAAATTTATTGTGTGCACTGGCACACTTCTCCATGACATCCATCAATTTCCTATCATTTTCCTTTTTTTATACTTCTTTCTCTAGCTTCCTGATGCAGACCCATGAGGCTCAAACTCACTCAAAGTGACAACCTACTATCAAGAGGAATATAAAGGGATTGAAATGGCCTATTAGATCAATTCAAAAAATTCACAAAGTTTGACAATAATCAAAAGTAAGTTTTCCCCCTTTCACCCTTATAATCCTAGTAGTAGTGCAAACTCAATTTTTGGCCTTGAACTCTAACACTTCCCAAAATACCTGAAAAATAGATGGTGGATTAAGACACCCATTTCAATTTTATAAAACATATCTTATAACCATACATAGGTTCTTTGAACCAAACCCTTGAAATTTCCACTCCTATACTGACCTAATTAGGCTAATTAGGCTTAAATTACAAAGCAACCTCCCTTTAAGCTTATCACAGACACTTGAAACCTTGGGGAAGCAATTACCATGCCCTCAAACCACTAAGTCCATAATCATTTTCCAGATTTGACCCCTCTAATATGGAAAACCATTAAACCCTTAATTTCTTGCCAAACTAAGAGGGTTTATTCAAAGTACCACTTGCACAACTTCCCTAACCTTTACGATAACTTAGACACTTGTATTTTGATCCCAATATGCTTAAAATTTGAAAAAAATTCCCCTCTCATTGATTTTTACAAACCCTAGACCCAAAGCTCCATATTCATATATTTTCCTTCATAAAAATCAACAAAACAATAGCCTTATCTCCCTTATTTCTCATCCACGACTCTAATCATACATCCTACCTCCTATTTAGACTCCCTAGGGCCCATTACACTTGTTATAGTAGATACAATCAGTGTAAGGGCCCTTAAATCATGTTTTTGGTTACAAAACCCTCAAATAGGGTGTTCTCGGTCTACTACAAGAAAAATAGATATTTGTAAGACAAAACTCTATTAAATTCCTTCAAACTTGAAGAAAAATAAGGTTAACACGGGCCTCTACAAGTTATGAGTGCTTACATATCAAATTCTGGTTGTACGGGTTCATACAGGTCTACATAATGTAAAAGAAACTCAAAAAATGAATGAAACAACAAAGATTTCTTATTGCTAAAGCCTCCAATCTTCAAGCCAACATTACAAATGATGTTCCATGCCTTTTTAAGGACTCCCCCACTCAAAAACCAACAACCAACTACTCTCAACTAAATTTTGAACCTGCCATGACCATTGGTGGCCAAATTACACTTGTTTACATGTTTTAATGACAACACCCTTACATACTTTGCAATGTTTACACTTTTTGACCCTCTTAATCACCTAAACTATTGAAAATGGTCTAGTGAGACCTTATTCAACTAAGGAGCATGACTTATACAAGAAAACAACATTCTATCAACCTAGACACTGCTTGTCAACTTTGACAATTCTATCCACATGATTTACAATTCTTACAAAATGAATACAAAATCCCCTCAAAGTTGATACAGTACAATAGAATGGTCACATTGGACCTTATTTGAAAACAAGAAATCAACACAAACATCCTAACACCCATAGCCTAAAAAACACTTAATGAAGAAACATAGAAAATATTGGTGCCCCTGCACCACTTCACCTTTAAACCAATAGCATATTCTTGAAAAAAATCAATGAAAAACTTCAAATTTTCCATGTTGGAGAGGAAGTTGTCAATTACAACACTGGGTATGGCCTTGTGCAAAACCTTCACTACCTCATCAATTATTTCTCCACTCTTTCGATGTGTCTCTATGATCTCTTTCCATGAAGATGCATGGAAATCATCTCCCAATTGAAGCTTGTGAAGAGGTGAGATCTTGTCCATATCAACAAGCCCCTACCGAATAGGTAGTTATAATAGCTAGGCAAACACTATAGGATGGAATTATATCTTCATACTCAACAAATCCTTTAAAGGATCTCTTGAGGAACTAGAGGATTCACCAGTAGCCTTCACATTCTCCTCTTCAACATTCTTCACCAAGTATTTTTCCTTACCACCAATACCAACTAGTGTCTATGCTTCCTTCTTCTCCTTCACATCATCACTCTTCTTTTCAACATTATTTCGACACAACTTCACCAGTAGTCTAATCTGTGTTATCCAAAGGAATGATTGTTTCTGTTTTTCTTTGAGTGTTCTCTATATTTGTTTTGGATATCAGAGGAGATGTTTGATGATCTATGAATTTATCTTCCTTTGTAATGTATTCTTTGGTAGTTTCTTTTCCTTCAACATTTTCTTCTACTGCTACATTTGCCTCTAGTATTTTTTCCACATCTGAAAGAACATTATTTTGTACATTTCCTTTTCCAAATTCATGCTCATTTTGAGCACCATGCTATACATCTTCTTCAACATTCATATCCGGAGCAGGGATCTCAACTTGTATGTCTTCTTTGCTCTCTAGAGTCATTCCTAACCTTTGAGCTAAGTCTACAAATTTCTCTACAAACACTTTTTGGAGCCTCTTGAGATCATTTTGATCTCTACCCATGAGTGTGGTTACCCTTTGCTTAGTTTTGAACTACTTATTATACAATGTAGTCAAAGTTCCTTTATTCTCTTCACAAATAGGAGCACAAATATTTTCTAAAGCACAGGATCTTAATTTTGCTTCCTCTTCAATAACCTCTTGTCTTCTCTCAATTAATACATTCCTTAGTTTTACAGGAAATTGTTTTTCAATGTTACTCATATCTACTTCAAAAAGAACAATGTATTTTACAATAGCTTCTATAATGGTGGCTTTGTCCACCTCATTAGCATCCATGTATAGTGCAGTAGTTTCTTCTAACATTTCATTTTACACAATCCCATTAAATAATGCATCCAATTTAATAGGGCTATGAGTCCTTACCAAAGTCTTCTTAATTTTCTTTTTCTTTCCTTCTAGTGTCTTCTTCTTTCTAGGTTTTGTTTTCTTCTCTGTCATGTGGATCACAAAGGCTTATTTTTCTTTTTCTATTTCAGCCTTTTAATCTATATCCACAATACCTATTATTAATTTCTATAGTAAAGGAAAAATTACATCCCTTTTCCTCACTTAATTTGTGAAATAATTAATGATAAATAAGCTTAATTATGCCTTAATTTAGTGTTGTAATGTGTTTTACACATTCACATTAAGTTTAGGGCCCTTTTTAATTAGATGAACTTAATTGTGCCTTATTTAGGGTGTTGAAAAGTGTATCTTTACACTTTCAAACTTATCTAGGGCATCATTAATTGATTGAGGTTAATTTTCCTTAATTGTCTCTTTTAATTTAAATCCAAGCCTAATTAAATGCAATTTTTGAGGGAAAAAACCCAACATTCATAAATTCCATCACACAACACTTAATTTTGGAAGGTGTGTGTCCTAGGTGGGTGACCTAGGACCCATTCACCACATGGTGAATGTGTCCCCACTAGGTCCTAGGATCCTATTTTTGCATAACGTTTAACATTGTCCGAAGTCCGTCCTAGGTGAGTGACCTAGAACCCATTCGCCACATGGCGAAGGGTCCTCACTTAGATGTAGGAACCCTCTTTGAAATATGTTTTTGGAAATATATTAATGATTTGAGATCTATAATTCAATGTTGGCTTGTGACATTTGAATTTTAGGAATTAACGTTAAGATATGTATAAATACAAGACTATTTCACTTAGTTTCATCCTAGATCTTCATAAGAAATCAAGAGTACTTTCACAAGAGCATTCAAGAGTATTTTCTAAGGAATTAAAGGGTAGATTATTGAATATTATTACAACAATCAAGATTTTTATCATCATTTCAAAGATTTAGTGCATCATCCATGTTATTGAGCTAATGTGTTGATGTAGCATTCAAGATCAATTCAAGCATATTCAAGGAATTGTTTCACATCAAGTTTCATGATCAAGACCTAGATTCATTGAAGCCGCTTCATGTTAGATCTTAGATTTATCCAAGGTTCAAATAGGTATTGGTGAATTGTGACATTGCATTTTTTCATTTATCATTCCTTTATGCATTGTGTCATTTCAAGGTTTAAATACATGTATAGTCATAAAATTGCACCCCTTGCAATTTCACATACATTCTTGCATCCGCCTTAGTTTCCACTCCCTTAGCATCTTGTGTAGGCTCATTTTAGTCCCTGCATCAGCCTTTTTCCCTCTCAAGATGCTCCAACACCCCTTTTCAATAGTTACCCTTGTGTGTCAGCTTTGCATAAAGCCTTATGATTTCCTGTTCACATTGTTTTGTAGCATGATGTGTTTGGACACTAGCATGCCACGTGGAAATCTATGCATCACGCTAGCATTTTGCAATGTTTCAATGTTCAAATGACCATTTTCATGCATGCTTTCCATTTGTCACCTCCTTTGGTTGATGGTAACAACTCAAGATGCCCTAAAATGGCTCAAGAAGATTCTTTTCTCTCTTTAAAATATGTCCTTTCAATTCATTTGCACTTCTATCTTAATTCTAACTTCTTTCTAGCTTCATCTCTACCTTTCCACTCTCCCACTCTTGCTTGCATAGCTCCATATAGCTTGCTATAGAAGCTTTTTCACTTTCAAGCTCTCTTAGCTTCACTCTCATAGCTTCATCTCCCTCATTTCACACTTGTGAGAATCTTGGGATTCCATATCCCCTACCATTTTCATTCTTCATTCATGATACTGGTTCTCCTCCTCAAGCAAGGATTACTTTTATCACCTCTTTTGTGATACAGGTTCTCCTCCTTGAGCGGGGTTTTCTTTTATCACTCATATTTGGTGGTGTGATTTCTACTCCTGAGTATATTTTTCTTTCACCACATACTTTTTCCATTTTAGCTATACTCTCCCTTTCTATCTAGCTATTCGTGGAGGTGGGAACACCAAAATGGGGGTTTTACTGAGGCAAACCCCTATACAACCACAACATTTTCTCTAGATATCATGTATGTAGGTTTTGAAGACATTCACATGATGGAAATTTCATCACTTGTGTAGTTGCAAGATTTCCTTTCTTCTTCTTATCTTTATTAGTTCTACTTCACTTCATTTCAATTATGTTACTTTCGTACATTCTAAGGTTTTTAGCAATCAGAGTAGAAGTAGTCATTTTATTATTTTATGGGGAATTATCATTCTCTAGTCTATACAAGATGCCAACACACCTCTGAGACACTAGCACATCATGTTGTTTTCTGTATTCTACATTGTCATCCTTTGGCCAAGAGCTCGTTAGTCTATCCAAAAAACTTTGTGACTTGCTCTTTCGGATTCTAAACTCTCACTATTGTTCCTAAGGTAGTTTAGTGTGGTTTGTATAGTGAGGCTCTTTGAATGAAGAGAACTCATGAGTAGCGAATCCCTCTTCTCTACATTTTGGTGAGCCTAACGTGAAGAGAAAATCTTCTGAAAATACAAATTACTAAATGTGAATGGTAGATCTAGACCTGCACAAACATGAGCAAACAACAAAATGTTATTCAATTATACAAATCTAAACTAGCATTCCCCATAAGATTCATTTGAAGCATGATGAACAAGAAATAAAGTGAAGAAAACAAGTGAAAGCAATCTAAATCCTATTCAAATGCTCAAATTCCCAATCCCATGGGGGAATTGGTGCTATTTTGATGTGGAAAATAGCCCTTTCCCAATTCCTTGCAAGCTTCGATGAACTTTGATGAAGATTGATGCTCCTTGATGAAATTTGACCATAACCTAGCTAAGATGGATTATAAACTATGAAACCTTGGATGAGAATGGATGGACTTTGCTTCAAATTTGTAGATAATGACTTTGGCTCAAGTTGTGGATGATTGTGGATTCAAATGAGCATAGTGATCTTACATGGATTGTGGATGCCAAGTCAAATAGAGAAGGCCTCTATTTATAATGGAGAAGGATTGGAGAATGAAGAATAGGATGAATGTGGGATTAAAGATAGACCAATGGAATTGTGCCACTTGTCAACATGTTATTGAAGAGAGGTGGAGCACATTTTGATCAATGTGCAAATAAATGCAATTAGGTGGAAATTTGAAATTTGAAAGATGGCTTGTGGAGGGAGATGTGGAAGAGGAGTTAATGCCACTTGGCTCAAGAAAAAGGACTTGTAAGAGTTATAAATGCCATGTTGGAGGACAAGTCCTTCTAGGAGGGAGATTTCAAATGGAGAGAATATTCCAAAGAGATTCCTTTTTGAATGAAAATAGAAGAATTTATAAATTAATTAAATTGATTTACTTGCACAAGTTGCAAAATCTAGAGGATTTGATGGGTTAGAGTTAGAGTTAATCACGATTTGATTAACTTAGATGGAGATTAGCTGATTTGACATTTTGACTTAGAATTTTGGATTTATTTAAATCAAAATGAGAGGAATATGAATATTAGATTTAATTAAATAAAGTTTGATTTATTTAATTAAAAGGGATGATGCTAGATTTAATCAAATAAAGGTTAATTTATTTAATTAAAGGAGGATTTTTATTTAATCAAATAAAGGGATTTATTTAATTAAAAGAGGAACATTAGGTTTAATAAAATAAAATGATTTATTTAATTAATAGAGGAATTATGATGGATTAATTAAATAAGGATTATTTAATTAATTGGTTAGTAAAGAAGTGATTAAGGAAGAACTAGTGTTAGTGAACCAGAATCAAGTGCATGAGATCAATCAGTATATTTTATGTGTCTACATTTTTCCCCTCTTTGAAGCAATGTACCTGCTACATTGGTTCAAAGAGTAACCTTGTCGAGATCAAGATTCAAAAAAATTCTAATTTTTTGGATGCCCCACTACTGGCCCAACAAAAGAATTATGAAGGTATACTGCCGCCTCGAGAGATCAGACAAAAAATTTCAATTGTGGGTTGAGCTCACAACAAAGAGGTTCAAGATCAGTCCAACTCAAATGTTTGATGTAGATAGATTTGATGATGTAAACAGGTCATCAGCCATGGGTAGCCTCATGCATATTTTGATATAACACACAAAGTTGGATAGAAATGTTAGTAAAGATATAAGAATAAGAAGAATAAGATGGATGGACCCTTGAGTCTAAGACGATGCAGGAGTCCAACAAGTTCATGATTCATCGAGACTTTATTAGATATGGTGATGGATGATGATGATGATGTTTTTCTTATTAGGAATTGGGATTTTAAAATGCATTACTTGTTGGATATTGTGGTTGTGTTGCTGATATGTGGTTGTCATTTATGTAACACCATTAGCATTAATGCATTTGAAGTTGTATATGTCGAGGATATTGAGAAAATTGTAATGAAATGTGTTACAGGTTGTCAGTGGTGAAGTGAAGTTCAATTTGTTAGTGACTTTGGTACATTGATGACAAGAGATTATGGACTAAAGGGTTTATTGTTGAGTATATCTAGTTTATCCATGTTGAATTTTAGAGATCTGCATGAAGATTTGATTGAGTTATGAAGATTTGTGTTCTGTCAGTTATTCTATTGCTTCAATTGGTGTTCCTAAATGAAGATGATGTGATTCTAGTAATTTCAGCTATTGTGGATGCTTCCCTAGTGATTCAGGATGTTTTTGGATGTTTTTGTATCATTCTCTATCTATGTTTCACATCCGCATTGATTGTTGTGCTCGCGATCCACGATTTTCTCTTGCATGTTCATGTTTTTCATGTTCATGGGCGACAAGGTCTTGTTAGCATGTTGTGGATCTTCAAGGAATAATTTTTGAATGTTATTCATGTTTGAAGTTATTTTGGGTCTTCATTATGTTGTGGCTAAACTTGGTTGATTCACATTAATAATTATTATTGTTTTGGGCCCACAATTTGTATTCATTTTATTATTTTGTTGAAGTTTACTTGTAACGATGTAATTTTTTGTTGCAGATATATATAAGCGATTGTTTATTTCATTTGAAGTATGTTTAATGTGTATGTGTGTTAAAATAATGTTCTAAATCATTTGAAGACATAGCGAAGTGTGAAGAAGACTGAAGAAGAGTGAAGAACTATGAAGAAGTGTTCATGTGCTTAACCAGAACTGTAATCAGGCATTAACATATGCTATTTTCTCATTTCAAATCCCTGTGGATGTAATCTAAATCTTTCTTTAAGATAGTGTGTCTTCCTTTTGGTAGTAATCCTTATTGTAATTTAGTTGTGAGGTCTAGGTAGTGTGCATGAATGCATGTGCATTCCCCATTTCATTCTTTATACTTTTAATAGGGAATAATATTGTGGACTGACCTCCACCGTGGTTTTTCCCCTAATAGGGTTTCCATGTAAAAAATCTTGGTGTTATGTGTGTTTTTGATGTGATGATGATTATTGCTTTCATTGTTATTAATCAGATCTAAGAATAAGGCTTAATAAGCTTGATAAGTTTTGAATTTTTGTGACAATTGATTCACCCCCCCTCTTAGTTGTCTAACATTTTGTTTCCAAGAATTGGTATTAGAGTAGGTTCCTTGGAATAAATTTAACAGCTTGAGGTGATCCGAGATGGAGAAATATAAGAAGGATAGTCTAAGATTTGATGGAGAAAATTATTCTCTATGGAAGACTCGAATGGAGTGCCATCTGAGATGCATTGGTGAACCCTACTGGAGCATTACAAGTAATAGGTATGTTATTCCACAAAATGGTCCTACTACTACTACTGAGATTAGGGATGCTGAGTATAATATCAGGGATAAGGAATCATTGTTGAGTGCTTTGACTAATTATGAGATGACAAATGTGATGGATCTGAAGACTGCTTATGAGATCTAGAAAAAGTTGGAAACTTTGTATGAAGGTGATGCTAATGTGAAGATTGCTAAGCTACAAATTCTAAAAGGAAAATATGAAATGTTAAGAATGGGTGATGATGAGAATATTACTACTTTGATTGCTGCTAGTAAGAGTTGTTTTATTGTTCAATTTGATGAAAGTTGGTTGTGGCATAAGAGAATGTGTCATGTTAACTTTGATAATATTGTCAAGATAAGTTCTACTAAGGTTGTGAGAGATCTTCCTAAGTTGATGAAACCTAGTAATGCCATATGCAAGGAATGTCAATTAGGGAAGAAAAATGTAATTTCATTTTGGAGCAAACAACATTGCTCAAATGAATTGTTGGAACTTGTGCATACTGATTTGTGTTTTCCTTCTAGAGTTAGAAGTTTGCAAAGGTTACATGTATTTCATGTTGCATATTTATGATTATTCAATAATGATGTGGGTTACTTTCTTGAGGGAGAAATTTGAAGCCCTGGAGAAGTTCAAGATCTTTAAGGCTATGGTTGAGATAGAGATAGGTCTAAAGATTAAATGTCTGAGATCAAATAGAGGTGGTGAATTTGGGTGAGCTTAATTCTTTTTGTGAAGAACATGGGATAAAGAGACAATTATCTACACTGTAGACCCCTCAGCAAAATGGAGTTGTGGAAAGGAAGAACATAACAATTCAAGATGTTTCTAGAACTATGATGCTAGAAGGAAATTATGTTCCTCATATCTATTGGAGAGAAGTTGTGAGTATTGTTGTTTACACACTTAACCAGGTACAAATCAAAGGTGATGTTGGTAAGAATCCTTTTGAGCTATGGTTTAGTCACAAGCCTACTGTTAAGTACTTCAAATTATTTGGGAGTAAAGACTTTATTAAAAGAGATGAAGATATAGAAAATTTTGATGCTAGGAGTAATGAAGGAATATTTCTTGGTTATTCTACTAATAGTAAGGCCTATTGGTGCTACAATAAGAGATTGAGGAAAATGGTTGAAAGTGAAAATGTCAAGGTTGATGAAGACATTGCTAAACCATCCATAACCTATGGATAAGATTTTGATGATCAGAATGAAAATACAAACAAAGGAAAGCAAGTTTAGACTTCAAATCAAGTTCAAATCATTCTAGTGAATCAATAAGATCAAGAGGAAGAAGAAAATAGTGAAAGTGTAGAATAGAGATCAAAAGAGCCTAAAGTTCAAGAATTCCCTAAGACTCCAAGGTATGTGAGATTAAATCATTCAGAAGATTAGATTATTGGTGATAAGAACAAAGGTGTCTAGACTAGGAGAAAAATTGTAGAAGAATATTGTTTGATTTCAAAGACTGAGCCTACTAATGTGAATGAAGCATGTAAAGATGAGCATTGGGTTGAAGCAATGAACAAGGAATGACAACAGATTGAGAAGAATGATACATGGATTCTTGTTCCCAGACCTAAGGATAAAATGTAATAGGAACTAAATGGGTCCTTCGAAAAAACATGAATGAGGAAGGTGAAGTGGTTAGAAACAAAGTGAGATTGGTGTGTAAAGGATATTCTCAAATGGAAGGTATTGATTTTGAAGAGACCTTTCCCCTGTTTCTAGGATTGAAGTTGTTAGATTGTTTCTTGCTTATGCTGCCTACAAAAACTACAAGGTTTATCAGATGGATGTCAAGTCAACATTTCTAAATGGTGAATTGTAAGAAGAAGTGTATGTTGAACAACTTGATGGATTTCAATTGACTGATAAGGGACACATGGTTTGTTGGTTGAAGAAAGCTCTGTATGGACTTAAGCAAGCCCCTAGAGTATGGTATGATAGATTGGATAAGTATTTACCGAAGCTTGGATTTAACAAAGGTACTACTGATAGTAATCTATATTTCAAGATTGATGATGATAAAGATTTGATTGTGGAAGTCCTTGTTGATGATATCATTTTTGGAGGAGATGATGGTTTGTGCATGAATTTTCTGATGAGATGCAAAGTGAGTTCAAGATGTCAATGATTGGAGAGATAAAATTATTTTTGGGATTGAAAATTTCTCAGTTAGATAAAGGGATCTTTTTATCCCAGTCCAAGTATGTGAAGGAATTGTTGAAGAAGTTTGGTATGGAAGATTCCAAGCTAGTTGGTACACCCATGGTGACTAGATGTAAGTTGACAAAAGATGATGATTCTCTGAAAGCAAATCAAACTAGATACAAATCAATGATTGGTGAATTTTTGTATTTAACTCAAACTAGGCCTGATATCATGAATATTGTATGTATTGTTGCAAAATTTCAAGCTGATCCTAAAGAATCTCATGTGACTACTATAAAGAGGATTTTCAGATACCTAAAGGGGACAGTTGATTTTGGCCTGTGGTATGCTAAAGATGATGATCTTACTTTGAGTCCCTTTACTTATGTTGATTGGGTAGAAGATGTGAATGATAGGAAAAGTACTAGTGGTGGCACATTTTTCTTGGGAAAGAAGTTGATTTTATGGTTAAGTAAGAATCAGAATGCCATTTCTTTATCTACTACAAAGGCCAAATACATTGTTGTTGCTAACAATTGTACTCAAGTATTGTGGATGAAGCAAATGTTGAAAGATATCAGAGTTGTGTATGATGGGAATATTGCTATATTCTATTATAATTCAAGTGCTATTAATATTTCCAAGAATTTGGTGTTGCATTCAAAGACCAAGCATATATCTATCAAGTTTCACTTTTTGAGAGAGAAACTGAGTGAAAGGGAAGTTAGATTGGAGTATGTGCCTACTAAGGATCAAATTGTAGACATTTTTACCAAGCCATTGCCTAAGGATACTTTTGAGTATCTCAAAGGGAAGTTAGGGGTGATTACCCCTCCTAATCAGAATTAAGATGCATTGCTTTGCATTAGTCTATGCATTTCATAGTCATATTTTGATCTAGATTGATGTCGTGGTGGCTGCTACTCAAGGGGAGTAGTTAGATGTTTAGATATGTGGCTCAAAGCTTGTATAGAAGAAATATTTGTCATTTATGTCAAAGGGGGAGAAGAACCTTATGGGGAGAAGAGTTATGTGAATGAGTTGAGGAGAGAAGATTCAAAACCTAAAGGGGATTAAGTGTTAAGAGATAGTTGTGTTGATGTTTTTTTTCACATCATGTGTTGCCATAAATGCAAAAGGGGGATATTATTGGATGTTGTGGTTATGTTTCTGATATGTGGTTTTCATTGATGTCAACACTATTATCATTAATGCATTTAAAGCTATATATCTCAAGGATATTGAGAAAATTGTAATGAAATGTGTTACAAGTTGTTAGTGGTGAAATGTAGTTTATTGATGAGTTTTGTAGGTTGATTATAAGAGGTTGTTGTCTAAAGGGTTTCTTTTTTAGTATATCTAGGTTATCCACATTGAATTTCAAAGATCCATGTGAAGATTTGATTGAGTTATGAAGATTTGTGTTCTATCAGTTATTTTTTTGCTTTAGATGGTGTTCCTGAATGAAGATGATGTGATTCTAGTAATTTCAGCTACTACGGATGCTTCTTTGGTGATTCGTGATGTTTGTGGATGTTTATAGATTGTTCTCTATTTGTGTTCTCCACCCACATTGATTGTTGTTCTTGTGATCTGTGATTTTCTCTTGTCCATTCATGTTTTCATGTTCATGGTCAACAAGGTATTTTTAGAGTGTTGTGGATCTTCGAGGAATAATTTTTGAAGGTGGTTCATGTTTGAAGTTGTTATTTTGTGTCTTCACTATGTTGTGGGTGACCTTGGTTGATTGCCATTAATTATTGTTATTTTTTTGGGCCAACAACTTGTATTCATTTTATTATTTTATTGAAGCTGACTTATAATGATGTAATTTCTTGTCGCAGATATATATAAGTGACTGTTTATTTCATTTGAAGTATGTCAAATGTGTATGTGTGCAAGAATAATGTTCTAAATCATTCGAAGGAAGAGCATAGTTTGAAGAAGAGTGAAGAGTGAAGAAGTTTGAATAAGTGTTCATGTGATTAATCGAAACTATAATCGGGCATTAACAGATGCTATTTTCTTAGTTCAAATCCCTGTGGATGTAATCTGAATCTTTTTGTAAGACATTGTGTCTTCCTTTGGGTAGTAAGCCTTATTGTAATTGACCAATGAGGTCTAGAAAGTGTTCCTGAATGCATGTGCATTCCCCATTTCATTCTTTATACTTTTAATAGGGTATAATCTAATGGACTAACCTCCGCCGTGGTTTTTCCCCTAACAGGGTTTCCACATAAAAAATCTTGGTGTTATGTGTGTTTTTGATGTGATGATGATTATTTCTTTCATTCTTATTAATCAGATATGAGAATAAGGGTTAATAAGCTTAATAAGTTTTGAATTTTTGTGATAATTGATTCAGCCCCCTCAGTTATTTGCCATTGTGTTGCCAACATTACTTACCTTATGTTTGATAACACACATACGCACGATGCATCAAGGTATAAAGAACCAAGACGATGTTGCACCTAGTGTGATGGACTTTTACTTGACAATTAGATAGGAGTATTCTTATTCACACCTGACATACAAAAACCTTACTAGGATATACTTCAAATATTTCAAACATCTCAGACCAAAACACAAAAAGGAAAAACCTAACAATGTAATAGTCAACAAGCTATCCAAAACACCTTCCATCCATACCCAATAAAGCAAGTATTCACAAGGGTTATATTACAAGAATTCCCAACAAGTACAACAAATGAAAGATAATGATCAATGCCCCATTCCTTTCTCTCTAAATCATTTTGATAAACATCATCGAGAGGTCATTGGAATGAGCACAATAAGATAAATCAAAGAAAATATAAACCAAACAAACAAGTCAATGTTCTTCATACCTCCAACCGAAGGGATGTGTTTTGTTTAGGATAAGTTTCTAAAGTGATTTTTCCAGAGACAATGCCCATTGTAGGAAGAATGCATCCTAGGACATGTTAGTGGATGGTGGAAAGTTGATAGGTTGTCTAAAAGGCTATTGATATAAGGTCAATTGACATGTTTGTGAATGATCAAGAGTTTGATTTTGAATTTAAAAGTTTTTTGTTTCAATTTTGATGTTGTGTTTGAAGTTTTCTTTTGCCAATTGTTGTGGTTGTATTATGTTTGTTTCACCAAAAGATGGAGGTGATGATTGATTTATTATGGATGAGATTATTGTGGGTGAAAGAAAAATGGGACATATGGATTTTTTAAAATATTTGGATGTTTTTGATGTTTTGAAATGTTATGAGGCTATCTTTTGGATTTTGGGGTTATTTAAATGTTTTTGTGTTTTTTGTGTTTTGAGGCTATTTTTGGTATTTTTGTGTTTTTCAAATTTTTTTGTATTTTTGTGTTTTTGTGTCTTAGGGGTTGATCAAAGATTAGCCTTGCCCACGTTTAAGCCCAAAGATGACATAGTTCAGATACTATGTGTTTTGATGTTTTCTAACTTTTTAATCTATTTTGGGATTTTGATATGATTTGGATGTTTTTGGATTTTCGCATGATTTTGATGATTGGATATGGATATGATATCAATGATCTGTTTGGTATTTTGTTGAAAACCAAGCTAAGGTTGATTGATCAAATTGATGGATTGATGATGATAACATTGTTGAGGATACACAACAATGCAAGGCCAGTGTTAAGAAACACAAGGATTGGGAAGGATATCCCAAGATGCTGATGGATTGATTAGATTTAATTGATCAAGATTTTGAAGCTTGATTTGGAACAAAAAAAATTGAATTATTTGATGTGACGTTGAAGCACATGTTAGATGCAACTGATATTGATTGTTTGGATTGATGTTTGATGAAAGATAAAGCTTTGATAAGGAACATCTTCTCATCAAAATATGCCATGGGCTAGTGATTTGAATTGCGCTCACAAATGCTTTGACCAATTTTATTTCACATTTTCCAATGTTCAGATCACCACATAAGTTGGAGGATATGGATCAAGATTTATTACCAAAGCAAGATGTAAATACCTACCCCAGTGTCTAGCAATGTATGGAATGCCATGGGTGGATGCTTGGATAGGTGTGTGGATGGATGGATGTGGATTATCTTGCAATAAGATAAGGTGTTCAAATAAAAAATGCTTTTTTGGATAATGTTTCATGGTTCAAATAATGCTAGGTAGGATAAGATCAATGAAATTGACTTATGCCAAGATGTTTAGCATAAGTAAGTGTAAAGTGTGCACCAAACTTTCATCAAGATCAAAATAATATGGAACATGAATGAAAATGGATTGGATCAATGGTTTATGGATGAATGGATGTATTATGGATGAGATGGATGAAATGCTAGATTTATTATGGATGGGATGAGATGCTTCCACCTAAACTAGTGCATGTAGATGCTCAATTATTACACATGACACCTTTTTTCCAGGTTTTCATCATGGTACTTTCCCAAAGTTCCATCGAAGTGGTTTTCACTAGAGAATGATTTTTCTCTTTACTGTTTTCAATCCTTTTTCTTTTTCTTTTGGATTTTATATTTTTTTGATATTTTTTTTGTATTTTTTTGAAAAATTTATGCTCATGTTGAACCACTTGGTAGTGTCAATGTAGATGCTTTTGTCATGATGTTCCATCAATATCCTTCTTGAAGAAGCTACTTTGCCAAGATACGAGCACTTGAATGCAACTTTTGAGATTCCTGATCTGCTTTGTTGATACCAGAGTTAACTTTATCATTTTGTACACATCATGATAGAGTGCCTTCAAAATCCTTATGATGAAGGGTCATTTCCAACACATGGCCAATGTGAGAATTGGATATCATGTGTGGAGGTTTGGATGGTGTTGTGTGTTTAGGAATAGGAGATGGATTGGTTGATAGTTTGGAACCTTTGACTCTCCAAACTTGGGAAGATGAGCAATAGTGGGTGGATACGAAAGTGTGTGTGGAATTAGGACTAACTTCTTGATATACTTTGTACGTCGCTTGGGAAGCCTATTTTTTCCTTTATGGACATCTTTGATGGATAATTTTCCCATTCTTATTTTTCCCCATAGTTTCTTTGACAAATGGAGTTTGATAGGGATAATATTTCTTTGTATTTTTTGGCATCCATGTGTATTTGATTTATCCATTATGCTTCCCAACTTCTTTTTATTTCAAAATGTTCTTTGTGATTTGATTCAAATATTTCATTTGATGTTGGTCCCAATTCATGGATGGGGTGATGGGTGGATGAAGATTCATGATGTGGTTGGTTGTAGTATTGGCATCAGTTTCATCATAAGGATTCTTCGTGCTCCCTATGTTGACATTTTCTTGAGACATAGTTGCCCCCAGTATGGTGGTAGTAGCACCTTTGTTCCTTGTTTTTGTTTGTTTTGAGATGTCTTGTTCAGTAAGCACTCTTTGATAAATGATTGTTGTAGATGATGTTATTTCAATTTGCTACTCTTCTGACTCTAAAATATCCTATTTTGTTTGACCTATTTCCTTGAGTGGATAATGTTGGATATCTTTATACATAATGTCCTTAGTCTGAATTTGGGATATATATAATCCTGATGTTGACAACTTAGTTTAACTATAGGAATCAATAACCTGCTCTTTTTGTGTAATAATGTTAGGAGTAAAGGAATCATGTTATGAATGAAGATCATCTATGTGTCCATCCAAAGAAAGCATCTCATGGGTAGATGGAGGAGTATGTGCTATGTAAATGTGATCAGTATTTGTGACATCTTGTATAGATTAGAGAGTGTCCATTAGATCATTGTAGTAGCTTAGAGATACAAATTCTTGATCTTGAATGATTTTATAATTGCTTTCAACATGCTTTGGATCAAGTTCTTGACATGGTTCAATTTCAAAGGATGGATTGCTTATAAAGGGTTCATGGATATCTTCATTAGGCATGGGATGTGGCTCAATATCCTCTTGATCTTTGAGTGGACTTGGATCAAATGTTTGGTTGAGGATCCCTTTAGTATCTATAACCATGAGGTCAAAGGATGCCAATATGTCTTGTAAAGGACCATTGCTAGACTTTGGTGAAAGATGTTGATCATGCTTTGAAATAAATTCTTGAGATATACTCTCTAACTCATTAGGTTATGTAGAGATATTTTCAACATGATCATTAGTCGATGGGTTGTGGATTATGTCAATAGGATCAAATAATTCTAACACTCCTTGAAATAGATCACTTTTGAATATTGTTGAGGGGTTTTGATCATGACAAAAAAGTGACTCTTGATGTATGCTAAGTTGATCTTTGGATGAGGTAGAAAAATATTCAAGGTGCTCATTGATGGATAGATTTTGATCATTATTTTCAACAATTGTGGTGGGGAGATTATCAATGCTATCACTAGTGGTTGAATCTTCATCATTGTCCTTAATATTTATTATTTTTTGATCAATAAGGTCTTGGATGATATTTTTGAGTTGAATACAATTTGATGTTGTGTGTCCCTTTATTTTGTGAAAAATCACCAAGGTGCTTCTCGTTATGCCCTGGTGGTTTAACTTGAGGCTCTTGATAATTTTCATAAATGGGGATTTTGATGAGATTTTCTTGTATCAACTATTGCATGACTGATTTGATTGGTTCCCCAAGTGGTGTGTATTTTCATTTGTTACCTTGTGAGATTTGTAATTTAAATTGACCTTGTGGTGATTGATTTTGGAGATGTGGTGATTGATCTTTAAGATGTGGAGGTTAGGTTTGTTTTTGATGTTGTTGATCTTGATATATCCAACTTTTTGACATTGGAGATATTGTTCTTGATGTGGTTGTGGAAACAACTCAATGCTTTGATGACATGGTTTAACCAATAGAAGAGTGTATTGATTTTGGGGTGGAGATGTCTCTTGGCACAATGAATCAACTATTTTGGTAAGTGTAGCAATTTGATCTCACAAAATTTGATCTTGATTTTGATCTTGACATCCTTGATATAATTTATTTGGTTTTTGTTCAAGAAGATTTGGAATGCCTACTTGTGGTGTTTGCATTGGATCATGGACAAATTGATTTTGGATAATGTTTTGATTTGGGATGATGTTTAGATTTGGCATTACAGGTTGAAATTGAACATTGTTGTGGTTGGGAATCACATTTCCTTGATTTAGGTAACTTTGATTTTGCATGGTGTTACCTTGACTTGGATCAATACATGGAGTCATTAACATATTGTTTGGACATTGAACAACATTTGCATGATTCACAAACATATCTATGGCAAAGTTTACCAAGTGCAGATTTGAAATGTTCATGTTTGGTAAACTTGTACTTGGTATATTCACATTTGGAGTGTATGGATTTGGTGGGATAATGTTGTTTTTTTGAAGACTCATGAATTGATTGTTTGGTTGATAGATTTGTAAGTTTGGACTCTGATTTAAATCTATCATAGGAAAAGGTGTTCCAAAATTTAGATTGGGCATACTCACATTTGTTGTACCATTGAGGTTTGTAGGAGATAATGATTCCATGTGTGGATTGCATAAATGCGAGTTTTGATAATCAATTGGCATTGTAAGGCTTTGATATTTTGGTTGATTTAGACCACTCATGATGTATGAATCAAGTTTATATTCCATGTTTTTCTTATGTTTTGACCTTGTTGACCTCTAATGGATTTAGGACCAATGATGAGATGAAGAATGAAAGGGGTGAATGATATGGGTGTTGAACTTGTAAGACCCTTGGAGGAATACTAGACTTTAGGATTCTTTGGATTCTTTGATTTGGATAATGGACTTATAAACCCCAAGATGTTGGATGTTATCTTGGAATAAAATTGTCCACAAGGATGAAAATTTAACTAGATGTATGAGGAAGGATTCATCTACACACACTTAGCCAAACAAGGAGATTTTGATGTTGATTTGAATGATTTTACCAAAAGTATAGTATGAATGATTTTTCCAATGGTTCAAAAGTTGTTTGTGAGATGGGATTCGATTGATGTTTGAGATGGATGAAATGATTGATTGTTTTGATCCTAAATGAACTTAAGAAGAACTTGTTTACAAGAACAAGGTTTTGAAGAACATGTTTTTCCCTAAGAGTACTTCAAACCAAAAGATCAATGTTTTCTCAAAAGACCATAAGAAAAAACACAAACAAGCACATGCGTGGGATTCAATTGATTTCATCTTGATTAATGAATTGCTTTTACCACATTCAATGTCTTTCTTAAGTTTCAAACTAAATGTCTATGTCTCAATTTATTTTCATCCCTCAAGGTCCATTATGTGGAAATCAAGAGAATCAAGGCAATAGTTCCCTAATGTTGACTTTAGTGAGAGAAAATTGAGATATAAATCCAAATACTTAGAAGCCTCTAAGGATAGAATCCCTAGGGAAAGAAATAGCACTTGGATTTTTCAAAGTTATTTTCTCCTCCTAAAGGGTTTAAAATTCTAATGATTTTGGTTGATTTTTTTTTCCAATGTTTAAGATCCAAGAAATTTTTTTTGATTCCAAAATGATGCACAACCCTAGGATAGAAAGATACAATATTTGTTGAATTCCCACTTGGATAAATCTAGGTGTGCCTATTTTTAGCAGATGATTAGAAGCTTGACCACACTGGCTCCCCTCCATGGCACACACTTCTTGGGTCATCCAAGATTCAATTCTCATGAATCTCCCATGATGAACTTCTCATCTCTACTAAAAACTTCAAAAATGTGGGTTGACTTCAAAATGACCATTCTTGCACCAACAAATAGTAAGGATTCCTATCTCTATACAAATTGGTTCTTAGTTAGGGTGATCGGGGACATGGCACCCAGTGAGAATCCAACAAGCCACTAAAGGCTTTAATCAATCCTACTAGGGGCTCTTATACTTCTTACAATAGTACCCCATTCTGAAATACACTATACGGCTAAGGCCTACATACCATAAGGACTTGAAAGCTTAGTCTTATCCATTTGTATACCATCCCAAGTGAAAAAACATTTGGAATTGCCTTAAAATTGGTCTTAGGTAGGCCCCTCTAAAGGTAAAAAATAGCAAGCAAGCACATTTGTAGTTTGATCAATCTTTTTTTGAGTGAACAAAGAGAGAACACACACGATATACTCAACTAACACTAGCAAGATATTGTTCAATTTTAAGAAACATGAATTGAAGTGTGGAGGCAATATTTTATTCAACTTAATATCACCAAAATAATTTTGATTCTTAAGATCATCGTGAAGCACGAGAGAAGTGCATATGCCTTTTAAATGATATTAACTTGTAAAAGAGATTGCAAAATATGAAAAACACATTTTCATTTCAACTTCAAAAGCATGATGAATTCTTTTTATAGCACAAAGATGAAGTGTGAAGTTTGCTTGTTCAATTTTTAGATCCAAAACCAACTCTAATAAGTGTCTAATGTTATTTTTAATGCTCTGATTGTTATTTTTTAAAACCCAAAATAAATGTATTTAAGTTCTAAAGTTGATAGATAATGTTCAATGTTCCAAAGATTGGGTTATAGGTGTCCCCAAAATGTTAAAAAACATTTGTTACAAATGTGAAATAGTGCCATAAAAAACCTTCCCTTTGTTTCCTCATTCCCTTCTTGATTTCCTAACACCATTGCATAGCTTATGAAATCCTACCTCATTTCAAAAAAAATCTTCAAAAAAAACCTTTGTATGACCAATATATGGCCATTTTAAAATTGACTATAAAAGTGCTAAAACAGTGACTAGATGCACTAAAACAGTGTCCAAATGTGCTAAAATAGTGACCAAATGCACTAAACTCAAACCAGATGCACTAAAATAGTAGGTGAATGCATTGGAATATTTCGCAGATGTGTTATAACAAAGTCTGGATGCATCAAAAGTCACCACCTATGCACTAAAAGAAGTAACAGGTGCGTTGCATCAAGATATAGGAACAAATCTACTGAAAAAATAGTGAAATTGACCAAAAAGACATGTTAAATTTGAGATTTTTGCCCTCCTAGTTCCAAAATGTGAATGGTAGATCTAGACCTGCACAAACATGAGTAAATAACATAATGTTAGTTAATTATACAAGTCTAAACTAGCATTCCCCATAAGATTCATTTGAAGCATAATGAACACGATATAAAGTGAAGGAAACAAGTGAAAGCAATCTAAATCCTATTCAAATGCTCAAAGTCCCAATCCCATGGGGGAATTGGTGTGATTTTGATGTGAAAAATAGCCCTTTCCCAATTCCTTGCAAGCTTTGATGAACTTTGATGAAGATTGATGCTCCTTGATGAAATTTGACCATAACCTAGCTAAGATGGATTAGAAACTATGAAACCTTGGATGAGAATGCATGAACTTTGCTTCAAATCTGTAGATAATGACTTTGGCTCAAGTTGTGGATGATTGTGGATTCAAATGAGCATAGTGATCTTACATGGATTGTGGATTCTAAATCAAATAGAGAAAGCCTCTATTTATAATGGAGAAGGATTGGAGAATGAAGAATAGGATGAATGTGGGATTACAGATAGACCAATGACATTGTGCCACTTGTCAACATGCTATTGAATAGAGGTGGAGAAAATTTTGATCAATGTGCAAATAAATGCAATTAGGTGGAAATTTGAAATTTGAAAGATGGCTTGTGGTGGGAGATGTGTAAGAGGAGTTAATGCCACTTGGCTCAAGAAAAAGGACTTGTAAGAGTTATAAATGCCATGTTGGAGGACAAGTCCTTTTAGGAGGGAGATTTCAAATGGAGAGAATATTCCAAAGAGATGCCTTTTTGAATGAAAATAGAAGAATTTATAAATCAATTAAATTGATTTACTTGTACAAGTTGCAAAATCTAGAGGATTTGATGGATTAGAGTTAGAGTTAATTAGGATTTGATTAACTTAGATGGAGATTAGCTTATTTGACATTTTGACTTAGATTTTTGGATTTATTTAAATCAAAATGAGAGGAATATGAATATTAGATTTAATTAAATAAAGTTTGGTTTATTTAATTAAAAGGGACGATATTAGATTTAATCAAATAACGGTTAATTTATTTAATTAAAGGAAGATTTTGATTTAATCAAATAAAGGGATTTATTTAATTAAAAGAGGAACATTAGGATTAATCAAATAAAATGATTTATTTAATTAACAAATGAATCATGATGGATTAATTAAATAAGGATTATTTAAATAATTGGTTAGTAAAGAAGTGATTAAGGAAGAACTAGTGTTAGTGAATCAGAATCAAGTGCATGAGATCAATCAATATATTTTATGTGTCTACACTAAAACGTAGAAAATACCAAAAAAATCATAATGAATTTAATATCTTCTTTTATTAGTTCAGTATCTAGTTTTGTTCAAAATGTTAATGATATCCCATTTCATGCATGTGATGGTGACTTGGCTCTACCCATGTCACTTGGTTTCTTTGATCTTTCTCATGAAATTCCTCTTACTTTAGAGGATATTTTGCTGCAAGAAGATGAAATCATTGATACCTTTCTTAATATTACTCTACCTTCCCTTCATTCCAATGCACTTTCTCCTAGAGATGATGCATTTGTGAATGATGAATCTTCTCTTCATTCCAATGCACTCTCTCTTGGAGATGATGCATTTGTGAATGATGAATCTCTTATACCTTCCAATGCACTCTCTCCTAGAGATGTTGCATCTTTGAATGATGAATTTATTATCTATTCCAATGCACTCTCTTCTAGAGATGATGCATTAGCGAGTGATAAGTCTCCTTCCACATTTTATCCCATTTGGATTGATGTTGCGAATATGTTTTCAAATAATTATTCTACTAGTTGTGATGATTTTGTAAATGTAATATATGTCTCTTCTACCCCTCAAAGGCCTAAGAGACTAGTCATTTACATGACTCTAACTAGTCCTTAGTTCTTAAAATGGTTTTTTCTATTAATGGTATTCCATTTGATAGTGATTCCCTTGATCCTTCTAATGTTCCCTCTTATAGAGAGGTTCCCATACCTATGATAATAGGGTGAATAAACAACCAAGCCTTCTTTAAGATCCTAAACCTACAACTAAAGCACCTAATGATCACAATCTTATCGAGCAACTTCATGTTACTCCAAATAACATCTCACTATGGGACTTGCTTTAGTCTACTCTGGTTTATCAAGGTATGATTTAGGAAGCCTTGCAAAATATCCTCTTTCCTTCTTGTGCTAGGCCAATAGATGTTGATGCATTAATAGCTTATATTGGTGCGGGTTAGCTGAATATCACATTCTATCCACAAGAAATCCCACCTACAGAAGTGCATAAGCAAGTGAACCCTTTAATGATCATAGTTAATATTAATAAAATTAGCATTAGACATACTTTTGTTGACACTAGTTCGTCGCTCAATGTATGTAGCATTGATCTATTACCTAAGATTAATATTGATTTGTCTTCTCTAAATGTTTCTTCTGTTGTTATTTGTGGGTTTGATAATCTTGAGCGATAAGCTCTAAGTACAACAATATTACCTTTGTAGCTTAGACTAGTTATTGTACCCACCCTTGTATATGTTATGGAAAAAATGTTACCTTATAGCCTTCTTCTTGGTAGACAGTGGATTCATGCTATGGGTGCAGTCCCATCTACCTTGCATAAATCTATTAGGTTCATTTACAACAATAAAATAGTCACAGTCAAGGCTGACCCTAATTCTATGCACTTATGTGAAATGGCAGTTGTTGGTTGAGCTTTATTTGTGCCTACTCTTATTCCTTTAGTGTCTTCCAATGTGTCGATGTTTACTCCAACAGTACCTACTACAAAGGATACTCTTGAGATAAACATCCCTGAGGAAGACCCTTCTAAAGCAAGAAATCCTAAGCCTGCCTCTTCCCAAAGGAATGCATGTCTTGGTGATGATTAGGGTTCCTTAGATTTTACAGAATCCTTTAGTGGGGAGTATAAAGTTGACCCGATCCACTCAAACCTTCCGATAATATCATCCACGCCTGCTATCAAAGATAATTATTCTTATGTATCGCTAGGTAGTTCAAGAAATAATTGTAATGTTCTTAGTGTTGATCCTCCTTATGGGGAAGAGGATTACGATTCTGCTAAAGAGGATAATGTTGACAGTCTTGGTAAAGAGGATGAAGGAAATCCCATAGATGAGTGTGATCCCTACTATTGGGGCAATGATCTTTATGAGGATCCTCCTTTTCAAGACTTGCAAACACATTATGCCCTTGGCTTTAAGCTTGTCTCTAAATACGGCTATGAGCATAAAGGTTGTGGGCATAACGAACAAGGCATTCAGGTCCCTATAGAATTCACACCCTGTAAGCATACTTTGGGACTTGGTTGCTTGAAGGAATGATCTAAATGGAATCCATGGTTAAGTGACATGAATTCTTCTCAACCTCGTTATGTTGGAAAGATTCTTCCTCCATTGTCTTCTATCTTCATTCCTTCTTATTCTTGTGAGAAGTCAGACCTTTCTCCACAAGAGAAAGGGTTGCTTCCTACTCATCTTTTATCTAAGAAAGAGCGCATTTTTTTGTGGCTTCTAAAATCTCGCTTAATCACTCTTCCTTCTCCTACATGTAAGAAATCTCATGAACATGATAAGGAAGAACACTCTTTCTGTGTATACCATCGAGTGCTTGGTCATTCCACTAGTGAATGCAAGGCCTTGAATGATAAAATACAATAGCTTCATGATTCAGGTGCCATCATTCATTTGTGTTTTGATGCACTTGCCTTTACTTTGCATGACAAAGTGATATTGAGGTCTACCTCTATCCTACATATTCTAAGTATCTTGCATAGTTCTCCTCCCCTGTATGTTGAGGGCAATGATAACTTGTTCTGGACATGTGTGTCCTTCTTAAGGACCCCCTCTCTTCTCTATATCTTTCAAAAGAAGTGTCCCTTGAATTGAACCCTTTTTCTCTTGAAGGGTTCCCGAGGGACCCCCTTTCAAAGATTCTATCTCAAATGAATTCATTGACATCTAGCTTGGGGGCAACCTTGCTAGACCTCACTTTTCAAATAGCATGTCTCTTGAGTGGACCCCTCTTCTTTTGAAGGGTTCCCGAGGGACCCCTTTGAAATCATTCCAATTAGTTGACTGTATGTGTGTTTGTCCACTTACTTTCTTGCATTGTCACTTTCACTTTGCAAGTGCACCTGTGAAGCTACTTTTTGACTCTACGGAGTCTTCCTTCCTTTGGTTTCCTCCATGTGAGAGATCTTGGGGGATACCTCCCTACATGTTGATGGGTCTGTAGGGTGCTTTCTTAGGTTTACTTCATGTGAGAGATCTTGAAGGACACCTTCCCTATAGGTCAACAGGTTTGTAGGGAACTTTTCCAGTTTCCTCCATGTGAGAGATTTTGGGGGGTACCTTCCTTGTAGGTCTTCAGGTCTGCAAGGAACTTTTCTCAATTTCCTCCATGTTAGAGATCTTGGAGGACACCTTCCTTATAGGTTTGTGGGTTTGTAAGGCACTTTCTCGGCTTCCTTCATGCAAGAGATCTTTAAGGATGCTTCCTTGCAAGTTTCTAGGTTTGTAAAGCACTTTTTTGGGTATCCTTCATGTGAGAGATCTTGCAAGACACCTTCCTTGTAGGTCTATGGGCCTGTGAGGTGCTTACATTCTTAAATTCTCTTCTCTTCTCTTATATATATACCAGATCAAATATTTGCATCTTCTTCATCATGTGTATATACCCTTCCTCTCTTCGTTTTTGAATTCTTCTATGTGTTATTCCTTAGTTTAGGGATGACACATATCACTGAGACAACCTTCTACATTGAGGTCTCTTTACTTTGCTAACTCGAATCCTTTAGCTTTTTATGTTCTAACATTGTTGCTTGATGTAGGTTTTTCTTGTCTAATTTATTTGTTTTACAAAACTTTAGTCTGGGGCATGCTTCCATGGTTCAAATAGTTATATGATTCCTCTATGGTATCCTTTTGGCATATGATGTTATTCATGTTTAGAATATTTCCTCTAGTGTGCATATTAATGTAGATTCATATGCCTGCTAAAGTGGGGGAAAAATGTATAGTTGTAAAATTGCACCCCTTGAAATTTCACATACATTCTTGCATTCACCTTAGTGTCCACTCCCTTAGCATCTTGTGTAGGCTCATTTTAGCCCCTACATCATCCTTTTTCCCTCTTAGGATGCTCCAGCACCCATTTTCAGTAGCTACCCTTGCATGTCAACTTTGCATAAATCCTTGTGATTTTCTCATTCATGTCATTTTGTAGTGTGACATGTCCAAACACTAGCGTGCCACACAAACGTTTGTGTGCCACACTAGCATCTTGTGATGTTTCAATGTTCAAATGATTCTTTTCGTGCATGCTTGCCATTTTTCACCTCCTTTGGTTGGTGGTAATGACTCGAGATGCCCTAAAACGACTCGAGAAGCTTCTTTTCTCTCTTTAAAATATGTCCTTTCAATTCATTTTCACTTCTAGCTTCATTCTAACTTCTTTATAGCTTCATCTCTAGCTTTCCACTCTCCTGCTCTTACTTGCACAACTCCATATAACTTGCTATAGCAGCTTCAAGCACTTTCAAGCTTTATTAGCTTCACTCTCACAACTTCATCTCCCTCATTTTATGATTGTGAGCATCTTGGGATTCCATATCCCCTACCATTTTCATTCTTCCTTTGTGATATGGATTCTCCTCCTCTAGCGGGGATTGCTTTTATCACCTCTTTTGTGATATGGGTTCTCCTCCTCAAGTGGGGTTTGATTTTATCACTCATACTTGGTGGTGCAGGTTCTACTCTTGAGTGAGTTTTTCTTTCACCACACACTTTTTTCATTTCAGCTACTCTCTCCCTTTCTATTTGGTTTTTTGTAGAGGTGGGTACACCAAAATAGGAATTTGATGAGGAAAACCCCTATACAACCCCAATACTTTCTCCAGATATCATGCATGTAAGTTTTGAAGAAATCCACGTGCTATAAATTTCATCACTTGCGTAGTTGTAATATTTTCTTTCTTCTTATCTTTATTAGTTCTACTTCACTTTATTTCAATTTTGTTACTTTCCTACATTCAAAGGTTTTTAGCAATCAGAGTAGAAGTAATCATTTTTTTGTTTTCTGAGGCATTCTCATTCTCTGGTCCATACGAGACACCAACGTGCCTCTGAGATGCCAACACACCATGTTGTCATCAGTATTCTACGCTATTTTCCTTTGGCTGAGAGCTTGCGAGTCTATCCAAAAAAAATTTGTGACCTGCTCTTTTGGATTCTAAAACTCTCATTGTTGTTCCTGAGGTAGTTTAGGGCAGTTCACCCCATGAGGCTCTTTGAATGAAGAGAACTCATGAGTAGCAAATACCCCTTGTCTACAATACTAAAATGAGGTTTGACCAAGGAAAACCCCTATTCCTTGAAAACAACATTTTTCTCTCCTTTGATGTGTGATTGCAAGTTTTACACTGAAGATCATTTGGAGAACAAAGTTGTCAAAGTTATCAAAGTTGCAAAGAAAGTTGTCAAATCATAGAAACTGAGCTACAATATTTATTTCTACCTTTTTGACAGTGCCTCACTAGAATTTTGGAGTATATTATGAGAGGAATAGAACCCAAAAACTATTTTTTTGGAGCCCTAGCTAGGACTCATTCACCATAGGGTGAATGAGTCCTTAGTGAGGTCCAAAAGGGCACTTTCTGCGACAAGTACACAACATTTAACCCTCTCCAAATTTTACCTTTTACTAGAATTTAGGTTAGAAATAGGACCAGGTTCATCATAGTCTTCATTTTGGTCAACCCCATTTTTATATGTTTCAATTTCTTTGAACTTGCTTCACCTTGTGAAGGTTGAACTTTCCATTTTTGGACCAATTGTGGTCCTTCTTCTTCATCATCCTCAATGTTCACTCCCAAGTACTACTTCCTATGGCCTTTGTCTTCACTCTCCTCACAAGGCCAATTTGTTGTGCTACTAGAACAGCTTTTTCCTTTTCAAGCCTCTCTTTTTATTTGAATGGAGAGTTCATCTCTTTCATCAGAGCACTTACATGTTCTTTTCTCTTCTCTCCTATTACAAGCTTTGTCTCAAAGGACTTCTAGGAAACTGGAGGAGTGGTATTTTTTCTACTAGATCTCTTGGCATTTGATGAACCTCCTAGAGCACTAGACTTATACTTTTCTTCCTCAACTTGCTCCTTAAAGAGTCCCATAGCTTATGCAAATTGTGTAGTCATCTTTTCAACAGTTTTACTTATGGTCTTTTACCTTTAGTCCATGTGAACTTGCATGGAATTCTCTTCATATGTTCCATACCTCTCTTCAGAGGTGTCCTTTACTTTTCTTAGCATGTAGTTTATAGACCATATAATATCTTTCTTAGTGACTTCATATCACATAGTAGGGATCCATACTATTTTGGGATCTATAGCCTAAATAATGCATTCATTCTTGGTAACCAAAAAAGTAATATTATTTTTGTATCTCTCTGCCATGTTTCATGGAATCCTTTCCATTTATTCCAATATTTTCTAAAACACTGTGAAAAATGCCACAAGAGCCTCACCCTATGCCTTAGCATCTCCAAGTCCTCTCATAAATTTTCTCATATAGTGTGTTACAAGTCTTCCTTGTAGCCACACAACACTATTTGTTCTGAGTAGTTCTTTCAAAAATTAGAATAAAAAACATACAATCAAGGTTCCATATTGTAGAGTAGGGGGATTCACTACTCATGAGTCTCTTTATTCTCAAGAGATTTCCAAGGGGTGAATTTCCCTAAACTACCCTAGGGAAAAAAGAAAGAGTTCTAGAATTATAAAGAGTAAATCACAGAGGTTTTCTGGATAGACTGATAGGATCTCAACCAAAGGATGACAATGCAGAATAAGGATAGCAACGCGGTGCACTAGAGTCCTAGAGGTGCACTGGCATCTCGTACGGGCCAGAAACCAAGTCTATCACTAAAAATAATAAATAAATTACTAATAATCAAATTGTTAAAAAATTACAAAATGAAGGAAGGTAATAGAATGTAACAAAACTAAAATGAAGTAAAGTACAAATGATAAAGTTAAAGAGGATGAGAGATAGAAGAAGCTCACAAAAACCCAAGTAATTGAGCCTTGAGAAAATAAATGTCTTCAATACCTACATGCATAAGATTTGGAAAGAATGTTGGGGTTGTATGGGGGTTTTCCTCAGTCAAACCCTCATTTTGGTGTTCTGACCTCCACAGAAAGCCAGATAGATAGAGAAAGTTTGAACAAATTAAGCAAATATGAATTGATAAAAGCAATCCCCACTCAATGAGGAGAACCTATATCACAAAGTAGAGATGCAGTTGATAGGGGGTATGAGAAATCCGTAGATGCTCGCAAGCACAAGACAAGGGGGATTTTAACTGCAAGGATTAAGAAAACCAAAGGGAGAGATAGAGCTAGAAGAGGCGCGAGAGCTACAAAGAGTGTTGTAAGACCTTGAGAATGTTGTTGTAGCAAGTTGTAAAGAGTTGTGTAAGAAAGATAGAAAAATCAATATAGGAGGAAAAGTTAGGAGCCAAAGCTATAAAGATTCAAAAGACCAAAATAGATTGAAAAGATAGCATATAAAGAGAGAATATGAGGGAAAAGAAGCTTCTCGTGTGGTTACAAGGAATCCTGAGCCATTACCATCAAAAAATGAGGTTAACAATTGGAAAACATGCATGGAAACAAGTGTTTGAATGTTGAAATATCATAGGACACTAGCATATCACACAGACACCAGCGTGGTACATTAGTTTCCATACACATCATGCTGCAAAATGATGAGAATGGGAAGAGCACAAGGTTTAACACAAAGATGACATGTGAAGGTAGTTGTTGAAAAGGGGTCCTAAGCATCTTGAGAGGGGAAAAAGGTTGATGCAAGGGCTAGAATGAACCTACACAAGTTCTAATGAATTGGACACTAAAGTAGATGCAAGAATGTATGTGAAATTGCAAGGGGTGCAATTTTATGACATTACAACTTTCCCCCACTTTAGTGGGAATATGAATCTACAATAATATGCATGCTAAAGGAAATCTTCTAAACATAAATAACATCATGATTCCAAAAGGATGCTATAGAGGAACCAAACAACTCTTCAAACCAAGGAATCTTTCCCCCAGGCTAAAGACCTAAAAAAAAAACACATTAGACAATAAATACTTGCATAAGACAACAATGTTAGAACATAAAAAGCCACTATATCATGGGATTAGAAAATTTAAAACCACATACACACATGCACATAGAAAAAACTAAAGGATTTGAGTCAGAAAAGTGAGAGACCTCCATGTAAAAGGTTGTCTCAGTACTATGCGTTGTCCCAAAATTAAAAAGAATAACATAGAAGAATTCTAAAACAAAGAGAAGAATGTAAGGATTGATTGATTGAAGAGAATAATGCACCAAAAATGTAGGAAAGCAACCAATATTGAAGTGAGAAAGAGAATCTACTCAAGATGAAGAAGATCCAAATCTTTGATCTAGTATACACAATTGAGAAGAAATATAATTTTGAGAGAGATGGAGAAGCTAGAAAGGAATGAAAATTCCAAGAGAGATGGCTCCATAGGTCCTCAGACCCAAGGAGAGTTGAAAAAATGCACCATAGATCCATAGACCTACAAAAGGTGAACAAAAGGCTCTGTAGGTACTCTCTCATATTGGAGGCCTACAAACCAACGGTGAATAGATCTTGTAGGATGAAAGAACTTTACAGGTCCTTAGACTTGCAAAGAAGACACCCCAGGTACTCTCTCCTAAGGGAAGCCTGATGTAGGGGACTCCATAGAGTTGGATTGGAAAGCAACTTCATACGTGCACCTACAAAGGAACATGTTAATCCACATACTAAACGTGTTAGGCAAGATGAATGCAAATGAGCTCTATAGGTTGTTGATCCTACAAAGCAAGACTAATTAGAAAATCCTATGGCTACTACAAGCTACGTTGCAGGATAGTCACAAAAAAATAGGTCTAATCGGGTTTCCTCCAAGCTAGATGCCAATGAATTCATTTGAGGTAAAAAATTCCAAAGGGATACCTTGGGAACCATTCAAAAGAAAAGGGGGTCCACTCAAGGGACACTTCATTTGAAAGGCATAGAGAAAAGAGCATGTCATTTAAGTAGGATACACATCTCCAAAACAAGTTATCACTACCCCCAACATACAAGGGAGGAGAACCATGCAAAATACTTAGAACATATAGGATATAGGTAGACCTCAAAATCACTTTAAATTTGAAGAAGAGGTAGGTTCATCAGAAAATAAATAAGTGATGGCACCTGAATCAAGAAGTTGTTGTATTTTATCCTTCAAGGCCTTACATTCACTAGTGGAATGACCAAGCACTCGATGGTATGCATAGAAAGAATGTTTTTCTTTATCATGCTTCTGAGATTTCTTATGTGTAGGAGAAGGAAGAGTAATTAAGTGGGCTTTAAGAAGCCTCAACAAAAAAATCTCTTGCTTAGATAAAGAATGTGGAGCAAGAATAAAACCTTTCTCTTGTGGAGAAAGACTTGAATACTCACAAGAAGACATGAAGATAGTAGACAATGGTAGATGTGGTTGAGGGGAAATCACATCAAAATTAAACCATGGCTTCCATTTTGATTGATGATTCAAGAAACCAAGACCTAAATTATGCTTACAAGGTGCACATTCTATAGGGACCTAAATTCCTTATTCAATATTCCCACAACCTTTATTCCCATAGCCATATTTAGAGACAAGCTTAAAGCCAGGGCCATAATGTGCTTACAAATACTGAAAGGAGGAGGATCTTCATAGAGAGCATTATTCTAGCAATGGGGATGATACTCCTCTATGGGATAACCATCATCCTTCTTGAAAGGATTTCCAACATTAACCTCTTTAATAGAAATGTGATCATCTTTCTCAGAAGGAGGAGGATTGGTATTAAGGACATTACAACTATTGCTTACATTATCCTGTGATATAAAAGAGTAATCATCTTGATAGTGGGTGTGGATGATGTTATCAGAAGGTTTAAGTAGATCAACTCAAATTTATATTTTCCAATGAAGGATATTGTGTAGTATAAAGAACCCCAATCATCACCAAGACATACATTTTCTTGAGAAGAGGTAGAAAGACTAGACTTAGGATTTCTTGCTTTAGAAGGATCTTCTTTAGGGACATCTATCTCAAGAGTTTCCTTTGTAGTAGGTACTATAGGAGTAGACATCAACACATTAGAAGACACTAAAGGAATAGGAGTAGGCATAACTAAAACCTGACTAGCAACTACCATTTAACATAAGTACATAGCCTCAGGGTCAACCTTGATTATGACTACTCAATTATTGAAAAAGAACTTAATAGATTTATGCAAGGTAGACTAGATGACACCCATAGAATGAATCCATGGTCTACCAAGAAGAAGGTTATATGGTAATTTTTCTGACATAACATATACAAGGATGAGCATGGTAATGGGTCCCAACCTCAAAGGAAATACTATCATGCCTAGGGCTTGTTGACAAACATTATCGAACCCATGAATGTCAGGAGAAGAAGCATTAAGAGAAGATAAATCAATATTAATATTAGGAAATAGATCAATGATACATACATTGAGCATCAAACCAACATCAATGAGAGTACATCTAATGCCAATATTATTAATGTTGACTATAATTATTAGAACGTCTTCTTTCTTCTATACTTCTATAGGTGAGAGTTCATGTGGATAGAACGTGATTGTTAGTGAATCTACATGAATATGAGCCATCAATTCATTAACATCCATAAATCTAGTAGATACAAGCAATTGGATATTTTACAAGGCTTCCTAAAGCATACCTTGATAAACTAGAGCAGACTGAAGCAAGTCCCACAGTGAGATCTTGGTCAGAGTAATGTAGAGTTGCTCAACAAGATGATAATCACCATGTGCTTTATTTGTAGTTTTAGGAGTTGAAGGAAGAATTGGTTATTTATTCATTCTATTCTCATAAGTATGGGCTACCGCTCTATAAGAGGGAGCCATAGAAAGATCAATAGAATAACTATCAAATGCGATACCGTTAATGGAATAGATCCTTTTAGGAGAAGGACTAGCTGGAGTCAGATAAATGACCAGTCTCTTAGGCCTTTGAGGGGTAGCAGAGACATAGATTATATTTATAGAATCATCACAACTAGTGGAATAATTATTTGAAGAAACATGCTCAACATCTATCCTTGGAGGATTCAATGTGAGTGGAGCTTCATCATTTACTAATACATCACCTCTAAAAGAGAGTGCATCAGAACAAAGATGTGACTCATCACTCACAAATGCAACATCTCTAGAAGAGAGTGAATTGGGATAAAGAAGAGATTCACCATTCACTAATGCATCATATCTAGAAGAGAGTGCATTGGAATGAAGAGAAGGTAGAGTAGTGTTAAGAAAAGTATCAATGATTTCATCCTCTTGTACACCAAAACATCCTTAGAAGGAATTTTAGGAGAGGGATCAACAAATAATAATAAGAAAGGAGACAAGAACTCACTTTCACATGCTTGTAAGAGAACTTCTTGAAGGTTCTTATCAAAGCTAGAAAGAGATAGAAGGAAGAAAGATAGAAAATACATTTTGAAATAGAGATATAGACATGTCAATTGAGCAATTGAGGGGTGACAGAACTAAGAAAAACTAAAAATCCTGATTTTCTAATTTTTTTAGTATTTTCTAGGATCTAGTAATGCATTTTGAGAGGTCTTCGGAGTTGAATTTTTGGAGACCTTTCCAATGGTGTAAATGGTTCTGAATTTCAAGCACTGAGTCAAAAGTTATGACCCCACCAACTTTGGGCAAATAAATTCTTAGTTTTTTGAAAAAAGTTGTGATTCACTTTGTGTTCACCAAAATGTAGAGTAGGGGGATTCACTATTCATGAGTCTCTTTATTCTCAAGAGATTTTTTTGTGGATACTTTGCACATACACCTTGCCGAAGGCAGGGACAACCCTTTTCTTTTGCTCCTGTTAGTTGCTTTTTCTCCCAATGGATCATTTTTTCCCTTTCCTTGTTTTGCATTCCCCTATCCCTGAGTACAAATTGGTCATATGCCTTAAAATGATCAAATTCACCCACCTAAATTTCACTAAGTCTTTTTCCTTTACATAAGTTTTGTTGTGGGTTTCTGGATGTGGGTTTCTGGTTGTGGGTTTCTACTTGCTTTCCCCTGCTCATTTGCAACCAAGCTTTAGCATCTGCCTAATGTGCAGACTCCACACTCGCTTTTTCCATTGTGTCCATCATGATTCATGGACCTACAATTGTGGGTCTCCCTATGTGGGTTTCCACTTCAGTTTCTCCATTGAGTAGCAGCTGACCCTTAACTTCCCCTGACATTTCAGACTCTACACTCATTGCATCCCCTTTTACTATTGATCAATGATGAGACCTTCATGACCATCCCGAGTTGTGCATTTTTCAAATGTTATCAATGATACTAGACTTGAGGTTCAATATGGTAAAACCACTAGGTCAAGTGCTTGTGGGTTTTCCCCTTGTGGAAGGCTATCGACCATCTGCCATCTACCTTCTGACTGTCGGTCATCTTCCTTCCATGCTTGCAGGTCCACCCCTACAAAAGGTTGTCTACTGTCCACTATCTACCTTCCATATACCTTATGTTGGTCATCCTCCTTCCATTTTCCTTTCATCTACCTTATATCTGCCTTTTGCCTTCCACCTTCCATCCACCATCTTTCAGTTGTCGGTCACCTTCCTTCCATCTATTGGTCATCATCCTTCTATGCTTGTGGGTCTACCCCTGTGAAAGAAAATCTACTATTTGTAGTCCATATACCTTCTGCCTTCTGTCCACTAGCCATCTACCTTTCATCTGTCATCCTTCCACCACTTGGGGTCTACCCCTGTGAAAGGCTGCCAGGCATTTACCATCTGCCTTTCATTTGTTGGCCATCCACTATCTACCTTCCATCCACTGGCCATCCACCATCCACCTTCCATCTGATGTCCTACTGCCCCTTGAGGGAGGCCTGCACCCTCAAACCTGCATTTATGTTTATTTCCCAAATGAGCTCCAAACATGAATTTTATGATCTTTTGGTAGTGTAGTAATGTATCTAATGCTCAATTTGTAAGATGTGATTAATATTCACCTAAATTTATATGTGAACATGCTTACTACATTTCATGTATGCAGGATTTATGGAGCTTATTGTGGGTCCATTAGGGAGGCCCATTGGGAGAGCTATCTTGCTTTTCATTAAATGATCATGATCCATCAACAATTGTTTCGCAATATGGGGGAAACTAATGTATTTCACAATAATACAAATCACTGATGAAGCTTGTTTGATTTGTCAAAGGATGCAACAAAAACATCAGATAGAGGGTAGCCTTTGGCAATTTCAGCTACAACAAAGAAGGTTGTCACTATAAGACAAAATAGCTTCAATGACTGGCCACTAAAAGACAAAATGCTATATTTTAAATTGTTGGATAATGGGGGGTAGGTGAAGCCCTAATGTAAAATGAATCTAAGCCACACAATGTAATTCAATCCCATCCATTCAGTTGGGCTTTGGAAAACTATAAATAGGGGTCTCCCCCTCATTTGTAAGGGGTTGGAGAGCTAGTGTAAAAGGCATTTGCAGCAATAGAAGTCAACATTGCATGATTTTGTGGATGTTCTCTTTGATTTTGATTATCTTGCATGCATGGTTCTACTTACCATATTAGTTTTAGTGTGTAGTTTCTTGAATGGTTGTTATAATGGTGTTGTTGTTATAGTCTTTGATGAGCTTTCAGCCCATACTTTTAGCACTTGTTGATGATAAACTACTATGTAAAGTTAGCCTAGGATTCTTTATTCCATGGATGCAACCTAGTTCAATTGCATGTTCATGATGTGCATGTGCAATCTGAAAATCTGTAGACCTCTGGAGATTGCACTAATTTTGTGTAGTTGTGGGTTCTCTTGGTCAAGCAAAATCTAGTTTGTGGAAGTTTTTCTACTGTAGCAGCCCCCATTGTTACTATTCACTCATAGCTTAGATTTAGAATATCTTTCTCAACCCTTTTCATTTTGCTATTTCTTTTAGTCCTTGATTAGAGTAGGATCTCAACCATCACCGTGAAGCTTAATCAGATGAATTTGGTGAGTTTCAGCTTGTTGTTTTGAGTGGGCAGCCACTGTTCATTCACTTCTAGCACTTTGAAACTGCATTTATAGACCCAACTCCCCACTCTTTATAACTCATCCATAAGACTGCCTTATGTTACCAACAAAACACATCAACCAACTGAGAGATTCGAAGCTTGTCAAGACCTAACACCCAAGAGACCTTAGGGTAATTTTTTTCAACTTGTGTGTAGGAGATTGTCTTTCAAGAGAGGTGATGCACCTATGCATTACCTATGTTGAGAAGTGCATAAAAAACACATCAAAAATTCCCAAGGGGTGAACTGTCCTAAACTACCTTAGGGAACAAAGCAAAAGTTCTAGAATCATAAAGAGTAAATCATAAAGGTTTTTTGAATAGACTAATAGGCTCTTGGCTAAAGGATGGCAACATGGAATAAGGATGATAGTGTGGCACGTTAGAGTCTTAGAGGCGCATTAGCATCTCACGTATAGGCTAGAAACTAAGTTTATCACAAAAAACAACAAAGTAACTACTAACAATGAAATTTCTAAGAACTTACAAAATGTGGGAAGGTAACAAAATGTTAAAGAATTGAAATGAAGTAAAGTACAAATGATAAAGTTAAAGAGGATGAGAGATAGAAAAATATCACAAAAACCCAAGTAATGGAGCCTCCAACAAATGAATGTACTCAATACCTACTTGCATAAGATTTGAAGAAATGTTAGGGCTATATAGGGGTTTGCCTCAGTCAAACCCTCATTTTGGCATTCCCACCTCCATGGACAGCCAGATAGATAGATAAAGTGAACAAAGTAAGCAAATATGAAGTGGTAAAAGCAATCCCCACTCAAGGAGGAGAACCTATATCACAAAGTAGAGATGTAATTAATACGGGATATGAGAATTCCCAAGATGCTCGCAAGTGCAAGAAAAGGGAGATGTTAGCTACTAGGCTTAGGAAAACCAAAGGGAGAGAGATAGAGTTGCAAGAGCCACGAGAGTTGCAAAGAGAACTCTAAGAGCTTGAGAGTGCTATTGTAGCAAGTTATAAAGAGCTATGAAATAAAGATAGCAAAACCAATAGAGGAGGAAAATGTAAGAGCCAATGTTAGAAAGATTTAAAAGACAAATAAATTGAAAAGATAACATATAAATAGAGAATAAGAGGGAAAAGAAGCTTCTTGGGTGGTTACAAGGTGTCTTGAGCTATTACCATTGAAAAAAGGAGGTTGAAAAGTGGAAAAAATGCACATAAAGGATTGTTTTCATAACATTGAAGTGTCACAAGATGCTAGTATGGTGCGCAAGTGTCTAGAGACATCACACTACAAAACAATGAGAATGAGAAAAGCACAAGGTTTGACACAAAGCTAACACAAGAAGGTAGTTGTTGAAAAGGGGTCTTGAGAATCTTCAGAAGAGAAAAAGGATGATGAAGGGGCTAGAATGAACCTACACAAGTGCTAAGGAAGTGGACACTAAAGTAGATGCAAGAATGTATGTGAAATTGCAAGGGGCACTGAAATTTTATGACATTACACATATTTGAAAGGATACCTGGAGTCCTTTTTCTTTTGAAAATTTTCCATCAACTGTTATCTCAATAGCTCACACAAATCATAACCAGCTCCTCTACTATTTCATAAGAAGTATTGATGGTGGTGACCGAAACATAATTTTCTCTATTAGAGAAGTATACTTGATAACCAATCATCATCGCAACATATTTCACCACAAAAAAATTGATGCTTTATCGTGAACACTCTTCTATCATATTGAGCACCAATAAGCTCCATCACAACCTCATTCTTCTCTGATTTAAGCATCACAACTAGTCTAAGTGAGAATAAACCAATCACAACCCTAATTGCCTCCTTTTTAATCAAGACGTGCATAGCTAGCCATACAAAATTTTCATGGATACAACTCAATGCAATCCTTACCCAATCATCATCATGGAAAAATTTGTGAAGCCCTTGCCACACATTGAGCTTCTTTGATGCCAAATTTTGATATTCTATCTTAAGTTAAAAATCATCACCATTGAGCTCATTTTCCCACACATCACCAAACTTCAAATGATCATATTCCTCCAATTTACCATGAATGTATATCCTTATAACATTAGTGTGTAGGACACCATAGGGAACCCTCAAAAAAGCACCATCTGGGTCAACTTCCATAAACTTATGAGGGTTTCTTTTAAATTTTGGTCAAGGTCATCTTGACACCTCAATGACCCTTGGAGTATCCATTTCAATTGATTCAAGATACCTTCTAAAAAACTAGGGAAAATATAGATCATAAATACCTTTTACTTCACTTTCTGACTAGGGTTTTGCTCGCACTAGATCTCAATCACTTCAAACACATTAATTTTCTCTTTTTCTACTCTTCTACTCTTGAATAATTGATCACACATAAATTTTCATTAAGTTTAATCACTTACAAACCTTTTGCCATGACCTAATTTTAAATAAATCCTTCAACAATTAAATTTGTCAAACCCTTAAAAGTATGTACAGTCAGCTTCAGATGCTCCACAAATATTTTCCATTAAAGCTCTCAATTTAGTTTTTGGAGGAAACATCTGCACCAAATGTTGGTATAGAATCATCCATAACCTATGTCTCATCCTTATTTTTCCAAATTTTATTCATCTCCTTCTTTGTCTTTTCTAGATCAATCTTTTGTATTGGATCATTCTTCTTTATCAAATTATCCTTCTTAATGTTTCTTCTTTTGCAAAACTTAGAAATGTGTCCAAGCACATTGCAATTGTAGCATATGAAATTATTTTGGCCAATCTTACTTCAATTCATTCTAGATCTACATTGATTAGCTTTATTCCCAAATCCATTTCATCTAAAATAGTAGCCATTGAAAGATTGAAGTATTCTACCATTGTTATAGCTATTCATCATTTGATTTCTACATTCAATACCTCTATGAACAAATCTCTTCCATGTAAAATGTTGATGCCAAAAATTGGCAAGGTAACAACCCTTTGTGGGAAACTCAGTTTATGGGGGACCTATTGCGCTAAACTGAGTGACCTGCAAATTTTTAAAGAAGTTAGATTCTTTTGTAATTGGGGTTTTGGAATGGGAAACATAAGCAAATATAAAAATAAAGAATCTAACTAAGGCGATGTACCAAAATGTAGATAAAAGGCATGATAAACCTATCTTTTGGATATGATATAAGGGCCTGCTTAGTAATTTACCATGTTTTAGAATAACAAAAATAAAGAATTGTAGTGTGAACAACTCATTCAATGATATAAAATAATAATCATACCTATTTACTGAAAAGAAGAGTTGAAAGACATGATCTAAAATAGCAAACATACATTCAAATTATAGAAGTACAACAAATAAACCATTCAAACAATAATGGCACAGTATAAAGTTTATCAATAACATAAGAAATAGAGAGGCTGAAAAATGGCACAGTTTGTGAGTTCTTACAATAATCTAAACAATAAAAGGCCTAGTTTCTCCAATAATCTTGTAATTCTACAACCAGTGAAGCTTGAAAAGCATGTAGAAAGTAATCTTCAAACTCGGAACCTCCAAATTCTTGAACTTTCTTGGAACCCTTCTTTAGAAGCAAAGATAAATATTTATAGCAAGCCTTCCACCGCTTGAAAAGCAACAACCAAAAAGATTCAGAATCCTAAGCAACAATGTTGAGGCTATTATTTCCCTCGGCTGTTGTAACAAAAAAAATTCGAGACACAACATTTGGTCACCCTTCATTTAGGTCCATCCTCTGTGAATAATTGTAGTAGTCCCAACAATGTCTTGTGTAGACAAGTGTCACCTCTTGGGATAGGTAGTTAGAACACATGGAAACATATCGTAGCAATGATGTTTGATAGATGCCACCTGTGGGGCCTACCAAATCTTTATGTGAATGGGAGCTACGTGGCACACAGGTAGGGACTGATGAGGAAGCGAAAGGAAGCAATCAAAATAACCCACGACAAAGACACATGGGAGCATATTGGAGGTTGATAGATGAGTAAGGAGAAAAATCCTTCAGAGAGTGATGGGCTGACACATGGCAGAGGCCATAGTGATAATCAAAAGGGGGCCGATGAAATTTGTTTGAAGACATGGGCTGGTACTTAGCCAAAAAAAAACCCAAAGGGAGCATGGTGAATTTCATATTCACAACTTCTGGTGACTATGAGGGGCGTTTCACTTTGAGGAATGTGAAACCCAAAATTTTCTCTGGTTCATAGAATAGAGTGCCATCCATTGGTGATGGAATTAGAGAATGGAAAGGGCTACCTATAGGGGCGGCTAGTTGTCCTCGGATGGTCTCACTATATTGTAAAAATTATCCTATGCTCCACCCAAGTTGAGCGTTTCTTTATAAGGCACTGTCTCAAGTAAACCAGCCCCTACCTCAAAATGAAACAATACTTGTGCAAGAGGATGAATAACACCTTCAATGGATACTATAGTAGGAGGATGGCCGAAACTATGGAAAGCATTTGGGTCTTGCTCCTTCTCTTCAATTCTTTGTGCAATCTACTCTATCGTGGTGATTGACCCATCTCGCTCAGCGGTGAGAAATTTTCCCACATGTTCATTTTTTGGCTCAAAGTAGTTGTGGCTGCTTTAGTTTGCTAGAAGGCTAAGTGGAAATGGATGAAATTGTTTGCTGTTTGGGCAACAATATCCTGATCTTCGATCCCTACTTTGACTAGGTCTTCATCACAAACTGAATATAGTTTTCTCAACAAACTCTTTGCTTCTAGAACTTTCTCTGAGATGAATAGTGGGAATTGCTAAATTGTTCTATGAACCTCCTAGCTCAGTTTTGTTGCCTTTGAGATGAACCAAAGCATCAACTACAATGTTAAGTAAAAGGTTTTAACCTTTACCCAATAAGAAATGTATAGCTGCCGAACCAATGAGATGAGGTCCAGCTACGTGGAGGAGGCTTGGAGAGAACTCTTTAGAGAGAAAATATCCACATCCTTTGAGTTAATAACCTCCATTAATTCTACATTTCTCTTTTTTGCATACGCTAGTTAATCCCAAAAGCTACTTATCTCTTTATACTAGTTCTCCTCAGCTCAGGAGTGCTTTGCCAATTCTGTTTAAAGAGGGGACTTTGTCTCCTAAAGTTGCTTTTCTAACTAGGCCTTTTGGCCTAGAAATTCCATATGATTATTTTCTAATTCCTGCTTATATAGAGCATGTTGAGCTGCTAACTCTTTATCTTTTTGTTGTAGATTTTGCTCCGTTGAGGTCAATTGGCTTTGATATTTTTAGTTCCTTTCCTGTAGCTCGTTAAGCAATGTGGGGTCAATGAACAAGGACTTATTGAGTTTATCTTAGAGTTTTCTCCACTCCAACTCTTCCACTCACACCTTCTCAGACAAATGTACAACTTTTGCTTCTAGTGATTTCTCCTTCGTTTCTAGAAAAATGACCCTTTCCTTCACAAGCTTTAGCTGCTCCTTTTTCTTGAATTGATGGCCAGACTTCAAAAATTCAGTCATCACCTCCTTTTTATCATCCTTTGCTTTTCAGTTTTGGATCTTAAGGGCTCACATTTTCTTTGTGGTTTCTCCCTAGGATATGAAGTCGACTGGTGACTAAAAAAACCTGCTAGCAATAGGTGTACCGGGAGGTAGGAAAAAAGAGAATACAAGTGTAGAAGGCCCCTACATTTTCTTTTTTGGTAGATTGACATTTTTTAGGGAGAAAAAGGGAACCTACCATAGTTCAGTGTGCGAAATGGTGGAAGGGCTCATCAGTTGCTACAGTGATGGGGTAGTCATAGTCAAGTCTATTTTTTGGGCATACTAGGTTAGACCTGAGATAGTAGAGGCAATAGGGGTACCAATGGCAGTCGATCTTTTAGAAAGAGAGGCGAGGAGAGATTGAGCAGTGACAGCTGGTGTTAAGGTTTGTGGAGGTGTTAAGATAGATGGCCCAGTTTGGGCTAATTGGGAGAAACGTCCTGCAAAAATTGTGGTAGGGGGAGGGAAGGTAGGGCCGACACTTGTTGTTAGGGGAATTGTGAAAATGGAAGAGGATACTAAAGATTGGAAGTAAGAAAAGCATAAGCGAATAGTACTTATTGACTGGACATGGGAAATTCTTCACTTGTCGCTGGCCCCTTACTTTGAGCTATTGGCTCATTTGGAGCACTTGGCTTGCAATGGCTCCTTGTGATCCTTCTCCCGAAATAGCTTTTGCATGCTATCACTTAGTAGGTGGGGTGTCTCCCACTTCTATAGTCTTTGGCTATTGTTGTTGGGGCACTCTTATTGTTCTTGAGGCCTAGGGGAGTGTCCGTGAGGCTTGTGACATATTCAGTCACAGATTTGAAGTGACATAGATAGGCTTCCCTGTAGACTTCCTCCTTTGCTAGGTGGAGGATGCTAATGTCTTGGCTTCCTCTTCTGCCTATTCTTCTCCTTCACTAGGGTCATCACCTCTACTAGTAATTGAGTTGGAAGCAGGGTGCTCATCATCCCAAAGCTCATCAAACCATTTATCCTCCTTTATGCTTTCATAAGGATCACCAAGCTTCTTTTTTTCTTGGCGATATATCTAGAAGGCTCTAATAATTTCATTAGTCCATTCTTCCTCATTCCTCACCTTATTGTACATAGCCTTTCCTATTTTGTGGTTCTCATCATAATTCACCACAATGAAATAGAACCTATTCCATGGTGGTTTTTTGTCTTCTACAAGGATATGAATTAGGTCAACCACTAATTCATCTTCATCCTCTAGCAAGCTGCACCTCCACTCCTTGTAAGGCCGAGGGCTATGAGTTACCCTAAGGTGTTCATACAAAAAATTATTGAAAGGGTTGTAATCCCACTTGTCGCAAATCATTACCAACCCTAAATGAGCTAGTTTATCCTACAATAGTGAGCGTCTACTTCTTTTTCATGACCACTATTTTGAAGCTTTGCATATAGGTGAAGAACCCCTTCCTCTTGACCCTTTTTTGATTACAAAAGGTAATGTCAATAATGCATGCTTCCCAAAATAATTCAAGGGCAAGCACTCAATTTGTTACACATGTTGGAAGGAAGAATGGTTCCTCAGTGATGTTGGTGTAATTAATTATTAATTACACATTAGCATAAGTTTACTTAGGCATATTTAATTCCTAAGTTATAGGTTTTATCGTTATCTTATCAAGCTATCTTGTTGCTCAAGATAAGATTAGATTTATGCATCTTTTCTTTTATAAAGCAAATTATCTCTTATATTATTTTGTACTTCGAATATATCAATTTGCACATTTCATGCAAATCTCTACTTTTTTGTTTTTATCTTTTGTGAAAGGTCTATTCTAGTTTGCAATCAGATCTTGGTTTCTAACATGGTATCAGAGCCACGATTTGCAGCCCCTTCTCAGCTTTTTTGGAGGAACACAGTGCAAAGCTCGTTTGAGGTCCCTCAAGGGTTTCAATCCTTAAGATTCATTATGCAGTGTCTTGGATCAGATCGAGGTTTTCTGTTGGATTCAGATTGCTGGAAAAAGTCAGAAATGGCTTTTATTTTATTCATTTTCGTCACCGTTTGCCAGATCTATGAGGGTTTCAAGCTCAGTGATTTATCTAATAGATTTGGGGGTCGCTTGATTTTTAGAGCATTTTGGGCCCAAACGAACCTCGCCGTTGGATTTGTAGTGCCCAAAAACCCCTATTTCCATATAAAGTTTCTCCTATTTGGATACGGTCATCAGGAGAGGCAAAATCTTTTTACCCGAAGGTTGTAAGGCCCCCAGGCACAGTTCCTGAGGCACGAGATTCGAAAAAAAAAACCTGCAGGTTTTTTGCGCGGCCAGTGTAAATGGCCTCGACCACCCAGCGGCCACCGGGTGGCCACCAGCCCACCACCGGCCACCGCCTTGCCACCTGCAATCCTCCACCGGGAGTTTTAGCCTAGTGGCCACTGCACCGCCCGCCACTGGTAGATATTCCACCTGCCCGCTGCTCCTTCAATCTCAGCCCCTGAGGGCTCCTCTATGCATAGCGTCGTTCCTTTGGAGGACCGGGGGCTACTCCTAGCCCCCTTTTGCACCCGCCAGCTCCTGCGGTGGTCACATTGGTGACCCGAAGCTTCGGCCCCAGACCCTACCACCAGCCCCCTGGTCCGCCCAGGCGACCAAGGGCTTAATTTTTTTTAGCCCCTGAGGGCTTCTGGGGGCCGAATCAGACATTTTTTGACAACTTTCACAGAAACGGGCATATCTTGGGCATACGACATCCTTTTTTTGCAAACAAGATATCATCGGAAAGCTGTTTCGGTGCTCTACGTAATGGTATAGGTTTTATTTTCTGGTTTTTCATTTTTGATTCCTTTTTTGGCCTCATAAGTCAGATGTTTCCTTTTTCACTTTGGGAGACGTATCTTGTGACTCGCTTATCCATTTTTCATGATTTTCACCACATTGGAAAGCTGGTTTTGGCCTCTATGTAGATCTAAGGTCATTTACATAATATGTTTACCTTATTTTATGCATGCATTCATTTTTGTTTCATGTGTTAGGTTTGCATTTTCTCTCATGTTTCTATAGTTTTGCATTATCTCCTTATGTAATCATTGGGTATTGTAATAATGAACTAATATAAAGTTCCATTAAGGGGGGTTCTTGCATCCATTATATGTATTGGTGACAAATCGCATGAGTTTGTCTGGTTTCATGTTGTTTCCCTTAGCTTTTTTCTTGCTTAGCTAGACACATTGTTGGTTTGCTTTGGTTCACACTTTAGTTGGGATTTTATGGTCCTTGATCCTCATTGGTTCAAATATTTCTCATTTGAAGGCCATGTTTTTATGGTAAATGTTCCAGAATCTTGATGGTACTTGTTCTATGGGAAGTTTTAGTTTCAGTTTGGCATCGAATTCGAGAGACACAACTTCTAGATTTTTCATCATTATGGGTCCAATCTACTGTTGCTTACAGATCCCAGGGTTGATCCAGTATGTGAGTTTCTAGTGTTCCTTGGCATCGGGTCTGCTATTGTATTTGTGATTCTGATATGGTATTTTGCAAACATAACTATCTTTCCTTGCTTTCCGGATTTGGGGTTCCAGTGTTGCTTCATCAGAGTTCTTCCAGTGCTTCTTTGTAGCAGTTCATCTCTCTGAGGGGGGATTTTTCCCACTATTTTTTCTCTCTCTTTACATTTGTACATGAGTACCTGATTAGGCCTTGTTGTCGGGACTCATATTTACATAATAATCTACTTCTCCCTAAGTTGCACTTATGGGGGGGTGTTGGTGTAATTAATTATTAATTACACATTAGCATAAGTTTACTTAGGCATATTTAATTCCTAAGTTATAGGTTTTATCCTTATCTTACATAGCTATCTTGTTGCTTAAGATAAGATTAGGTTTATGCATCTTTTATTTTATAAAGAAAATTATCTTTTGTATTATTTTGTACTTTGAATATATCAATTTGCACATTTCATGGAAATCTCTGCTTTTTTATTTTTCTCTTCTGTGGAAGGTCTATTTTAGTTTGCAATCAGATCTTGGTTTCTAACAAGTGAAGCCTTGCATTCGGGTGAATGTGAAATCCACTCTAAAAAACTAGTCACATTTTGGGGTAAAAATTTGTATATATTTTGTCTAAGTCAAGGTGAGCTGATTAATACACTCCTCCCCTTGTAAATCTTGCAAAATCAGAGTCAAGAAATAATTTGAAAATGTGTAATAATCAAAAGCAGAAGATAGGAGAGGGGTCCCAATAAAAACTAGTTTTTTCCTATTCCTTGAATCATCAAAGATAGATAGCTTCACCTGCTTATCAAAGAAATCAAGGTTTTGATACAAAAACATATGATCCAAATAGGAGAGAAATCTGAAATTTCATTCAACTTGGTACTTGCTAATTTGCTCTAACATTTTTTTGAGAGGTATTTCGTGAAATCATACCAAAAATGAGATTTGTTCCTATGAAATTGGAAAGCTAGGCCCAATTGAAAAGCATGCACCTCTTGGTCAGTTTCCAGCTTGAAAAAAAATTCCATCATTGAAAAGGCATCTTGCAAGTCTTGCTTGAAAGCATCATACAGAGCAGGAATTCTTGGTGGCTTCCCCTATTCTACTTCAATCCTTCTGGTTTCTTCATTGTAAAACTTCAAAGATTTATTTTGGGTGCTCCATATATGATTCACTTGCTTTGGAGTGAATGTTTCCACTTCTATCCCTCTTTGCATAGGATCTAGAATGCACAACATATTCTAGATGGTAGTTGGGCTAATGTTGACTAATAGAGTCCTTCCCTCAATAGTGTTGGTACTTTGGTTAAAACACTTAATGGCCGCATCAACCAATTCTGGGTAGTAATGCATAGATGGGACAATATATTGAGGAAACTTGTTGAACCATCCCTTTTCTACCATTGACATTACCTTTGACACCTTCATTCTTTCACAAGCTTCTTCCCTCAATCCTTTAGGGTTCTTTGCAAGAAAGGGATCATGAAAATTATCCCAATCTTCCTGAATTAAGCTTTGGTCTTTGTATTTTTTGGGCTTGTCCAGCTACCTTGTGTTTTCCCATTTTGGCTTGTTAGAAATACCTAGTGTAGCATAAGAAATATTCTAAAAGACATTAACAGTTGGTGCTCCTCACAGAGCTTTAGGTAATCTTTGCGTCATCACTTGCCTAACTACATGGCTTGAAAATTTTGCTATTGTTAATTTGAGGGAAGATTTTTTCTTTAACTTGAATTCTTCTACAACTTTACTTTGGCTCTGGCTATGCACTAGAATTTTTTTCTTTTTTCTTTGAGTAGCATTCTTGAAAGAAAGCCTTTAAATGCTTTAAAACTTTTACATACAATACCTTGTGATCTTTTCTCAAGGTGGTAGATGAGAGTTACCTTTTTGCATTTAATTCAGCATGTATTGCCAACCCTTTGGCTTGTGCAAGACGAATTACTTGCCATTTTGGTGTGACAAGAATTCATAATTGCAATTAGTAACCATATTGTATAGCGCAATTTTCTTGGAACTTGAGCCAACGCCTTGCTAATAGCTTAAGCATGCCTATGCATTGACAATTAATATCCTAAAAGGAATGATTAAGCCAAGGATGTGCTCAACATTTCAAAAGATATGAGCTCTACCTTGGAATAAGCAAAATACCTAGAGAATGATACCTTAGTCCTTGGTCATGCATAACACTATCGATTGCTGCCACCAACTTAGGCTAATTAATTAACCCTTATTAGTATGGGAAATTTGAGCAGGCCTAGGCACAAATTTCAAGTTGGTACTCAATTAACATCATGTTTATGGCAAGCAGATTACCATACCTTTCCTTGATTTTTCTATAAATAGGCATCTAAGCAGTAGCAAAAACACACTTAATGATTTGAGTAGAATTGGTATTAGGTAATTGGTTTGGTAGTTTAGCATTTGCAGTTGCATAGTGTTTTCATAAGCTAGACTTAGGTGCTTTGCAGGGATAGTATTAAGGTATTTTATAAAGTCTGACAAGATGAACACCCTAATTAGGCTAGTGTCACATAAGTCCTAGACTACCATCTTAGGTGAGATCTCTACCAAGTGCTTATAGAAGATAATGAAAAACAAGCACTCATCCATCATAGCCATAAAATGGGTCCTGGGATGGGATTTCCTTGAGTATGAGGATAGATAAAGAGTTAACACTAATGTGTGCTCAAACTTTGTCTCCTCCATGCTAGATATAGGAATTCCCAAGCCTTTGATCTTGCATTTGGTGAAGGAAATTTTTCCCAAGAAGTACCTGAACAGCCTTAGGGAGGTCATTGCAAATGTTGCACATGGTGGGGGAATTATGACTTCAAGCGACCTTCAGAGGTTCACAGAAGAAGACACCATCATGTCATGGCTACCATTTCTGCATGGCTTTCACCTCTAGTCACAAGATGATCATCACCAAAGGGTCGCTTGAGCCTACCACTTCCTACTCTGTATCTACAACATGTCATTCTACGACATCGACTGGTACATGGATTTCAAGAACCTAGTGTTCCCTCCACCTACATTTTCTCCATTGGATAATGTTGCTGCTACTGATAATGCCCCTGTTGATGAGGATATAATGGACACTTCCATTGATGTGTCTATTTTTGCTGCTCACATCGTGAACTGAAGACTTGTGCTTTTTCCTTTTCCTTTTTAAAAATATCATAGTGATTAGTTTTTTTTTTTGTATACATTCTTGAAAAAGGCTTTCGTAAAGTATATAAAATAAGTAGAATGAACATATATACTTTTGGAAGTGTGGCCTATGAGCCATTTTGAAAATGTAAATATTGAAGCATATAGAATGAAAATATATCTTTATTTAATCATCCCATTTCCTTCTATTGGATTCTATAACTAGGCCATCTTTTCTTTTCAGCATGTATGTTTGAATTAGTTTTGCATGTGGGTGTTTTAATCTTTCTATTATGTTTAGCTATAAGTCTATTTCCCTTACTCTCTATAATAATGGGTCACTTGTTCTTTTCCACCTTGAACCATAGAATAAATAAAAAGACCAGCCAACAAAATAAAAAGGGAAAGAAGGGAAAATAGTATAAACATACTTACATGGGTATGGCAAGCAAGCTTAATTGAATAATTTCAAGTGAATTTTGTTGACCAGAATTCCCAATGCTTCTTTTTCCATAGTTTCTAACTCATATGCATTGTGCTCTTTGCATTGAATTATTCTAAATGGGCCTTCCTAAAAGTTGCCAAACTTTCCATGCTGACCCAAATTTGTGGCCCTTTCATTAAATTTTAGCACTAAGTCTCAACACTTTAGACCTTGGTTAGACACTTTTTTGTCAAACCACCTTTTAACCACTTGTTGGAAGTTAGTCATGGCTATTAGAGACTTTTCTCTTTTTTCTTGTACTTCTAGCAACTTGGCTAATCGCACCTCCATTGCACCATTTTTCTCCACCTCAAGATATTTTAGCAATTGCAGCATCGAAATCTCCATAGAGATAGGCAATAATGCCTCTTTTCCATAAACTAGCTCATATGGCAAAGTCTTGAAGACTTGCTTTGGAGTTATGCGGTCCACCTAGAGTGCGGCTCAGAGGTTTTTGTGCCACTCCCTTTGATATTTTGACCTAATTATTTTGAGTTGGACCAGATTCTTGTTTGTTGATTCGGCTAAGTCGTTCCCTTGCAAGTAGTAATTTGATGATGTTTTAAGGAATATGTTATATGTAAGTGTGAATTGACTTACCTTGGAGCCTAGGAAAGATTTAGCATTATCGAAGATGATAGTTTTGATCGGGAAAAATATCGTCACTAGTTCTTTGAGGAGATCCACTCTCTATGCCTCTATTGCATTCTTTAGTGGCACAACTTTGGTCCATCTCATGAAGTAATCTATGGCCATTAAGATCCATTTATGTCCTGCACTGGAGGTTGGATTGATCATTCTAATGAAGTCCAAGCCCCACTGTACGAATGGCTCATCAATCACTATTAGATTGAGAGGCATTACTGAATTCTTTCTTCTTCTAGTGAAGAATTGACATTCCTTGCAAGTTTTCACCAAGGAGTAGGAATCATTGAATAGTGTTGGCCAAAAGTACCCTACACACATGATTTTGATAGCAGTTGTCTTTGTGGAGAAACGCCTGCCTGCGAAACTACTATGGTAAGTGTCAAGGATCTTTTTTTCTTGTTCTACGGTAACACATTACAATAGAACATCATTGAAGTTTCTCTTGAATAAGATCTCTTCAATGAGTGTGAATCTACTATTTTATAGCTAGTAGAATCTCCTCTTCTGAGAAGGAAGGCCCAATAGATATTTTCCTGTATGCATAAATCTTACTCTATCTGCCAGCCAACAACCTCCAAACTCTAACTCATTTGTTAGGACTAGTGTTGTGCAATTTTCGCACACACACCCCGTTGAAAGCATGGACCCTCTTTCACTTTTGTTCTTGCTGTTTTGGCCTTTTGATTTTGAGGATTTACCTTACCTTGGCATGAGCTTAAGTGTTTATATTTCTTGCTTTGGTTATCCCTTTAGGGAATTCATTGAAAATCTTAAGTTTCAGGCTTATCTCAGGTTTTTCACTGCTGTCGGGAAAATCCGCTCCTTGCAGAATTCCACGAATCCTCTCTAACTCCAGTCCTGTTTGCTTTATGCTGTGGTTTAAGAATTCTTGACCTTCATGGAATTCCATGCTAATCAGATTTCTCTGAATATCCGTAGTCTTGTCGGGTTTCCAAGTTTTGTATGGATGTCTTGTTGATTGCATTAATGTCATTTATATGATTTTTGAAGATGGTATTTAAGAAATTTTTGGGGAACTTTATGGCATTCTACTTTATCATTTGTGTCTTATTGAGTTAAAGTACTCGATCCTAATGTGCTTGGTTGGCTTTGGCATGCTAAATTTTTGAATTGTTGAATTTGATTGTGACTCCCTCGGCGTTATCATTGTTGTTGCTTGCTCGGGCATTCAAGATTGTTGTTTGTCTTTGTTGGAATCAACTTATTAATGGTATGTGTTCATTACCCTGCTTTTGATTATTGAATCTGAGCAATTATTTCCATCTTGGGCATGCTTGGAATTCGAAGTTATGTATATTTGAGCGTCTAAGGCTAAGGTTGCTTGATATTGTCAGATTTATGGTGTCCCAAGTAAGTTCCAAGCTCATTCATTCATTTACATCATGAGGTAGCATGTTTGTGGGTCATAATGAGTCTTTGTGAAGCCTAGCAGTTGAGTTAACCTGAAAACCAAGCTTGCTCCATGCATCAATGGTTGAAATTTAGGGTTTTCTGCCTAGGGCATCACCATTTACTTTCAATTTGTTTTAGGATGATCCTCGAATCCAAGGATGATATGTGGGAGGTTCAAATAAAATTGGTTCCATGACCAAGGTCCTCAAATTTGTGATCATTTGATCAATTTGAGTTAAGTCATGAGAAAATGATAGTATTCAGTGTTTCAGGTTCTTCGTAGAATTCCTCTTCTGCCAGAATTCCCCAACATTTCATTTTCTCCTTATTTTCCAAAATTCCTAGTTTCCCGAAGTTTCATCTTCCCTGTGGATTTCCATTCTATCTAGATTTTTCCTAAAATCCTTTGTCTTGTTATTTTTCTAAAATTTATTGACAATCATTTCTTTTGTGGAATTCTGTCTCAGGTGGAATTCCCCGAAACTTTGCTGAAAATGAAGGATTTTGAGATAAGCATGGTTTATTAACGAATGATTATGCATTCTATGATTAATGTTAGCTATTTTAAGATGTTTCATGCTACTTCTTGGTTAACCATAATTGATTAAGTGACTAGTGGGTGTTTTTCATGATTATACTGCTAGAATCTGCCTAGCTGGGAATTCTTTGAAATTCTTCCCTAGCCTTGATTTTGTGGAGGGGCTGAGAACCCAGACTTTAAGATGATCAATTTTTATGAGAATCAATGACACCATGCTTATCTGGGACTCATTTTGATGATGATTATGTTGTTTATGATTTATTTAACTTGGATTTTATATGATCTTTATTGTGGCTTCTTCATTAAGTGTAGGTTGAGTCAAGGAAGGAAGTGGCACGTGGGACCAAGGGTAGAATGGTGGATCCAAGTACAGAAGGGTCTTCTGTGTCTAAATCAGAAAGGATCAATATGGAAATCAAGAGTAAGATCCCGGAGAGCAAGATCACTTCCATAGGGTGGAGTGAAATAAAGACAAAGGGGAAGGCAGTTAATGCAAGGCTAAATTAGAATTTGTCCTTCCCTATTATTTTGCATGCATTGGTCCTAACTATATTGGAGATCCCAGGCCGACCTGGATGGAGTTCATACATTTAATACATGTTCTATCTTATTTTGAATTCCTCTTGGCCGACTTGTTTTATGGCCATTTATTATTATTGTAAATTCTAATTAGGCCGACATGTCTTGGGAGGCTTCTATTAATATGACATTCTACCTCATTTGTAAGGGCTAGATAGATAGTTTTGGATATTGGAATCAATTAAGTAGTAGAGAAAGAGTTAGAAGTTAGTTCATTTTGAGCAAGTGTTGTAACACAAAACACTAGAATTGTCGGTATTATTTGGTGATTCAATACAATTGAAGACATTATGCTTTTGGTGAATTCTCTTGTTTCGATTATCCTGCATGGTTCTTGTTGTTCTATCTTTGAGATTGCTTGAGAAGTATTAGATATATGCTAGATTTAGAATTATACATGATTCAATGGTGTTTATGGTTTGATGCTTGAAGTGTTTGTAGTGATCCCTAGTCCATAATTTTTGTAGCTAGCTGACTGTTAGTTGCTTTGCAAAGTTATCTTGGACCATATATCTATTGTCCTTAGTACAATTGTGAAGGTTTATTCAGTTCAACTGCCATAGGGTTGTCTTGGATGAATGTTCATGATCTGAAAAATCTTTAAATAGCATAGAAGATTGCACTATTTATGTGAGATTGTAGATTCATCTAGGTCAAGGAAGAACTGGTTTATGAGGGATTGGTCTATTTCAAGTATTTCATCATTTGCATTGTTAATCTTAGGAGTAGTCTTAATCTTAGGGATCTCTCTTAAACCCTTATCTTTTTTCATTTATTTTATTATTTTAGTCAAATTTAGGATTGGAGTATCATTATATTGCCAGATCTGATAAATTAAAGATTCAGTATTTGCTTGTAGTAAGGTCCCTTTGTGATTACCAACATTTTCACATTTATCACTGAGTTGTTTATGCATTGTGAAGACCTAACATTAGAGACCATGGGGTTATCTCTTGAGGCTTGCTAATAGAGATTTACCTTTTAAGAGATAGAATATCACATTCTGTCTAAGTTGTTGCTTTGCAGAAAACACCATCAACAAATTGGTGCTAGGAGGGCCTGAATAAGCTAAGTTGGATCGATTTTTTTCTGCCATGTCCCCTGAAAGATTGGGAAGAAGAGCTAGATCTACTCCAGGAGAAGAGTAATTTCAAGAATTTCCAGCTCCTACCATGTCAAGGAGGACCAAAATAAGAGGTGAGTGGTCATCCACCCGACCACTTTCATTATCCTCATCATCCTTATCTTCATCAAGTCCATCTTCATCAGATTTTGAGGACATTCTCATTTAGTGACCTCGACCTATCATAAATCATCCATTACCACCCCACCGTCACCAATGGATTTCCTTTCCAACAATCCATCTACTTTGACCTTCAACAACTACAATGTTATGCCGAAGAACCCATAACACTTTTGTTATAAGTTCCATGTTAATGATCCCAATAGAACTGTTGAGGAACACATTAGAATCTTTTAGAATTTCCTTAAGGATAGAGGAATTAATCATGAGGATGTATCATGTAGGCTCTTTCCTTCTTCCCTAGGAGAAGATGAATTCTATTGGTACAATCATCTGCCTGTTGGGTCTATTCAGAATTGGAGAATGCATTTATGTATAAATTTAGGATCCCCATTAGTCCCTATGAGCTTTGTCTTCAGTTCACCAATGTTAACAAAGAAGTTCATGAGCCCATATCCTCCTTTAACAATAGGTTTCATCGTGCCTATACCCAATTGGAAGCTCCTTGTGTTGTTGATGAAGCCACTAATTTAGAAGTCTATTATGAGGGTCTTGATAGTCTCACAACCATCTTGATGAAGTGGAGAAATAAGCCTCCCACCACTTTTCTTGATGCATATGCAAAGGCTATGAATGTTAGCACTACTTTAAGACAAAATTTTTCTAGGCCTTTACCATCGTGAGGACCCACTGCTCACCCTGGATAGATCCCAGCTCTCAACCAGGCTCTCGCCAATCACACTCCAATCATGAATCTGATGCCTCAGTTTCCTATGGTCCCTCACCCAGGGCCTACAGTGAGCCAAGTTCCACCTACAATCAGCTACCCCCAGCAAAATGTGAATCAGCCTCTTCATCCACAATCTTAGGCTGGTTTTCCCACGTATTTGTAGAATTCTGAATTTTTGAACTAGTCATTGAATACCAGCAGTGCACTAGGATATCCTCAAAATAATGAAAATCAGCCCCCATCTATGAATTATGACCAAGAGAGACTGGATGAGCTAACTGAACAGGTGAAGAAACTAAATATTGAGGTGATTTATTTGACAAACCAAAACAATCAACTTCAAGCTGCTCAAAGAGGTATGCAGCCCAAGTATAGCAAAGAAAATTGACATGTTCAACAAGGATAGCATTTTCATAGAGGTCAGTATCCTGAAAGAGGATATAATGATAGAGGACATAATTATGATAAAGGGAAATCTTCATGCCAAAAATTTGAGCAGGATCAAACTAGTGGAAAAGGGTTTGATAAGATATAGCCATCCAGACAAAAAAAAACTTGGAATACAAGGCCTAACAATGGAGGAGTCCCCACCCCATTATATCAACCAACCAATCAACCAGTCAATTAAGAGAAACCTCCTAGTGGTGTATATTTGGCTGAGGCTACCTTATCAGGATGGTGTACGCTCCATAAAACAAGTCTACATTCTAAGTTAGACTGCCCAGAATTTCATACAACAGCTTCAATCTTGTAGTATGAAGTGGAGAACAATTTGAGTAGTCAGGAGCCACTCCTTATGATTCATCAGTCTTGGTGCTCAATCATACTCCTTTTCCATAGAGTAGGGAGAATGTACCTGAAGAGGAATGAAACTAGCTTAAAGAAGAGGTGGAGCAGGTGTACAATGGAGATGACATTACATACCTATTCAATGAAAATCCAATGAATGACAATTATCCCATCGATGAGGAAGAAGCTTATATTGAAGAGGTGTAGACATTCCAATGACCTGCTAAGAAGTGTGATTTGAGGGACTTTCCGCATAGACGTCCATAGGCTGGAAGTCCCTTCACCACTTCCATTCCACCAAAACACTTTACTACACCTCCAGATCCTAATGCTAGCAATAACCTGCCATATCCTTAGGTCTCTAGGAAATATTCATCTAAAGATCAAGGACCTATGGACATGTCAAAAGGGAAAATTGTTGAAGCAAATAAGGACAAAGTGGTGGAATACCCAAGGGAGGCCTTTGTTGACCTGGGTGAGGAACAACTAACCATACATGTTGTGGAAGAACTCAAGAAACTAAAGGTAACTCTCTCAAAATTTGAGTTATTGAGGGTTCCAACCATTAGGAATGCATTTCTTGGAGCTTAAAATGCAAATTCTATATCACAAGACAAATCAATTAATGAGAGTGTCAATAAAGCATCTAGTTCTCAACCAGTAAGAGGGAAAAATCAAACTCATAATCAAGTTCATTTGCCTCCTGTAGATAAGGGGAAAGAGAAAGATAGAACTCAAGTTGCTCAAGTGGATACTCCCTTAACTCTATTTCAAGGGAAAACAGACACTCCTGCATTCCTAATTTCTGTTCATATATTTGGTAAGAGCTTGCACAATTGTTTGTTGGATTCTGGTGCTTCCACCAATGCAATGTCTTTTGGAGTCTATAGGGCCCTAGGTATTACTCATGTTGATTCCCAAAATAAGGTTACTCAACTAGATAGAACTGAAGTTAATGTTGTAGGGAAATTGAACATGATTCATATGCAGGTTGCTTATGACCTTTGAATTCAACAAGTTATTAATATACAAGTGTGGATATACCTGATGCTTATGGTCTGATTATGAGTTAGAGGTTAAATAAGTTAGGAGACAGTACTCCTATCATGATAGAAGAATGACCAATTATAAGCATAGAGTGTGGGACCTTATTGAAAGATTCGATGCTTTCAACATTCAGTAGATACCACACAATAAGAACCAAACAACAGATTCCCTTGCTCAGGAAACCAGTACGTTGCAACCTCTGTCTCTTTCTGGATTGAAGATGTTTATAGTGGAATTAACCCCAGTGCCTTCAGTACCTGACAATGTCACCAACTTTCAGGTATTTGAAGATGATAACCATATTTTGGATTTTATCACAAGTTCAGATGTTTTTGCTTCTCAGATTATTGATGAAACTGAACCTCAAGAAGCAGAGATGGACCTGGAAGGAGTAATTAATTTGAAGACTAATACTATTCCTAGAGGAATGGTGTAGTTACAAAGGATTTTTTATTTGGATAGGGTCAAAGATCAAGAATAAGATGTCAAGAAGGAGTCCATTAGTGGATAGTGTGAAATATATAATATGGGAATTTATGAGGATATTAGGAATGTCTTCATTGGTAAAGTATGTACTCTAGAAGAGAGGAAAGGAATAATTGATGCATTACATACATATAAGGATGTAATAGCTTGGAGTTATGAGGATTTGAAAACTTATGACATGTCAATTATAACTCACACTATCCCCCTGAGGCCAGGAAAATAACCTTTCAAGTAGAGGCAAAGGCCAATCAATGCCTTACTAGAAACCATAATTTAGAAGGAAGTGCAAAAGTTGTTGTCTACAAGAATCATATTCCTAGTCAGACACTCCACCTGAGTTACGAACCTAGTTCCAGTGCAAAAGAAGAATGGTGAAATCAAGTTGTGTGTTGATTTTAGAAACCTTAGCAGGGCGTCAGAAAAGGACAATTATCTAGTACCTTCACTAGATAAAGTACTTTAGATTGTCAATGGTTCTCAAATGATGTCCTTTCTAGATGGATATCTTGGGTACAACCAGGTTATGGTGCAATATGAAGATAGGCATAAGGATTCTTTCACCACAAAGTGGGGAACTTTTTCCTATAGGAGAATTCCCTTCAGTTTGATTAATGTTGGAGTGACATTTCAGAGGGATATGGACATTGCCTTTAAAGACATAATTGGTAAATGCATAATCATTTATATGGATGATTTGACAGTCTCTTCCAAGAAGAGATGAGATCACATAGTAGACTTATGCAAAGTGTTTAGAAGTGCGGGGAATTTGGTATATCTCTTAATCCAAAGAAGTGCATCTTTGGAGTTATTGAGGGAAAGTTGTTGGGACATGCTATCTTTGAGAAAGGCATTGCTATTGAACCAAAATGAGTGGAATCCATACTTAAGATTCAACCTCCAGCTAGCAAGATAGAAATGAAGTCATTCTTTGGAAAAATCAATTTTGTAAGGAAGTTCATCACTAGATTCGCTGAAATAGTTAAGCCCTTGAATGCCATGTTAAAGAAAGAAGCTAAGATTGAATGGACTGCAAAGGTAAAAGAAGCATTTGTAGAAATTAAAAGAGCTATTGTTACGGGTCCAATATTGGTAAGTCTTGATTATGAGTAGCCATTTTACATATATTCATTTGCTTCTGACCACTCTTGTGTTGGCAGGTTGACACAAATGTCTGACCAAGGGAATGAACACTCTATAGCATTTATGAGTACACCACTGAAAGATGCAGAACTAAGGTATCCAAGTGTGGAGAAACAGGCTTATGCCTTGGTCATAGTTGTGAAGAAGTTTAGGCATTATATTCTCAGAAACAAGGTCTTTCCAATAGTTCTTGATTCTCCAGTCAAACTGTTGTTGATGCAAAATGAGCTGGGAGAATGCAGAGAAAAGTGGGTGACCATTTTGCAGGAATACGATATTGAGATTCAACCCATGAAGTTGATAAGAGGACAAGCGCTTTCAAGAACAATGGTAGAAATGGACCCTGACCTCACGGTCCATCATTATAATCTTGAAGATGTTTCTCCAGGGAGCTGGTATGATGATATCATTTACTATCTTTTGAAAGAAAGATGTACTAACCCTCTTAATGTTGTACAAAGAAGGGCCTTACATTTGAAGAGTGGCAGTTTCATGCTAAAGGGAGCTGTCTTATACAAAAGGAATCATGAAGGTCTATACTTAAGATGTTTGGGGCAACAGGAGGCCGAAAGGGTCTTTACCGAATTTCATGATAGAAATGGTATTGGCCATGGATCTACGCATTCCACTGCAAACCAGATCCTGAGGGCTAGTTATTATTGGCCCACATTGTTCAAGGACATACACAGTCATGTTAGATCTTGCCATGTATGCCAGACTGTAGCAACCAGAGAAAAAAAGGCAGCTCTTCCACTTCTACCGATCTTTGAGGTAAAACCTTTTGCACAGTGGAGGATGGAATTCATAGGTCCCATCAATCCACCTTCTTCTACAGGTCACAGGTATATTTGCACTATTAATAATTATTTTACATGATGGACTGAGGCTCTTGCATGTAAATAGTTTACTTCCAAAGTGGTAATTGATTCCATTGAATTGGGTATTATCAATCGCTTTGGATGCCCTTTATCTTTAGTTTGTGATAATGGTCCTGCATTTGCATCATTGATATTTTCCAATTGGGCCTTTGATCATGGGATTATAATAAAGTTTGCATCTAATTACTATCCACAGGGTAATGGGTTGGCTGAGTCTTCCAATAAAAACATCTTAATAGTCATCTGTAAGTAGCTAGAGAAGAATCCCAAGGATTGGCACACTCAACTTAGACTTTCTCTGTGGGCGGATAGCACAAGATCAAAGACTTCCTTAGGGACCTCCCCTTATAACCTCGTGTATGGCCTGGAACCTATATTTCCAATAAAATTTAGGATCCCCACTTTACAGTTTATTAATGAATATTATGATGAAGAAAATAGGTGTGAAGCCTGCCTGCAAGAGTTGTTACACCTTGAAGAAAGAAGAGATGAAGCCTTAGAAATTTTTCCAAGCATCAGGGAGTAGTTAAAAGATGGTTTGCTAGAAGAGCTAAGGTAAAATCCTTTAGGATCTCTGACTTAGTTCTCTACTAGGATAAATCACATGACCGTAAAGGGGAACATGGTAAATTTGACAAACGTTGGCTTGACCTATATCAGATTTTAGAAATCTTGGGAGACAATGCTTTTCGCTTGAAGACTCTCACTAGGGAATATATCCCACTACCTATCAATAGGAAGTATTTGAAGCATTATTTCCAATCTTGAGCTATTTTCAGCTCTTTTTTTGTACATAGTTAGAGTAGGTTTCTTTTCTGCTTTACTTGCTTTGCTTTGGTTTGGTTAGAATAGGTTTCTCTTTCTTTTTTTCTTTTTTTTTGCTTTCGGTTTGGTGTGTTTTTTTTGCTCTACTCTTGCTTTGGAGGTCTTCTTGTTTTTCTCCTGGACGTGTTGCACCTGCATGGAAAATATACTTTTATCTGAGACTGTTTTGAGTATTTCATTGATGAAGTTTAATCATGTGTCTTGAATGGATGGTTGACGTCTTTGTTATCTTCAAGCAGTCTAAATGTTTGATTTAAGGAGGGTGGGTCACTGGTTTGATTTGAATTTGAAGTATCCTGAAATCTTATATCTTTCTTACATCTTAAGTATCCTGAGGTTGTGATAGGGCCGTTGTGAGGTTTTGTCAGGTGAAAAATCCTATTTCTGCTTTAGTGCCAATGTGGTTCTCAGCCCTGAGTGTGCAATTCATTGTTCATAGGTTGAAATGAAAAAAGTGAAAAGAAAAGAAATATCAAAAAGGAGAAAAAGAGAAAATGTTGAAAATCAAAAAAATGAATTCAACTTATCAAGAGTATCTAAATATCTCTATCGAGGCTATGGATTCCTGGCTAGCAATAGAGCTATGTTTGGGAGAGTCACAATGATAACCTCATTGGGGCTATAGATGCCTGACTGGCAACAAGGCTCTATCTAGGTTGCTTTTGAGGTTAGAATGTTTACGTAGCTTGACCTGATCAAACGTGGTTTCTGCAGTAGCTCAAGGAGGGAAATGAACTCATGTGCACACACTTGGATTTTCAGTTTATGGAAGATTCGGTATACCTTTGGTTTTGATTCTTTAATCCTGCATTTTGATTGGTTTGTTTGATAGGGATACCAAGAATGGAGATTCTGGGTTCTTGATTCCAGTTTGCAACTAAAATGCTCTAGAGCATTTCCCTAGCTAAGTTACCATTTGTTGTGCAGTTTTTGCACACACGCCCTGCTGAAAGCGGGGACCCTCTTTTGCTTTCGTTCTTGGTGCTTTTTGCCCTTTTCTTTTGAGGATTTACCTTGCCTTGGCATGAGCTTAAGTGTTTATCTTTCTTGCTTTGGTGATCCCTTAGGGTATTCATTGAAAATCTTATGTTTTGGGCTTATCTCAGGTTTTTCACTACTGCCAGGAAAATTCACTCCTTGCGAAATTCCCCCGATCCTCTCTAAGTCCGGTCCTATTTGGTTTATTCAATAGTTCGGGAATTCCTAACCTTCGTTGAATTCTATGCTGATTGGATTTCTTTGAATATCTACCGTTTTGTTGGGTTTCTAGGTTTTGTTTGGATGTCTTGTTGATTGCATTAATGTCATTTGTACAATTTCTAAAGATGGTATTTAAGTGATTTTTGTGGAACTTTATGCCATACTATTTTATCATTTACATCCTATTCAGTTGAAGTACTCAATCCTAAGGTGCTTGGCTGGCTTTGGTGTGCTAAATTTGTGAATTGTTGGATTTGATTGTGAATCCCTGGGCATTATCATTGTTGTTTCTTGCTCGAGCGTTAAAGATTGTTGTTTGTCTTTGTTGGAATCGACTTATTAATGGTATATGTTAATTGCCCTACTTTTAATTATCGAATGTGAGTGAATGTTTCCATCTTGGGCATGCTTGGAATTCAAAGTTCTATATATTTGAGCATTTGAGGCTAGGGTTGCTTGATATTGTCTGATTTATGGTGTCCCATGTAAGTTTTAAGCTCGTTCTTTTATTTACATGATGAGGTAGCCTATTTGTGGGTCATAGCGAGCCTTTGTGAAGCTTAGCGGTTGAGTTAACCTAAACACCAAGCTTGCTTTGTGCATCAATGGTTGAAATTTAGAGTTTTTCACCTAGGGCATCACCATTTCCTTTCAATTTGTTTTAGGATGAGCCTTGAATCCAAGGATGATCTATGGGAGGTTCAAATCAAACTGGTTCCATGACCAATGTCCTCAAATTTGTGATCATTCGATCAATTTGAGTGAAGTTGTGAGAAAATGATAGTATTCAGTGTTTTAGGTTCTTCATTAAATTCCTCTTCCACCAGAATTCCTTGACATTTCATTTTCTCCTTATTTTTTGAAATTCGCGGTTTCCCCGAGTTTTATCTTCCCCTCAGATTTCTGTTCTATCTGGATTTTTTTGAAAACCCTTTTTCATGTCATTTTTCCAAAATTTATTGACTGTTGTTTCTTTCACAAAAATCCTTGAAACTTTGCCGAAAATCAAGGATTTTGAGAAAAGCATGGTTCATTAACGAATGATTATGCATTCTATGATTAATGTTAGCTATTTTAAGATGTTTCATGCTGCTTCTTGGTTAACAATAATTGATTAAGTAACTAATGGGTGTTTTTCATGATTATGCTACTAGAATCTGTCTAGCTGGGAATTCTCTAAAATTCCTCCCCAGCTTAGATTCCGTGAAAGGATTGAAAACCTAGACTTTAAGATGATCAATTTTTATGAGAATCAATGACACCTTGCTTATCTGGGACTCATTTTGATGATGATTATGTGGTTTATGATTGATTTAACTTGGATTTCATGTGATCTTTATTATGGCTTCTTTGTTAAGTGCAGGCTGAGTCAAGCAAGGTAGTGGCAAGTGGGACCAAGGGTATAATGGTGGATCCGAGTACAGAAAGGTCTTCTATGTCTAAAGCAGAAAGGATCAAGATGGACATCAAGAGTAAGATCCTAGAGAGAAAGATTACTTCCATAGGGTGGAGCGAAATAAAGACAAAGGAGAAGGTAGTTAATGTCGAGCTATATTTGAGATCGCAGACTGACCTAGATGGAGTTCATGCATTTAATGCATGTTCTATCTTATTTTGAATTCCTCTTGGCTGACTTGTTATATGGCCATTTATTCTTATTGTAAATTCTAATTAGGCCGGCATGCCTTGGGAGGCTTCTATTAATATGGAATTCTTCCTCATGTGTATGGGCTAGATAGATAGTTTTGGATATTGGAGTGAATTAAGCAGTAGAGCAAGAGTTAGAAGTTAGTTCATTTTGAGCAAGTGTTCTAACATAGAACACTGGAATTTTTGCTATTAGTGGGTGATTCAATACAATTGAAGACATTGTGCTTTTGGTGAATTCTCTTGTGTTGATTATCCTACATGGTTCTTGTTGTTCTATCTTTGAGAATGCTTGAGAAGTATTAGATATATGCTAGATTTAGAATTAGACATGATTCAATGGTGTTTATGGTTTGATGCTTGAAGTGTTTGTAGCGATCCTTGGTCCATACTTTTTGTAGATAGCTAACTATTAGTTTCTTTGCAAAGTTAGCCTGGACTATAGATCTATTGTGCTTAGTTCAATTGTGAAGGTTTATTCATTTCAAATTCCATAGGGTTGTCTTGTATGAATGTTCATGATCTAAAAAAATATTTAAATACTATAGAAGATTGCACTATTTCTGTGAGATTGCAGATTCATCTGGGTCAACCAAGAATTGGTTTATGAGAGATTGGTACATTTGCATTGTTAATCTTAGGAGTAGTCTTAATCTTATGGATCTCTCTTAAAACCTTATCTTTTGTTTGTTCTTTTATCATTTTAGTCAGATTTAGGATTGGAGTATCATTATATTGCTAGATCTGATAAATTCAAGATTCAATATTTTCTTGTAGTAAGGTCCCTTTGTGATTACCAACATTTTCACATTTATCACTATGTTGTTTATGCATTGTCAATACCTGACATTAGAGACCTTGGGGTTATCTCTTCAGGCTTGCTAATAGAAATTTACCTTTCAAGAGAGATAGAATATCACATTTTTTCTAAGTTGTTGTGCAAAAAACACCATCAACAGATTGGTGCTACAAGGAGGTCCTGAATAAGCTAAGCTAGATCAATTTATGTCTACCATCTCTCTTGAAAGATTCGGAAGAACTAGATCTACTCTAGGAGAAGAGGAATTTAAGGAATTTCTAGCTCCTACCAGGTCAAGGAGGACCAAAATAAGGGGTGAGTCATCATCCACCCAACCACTTTGATTACCCCTATCATCCTCTTCTTCATCAAGTCCATCTGATTCTGATTCTGAGGACATTCTCATTCAACAACCTCACCCTATCATAAATCATCCATTACCACCCCCACCATCACCAATGGCTTTCCTTGCCAACAATCCATCTCCTTTGACCTTCAACAACTACAATGTTATGCCCAAGAAACCATAACACTTTTGTTCTAAGTTCCATGTTAATGAACCCAATAGAATTGTTGAGGAACACATTAGAATCTTTCAGAATTTCCTTAACGATAGAGGAATTAATCATGAGGATGTAGTGTGTAGGCTCTTTCATTTTTCCCTAGGAGAAGATGCATTCTATTGGTACAATAATCTGCCTGATGGGTCTATTCAGAATTGTATTGAATTGGAGAATGCATTTCTGCAGAAATTTAGGATCCCCATTAGTCCCAATGAGCTTTAGCTTTAGTTCACCAATGTTAAAAGAGAATTTCATGAGCCCATATCCTCCTTTAACAATAGGTTTCACCATGCCTATACTCAATTGCAGGCTCCTTGTGTTGTTGACGAAGCCACTACTTTAGAAGTCTATTATGAGGGTCTTGATAGCCTCACAACCACATTCATGAAGTGGACAATAACCATCCCACCACTTTGCTTGATGCATATGTAGAGGTTGTGAAGGTTAGCAGTGATTTAAGACAACATTTTTCTGGGCCTTTACCATCGTGAGGAACCACTGCTCACCCTAGATAGATCCCAGCTCTCAACTAGGCTCTCACCAATCACACTCCAATCATGAATTTGGTGCCTCAATTGCCTATGGTCCCTCACCTAGGGCCTCCAGTGAGGCAAGTTCCACCTACAATCAACTACCCCTAGCAAAATGTGAATCAGCCTCTTCATCCTTAGTCTCAGGCTAGTTTTCCCATGTATCTATAGAATTCTAAAGTTTTGAACCAATCACTGAATATCCTCAAAATAATGCAAATCAGCCCCCATATAGGAATTCTAACCAAGAGAGACTAGATGAGATAACTGAACAGGTGAATAAACTAAATATGGATGTGACTTATTTGACAAACCAGAACAACCAACTTCAAGTTGCTCAAAGAGGTATGAAGTCCAATTATAGCAGAGAAAATTGAGATATTCAACAAGGATCTCATTTTGATAGAGGTTAGCATCCTAAAAGAGGATATAATGATAGAGGACATAATTATGATAAAGGGCAATCTTCAGGCCAAAAATTTGAGTGGGGTCAAACTGGTGGACAAGGGTTTGATAGGAGACAACCACCCAGACAAAACAAAACTTGGAATAAAAGGCGTAACAATGGAGGAGTCCACACCCCATCAGATCAACCAGCCAATCAACCAATTAATCAAGAGAAACCTCCTAGTAGTGTATATTTGGCTGAGAGTACCTTATCAGGATGGTGTAGGCTCCATAAAACAATTCTACATTCTAAGTTAGACTACCCAGAATTACAGACAACTTCAATATTCAAGTATGAAGTGGAGAAAAATTAGAGTAGTCAGGAGATGGTGCGATCCACTCCTTATAATTCATTAGTCTTGGTGCTCAATAATACTCCTTTTCCACAGAGTAGGGAGAATGTACTTGAGGAGGAATCAGACCAACTTAAAGAAGAATTTGACCAGGTGTGCAATGGAGATGACATTACACAACTATTCAAAGAAAATCCAATGATTGAAAATGGTCCCATCAATGCGGAAGAAGCTTATATTGAAGAGGTGTAGAAACTCCAATGACCTGCTAAGAAGTATGATTTGAGGTACTTTCCACCTAGACTTCCATAGGCTGGAGGTCCCTTCACCACCTCCATTCCACTGAACAACTTTACTACACCTCCAGATCCTAATGCCAATAATAAACCACCATATCCTCAGGTGTCTAGGCAATATTTATCTAAAGATCAAGGACCTATGGACATGTCAAAAGGGAAAGGTGTTGAAGAAAACAAGAACAGAGTGGTGGAATACCCAAGGGAAGCCTCTGCTAACTTGAGTGAGGAACAACTGGCCATATATGTTGCAGAAGAACTCAAGAAACTAAAGGTAAGTCTCTCGACATTTGAGTTACTGAGGGTTCCAACCATTAGGAATACAGTTCTTGGAGCTTATAATGAAAATTCTATATCACAAGACAAATCAGTTAATGAGAGTGTAAATAAAGCATCTAGTTCTCAACCAATAAGAGGGAAAAATTAGACTCATAATCAAGTTCATGTGACTCCTACAAATAAGGGGAAAGAGAAAGATAGAACTCAAGTTGCTCAAGTGGATACTTCCTTAAATCTGTTTCAAGGGAAAACAGACTCCTGCATTCCTAATTTTTGTTCGTATATTTGGTAAGAACTTGCACAATTGTTTGTTGGATTATGGTGCTTCCAGCAATGTAATTCCTTTTGGAGTCTATAGGTCCCTCTGTATTACTCCAATTGATTCTGAAAAGAAGGTTACTCAACTGGATAGAACTGAAGTTAATTTTGTAGGGGAATTGGACATGATTTATATATAGGTTGCTTCTGACCCTAGAATTCAACAAGTTATTAATATACATGTGGTAGATATACCTGATGCTTATGGTCTGATTCTGGGAAGAGACTTCACTAGGGCCTTGAATGGATATGTCTCAACTCATCACTCACATATGTGGCTTCCCTGGAAGGGAGTGCAAAACTAGATCATAATTGAAAGATAGCCCAGAATGAAATACATGATCACAGAATATCAGAATACCACCAATGAAATACTAATATCATAAGTATGGCTAATTACGTGCTTGTAGCTCCTTTTGAAGAGTCATATGTAGAAGAGGTCCTTATGTTGCATACAATGCCTGTAGATTACACAACGAAACTTAGTAGCACTAAAACTCTAGTGGAACTGGTTGATGAAGATGTTCATGAGGATCACCAACTCAGCCTATTAGACAATTTCTAAGAATTCATTTAGAAGTGAATTAAGGATCAGATTCAGTTGGGTAGGGAAATGAATTTCAGAGATTTTCTCTAGCCTAATTAGTGTAGGGTTCATAATGCTTTCCACTCTGAACTAGACTATTACTTATGCCAGACTATGGTAGAACAAGTGAAAAGTATACAACAAGGAATTCTGCAGTTGCTAGTTGTTGGACTTTAAGGTTTGATGGATCTAAGTTGAAACAAGGAGCTGGAGTAGGATTTGAGTTAATCAATCCAAAAGGTAAGATTTTCTTTGCTGCTGATAGACTTCAATTTCATTGCACTAATAATGTAGTAGAATATGAGGCTTTGGTCCATGGGTTGCTAATGGCACTAAAGAAAATGGTCAAGATTTGTCAAGTCTTTGGGGATTCTGAGTTAGTGGTTAAACAAGTTAGGAGACAGTACTCCTGTCATGACAGAAGAATGACCAATTATAGGAATAAAGTGTGGGAACTTATTGAAGGATTTGATGCTTTCAACATTCAATAGATACCATGCAATAAGAACCAAACAATAGATTCCCTTGCTCAAGAAGCCAATACGTTGCAACCTCTATCACTTTCTCGATTGAAGAGGTTTATAGTGGAATTAACCCCAGTGCCTTCAGTACCTGAAAATGTCACCAACTTCCAGGGATTTGAAGATGATAAGCATATTTTGTATTTTATCACAAGTTCAAATGTTTTTGCTTCTTATATTATTGATGAAACTGAACCTCAAGAAGCAGAGATGGACCTGGAAGGAGTAATCAATTTGAAGAATAATACTATTCCCAGAGGAATGGTGTAGTTACAAAGGATTTTTGATTTGGATAGGGTCAGAGATCAAGAACAAGATGTCAAGAAGGAGTCCATTAGTGGATAGTGTGAAATATATAATATGGGAACTTAAGACGATGTCAGCAATGTCTTCATTGGTAAAGTATGTACTCCAGAAGAGAGGAAAGGAATAATTGACGCATTACATACATATTAGGATGTAATAGCTTGGAGTTATGAGGATTTGAAAACTTATGACATTTCAATTATAACTCACACTATCCCCCTGAGGCCAAGGGTGAAACCTTTCAGGCAGAGGTAAAGGCCAATCAATGCCTTACTAGAACCCATAATTCAGAAGGAAGTGCAGAAGCTACTATCTGCAAGAATCATATTCCCAGTCAGGCACTCCACCTGAGTTGTGAACCTAGTTCCAGTGCGAAAGAAGAATGGTGAAATTAGGTTGTGTTAGGATTTTAGAAACCTTAACAGGGCTTCAGAAAAGGACAATTATCCAGTACCTTCACTGGATGAAATACATCAGATTGTCAATGCTTCTCAAATGATGTCCTTTCTGGATGGTTACTCTAGGTACAACCAGGTTATGGTACAATATGAAGATAGGAATAAGCCCCCTTTCACCACAAAGTGGAGCACTTTTTCCTATAGGAGAATTTTGTTCGGTTTGATTAATGCTGGAGTGACATTTTAGAGGGCTATGGACAATGCCTTTAAAGAAATATTTGGTAAATGCATAATCATTTATATGGATGATCTAACAATCTCTTCTAAGAAGAGAGGACATCACATAACAAAATTATGCAAAGTGTTTCAGAAGTTCATGTAACTTGGTATATCTCTCAATCCAAAAAAGTGCATCTTTGGAGTTACTAAGCGAAAGTTGTTGGGACATGTTATCTCTTAGAAAGGCATTGCTATTGACCCAGAACAAGTGGAAGCCATACTTAAGATTCAACCACTAGCTACCAAGAAGGAAATGTAGTCGTTCTTTGGAAAAATCAATTTTGTAAGGAAGTTCATCATTGGATTCGCCGAAATAGTTAAGCCCTTGAATGCCATGTTAAAACAAGAAGCTAAGGTTGAATGGAGTGTAGAGGCAAAAGAAGAATTTGCAAAAAATATAAAGAGCTATTGTTGAGAATCCAGTATTGGTAAGTCTTGATTATGAGAAGCCACTTTACATATATTCATTTGCTTCTGACCATTCTTGTGTTGGCATGTTGACTCAAAAGTCTAACCAAGGGAATGAACACCCTATAGAATTTATGTGTGCACCACTGAAAGATGCAGAACTAAGGTATCCAAGTGTGGAGAAATAGGGTTATTGGTGCAGGAGCACCTAGCAAAGTTCAAGGATTGGCAAAGTACTTGGTTTATTGAAGTTTTCTTTTAAGTTCTTATCTTTGTTTTGGTTTTTCTTTTCATAAGGTCATGTTGACCATTGTGTTGGGTGTTTAGGGTTGATTTTGAACTTTGGGAAAGAAGTTGAAAAGTGCAAAATAGTTTTACAACATCATTTTGATGAATGGTAAAAAGATGCCCAAGTTTGCAAAACACAGTGGGTTTTATAAAGTTTATTTTAGGTCATCTAAAAGGCTCGACCCATGAAGCTTAGCTGCTTGGGAAGCCTATTTAAGGCATGACTCGACCCTGAGGCAGGGTTAGAGATTTTATTGTTGAGTGACATTTTTGTAAATTGAAGGAAACATCGTTCAAAAGACAGTTTTTCCTATTCTTTGCATTCATCTTGAGCTTTAATGGAATAAAAATATTGTTATCTTGTTTGTAGCATGTAGTGTCAACTTTTTTCAAGCTTGGTGTGCCTTACATTTATCTTTGTAAATCTTTTTCTTCTTTTATTTGTACATAGTTTGTACACTGTCATTTTTCAGGCCTATAACAGGCAGTTATGGAAGTATGGAGTCCTAGAGCCCCTTCCCATCATACAAATTGTATGACCTTTTGGTATTTGTTTCTAGGCTCCCTCTTTGTAAATATGGTAGTTTGTAGTTTTTGTTTGAGTGCAGGAGCTGCCAGCATGATGATGCCCTAGGCAAGCCAGTGCAGGTCTGGTTGGGGCAGACTTGAAGTAAAAGGTCCATAACTTGCAGGGGAAATGAGATTTTGGAGAGATTATTTTTGGAGAATTTAGGGGGAGGTCTTGAATAAGCATGGTGATTAGGAAGAGGGTTTATCAATTCATTTAGTAGGAGAACTTTTTGACAGTCTAAAAACAACTTTTAGCAGTTTAAAACCCTAGGGTTCTTGACCATTCTTGTATATGGACAATGTACGGCCTGTACAGGGATAAAATCATAAAAATATTTGAGGTGTAGGCATGAGAAAAAATAATTCTTAACAAAAGAACCTAAGACTTTGGTGGGTTTAGAAGGAAAATGCATTTGATCCCTATTCAGAGGCCTAATTGGGCTCTTAGGCTAGTAGCCCAAAAGTAGGGTTTGGTGTAAGTGATGGTTAAGTGGAGTTAGGAAGGTCTTAAAGAGAAAAAGGTGAGATGTTTTGAAGCCTTTGTATCACCCTCACACCCCTGCAAAGTTGTGTTCAACGTTTTGGAGGTTTTAGCCTTTAGGGCAGATTAAGGGCTAAGGAAGAGTTGTGGCAATGAACCAAGGTGGACTTGGTGGTTGGAGTGTGTGATAGAAGAGGGGTTGGTCAGAAAAACCAGGGGCATATAGTCATGAGTAGGGGCCTATAGGCTATATTGGTGAAGCCAAGCACTAAGAAAGTCTTATAAGGAAAGGCCTAGAGCAGGAACCAGTGATTGGTTCCCCCAACCCCACTCCCTATCAGATTGGTATCAGAGCAAGTTAAAGATTTGGGAAGTATCTTATATGTTAGAGGTTGAGTCCAGTGATTCTTTCACCATGGTGACCAATGCAAAACTGGCTAAGATGGTTTAAGAGTAGGAATAAGACAATAAACAGTTAAGGGAAAGAATAGCCCAACTTGAGGCAACAGTGCAGAGTGCACAGTTTGAGGGAAGAATACCAAAGGAAGAAGAGGTTGTAGAGGAAGATAAGACCCATGCACCTAACCCTGTTTTGGAGGAGCCTTTCTTGAAGGAATTAAAAGCCTTGAGTGGAAAATAACTTGAAGGCATACCACTATTTAGTGGGAAAATGGAACTAGACCTAGTCATGGATTGGATATAAGGCATGGAGAATCATTTTGAGTGTGATGGAGTCATTGAAGCCCAGAAGGTGAAGGTTGCTAAGTCAAGATTGAGAGGATCAGCCTTGACATGGTGGAAGTTTATTCAGACAAAGAGGGAAAAAGAAGGAAAACAACCCATATCAACTTGGAAAGGAATGGTTGCTAAGGTGAAGGAAGCCTACATGCCAGATGACTATGAGATTCAATTACACAAGAAGAGGCAAAGTCTAAGGTAGAAAGACCAAGATGTAAACACCTATACTAAAGAGTTTCAAAAGATTTGTATGAGGTCTAATGTGACAGAGGATGAGAGCCTCAAAGTGGCTAGGTATCTTAATGGCTTGAAATGGAACATCCAAGAAGAGATGGCTCTTTTGAGTCCTAAAATAGTACATCAATGTTATTAGTTGGCTATCAAGATTGAGGAAAGGAACAAGAGGAAGCAAGATCAGACTTCTAAGGGCAGATGTAAAGGCAGAGATCAAAGAGATCAAAGAGGATAGCGTGGTGGCTACCAAGGAAGAGGCAGTGATCAAAGAAACCAAGGTGAGTCAAAACTCACGGAGCATGGAGGTGAAACATCTTCTAGAGGAGGATACACTAGAGGAAGAGGACATCAAGGAGGTTCAAACAGAGGAAGAGGAGCAGGCAGGAGCAATTCTTATTTTGCAAACATGAAGTGTTACCATTGCAATCAAATAGGTTACCCTGCTTATAGATACCTGGAGAAAGCTTCCTCATCAAGAAATGAAAAGAGAGTGGCTTATGCACAAGAGGACACCATGAGTCCTAAATCATCTAAGATCAGTCACATAGAATCTGAGGTAGCGGAGAATCTGATGTTTAATAGAGTTTTGATCAGGCAGCCAGTCAAGGAGGAACCTAAACAAAGAAGAGCTCTTTTTAGAGTAAGGTGCAAGATACTTGGTAAAGTATGCAAGGTTATAGTAGACTCAAGCTCAACAGAAAACATAATCTCAGAGGAGGCAATAATGAAATTGAAATTAGAAAAGTCACCTCACAATAACCCCTACAAGGTCACATGGCTGAATAAAGGGCAGAGTGTTTTAGTTAATGAGCAAGTAACAGTGGAATTTTCTATTGGAGGATACAAAGATAAGTTGGTTTGTGATGTTTTACCCATGGATGCATGCCATCTACTACTGGGTAGACCATGGCAGTATGACAAAAGTGTTAAGTATGATGGGAAAGAGAACACCATATCATTCAAGAAGGATGGGAAGACTTTCAAGTTGTAGTCACTATTAGAAGAAGATGGACAGTCCAAGACACCAAACATCATGTTGAGCAGTGGTAAAGAGTTCCTTAAGGACTTACACCAAGGGAATGAAGGGTATGTGGTTGTGTTACAACCTAAAGAAGAAGATAAGGCTGAAAAGATAGTCCTACCAGAAGCAGTCCAAAAGTTGCTTGATAGGTACAAGAGTATAGTCAGTGATGGTACACCTGCAACTCTACCACCAAAGAGAGCAATAAGTCATCAAATTCACTTCATACCTAGAGCCTCATTGCCTAACAAAGCAGCATACAAACTCACACCAGATCAGAATTTGGAGGTAGCTAGGCAAGTGCAAGAATTATTAGATCAAGGCTTGATTCAAAAGAGCATCAGCCCATGTGCAGTGCCAGTGGTTTTAGCAACCAAGAAAGGAGGTAAATGGAGGTTATGTACTAATTCTAGGGCAATAAATAGGATCACCATTAGGTATAGGTTTCCTATTCATAGAATTGAAGACCTGATGGATTGCCTTGGAGGTGCTTAGTTCTTCACAAAGTTGGATCTCAAGAGTGGATACCATAAGATTAGAATTAAGGATGGTGATGAGTGGAAGACAACTTTTAAGACAAATGATGGGTTATATGAGTGGAAAGTGATGCCATTTGGCCTCTCAAATGCCCCTAGCACATTCATGAGACTAATGAATGAAGTGCTAAAGGACTTTACCGGTATATTTGTGGTAGTGTACCTTGATGACATCCTCATATATAGCAAGATAGCAGAAGAACATTTGAATCATGTGGAGAAAGTTCTTAGAAGGTTGCAAGAAGAGAAATTGGCAATCAATCTAGAGAAGTGTGAGTTCTTTAAGTAAGAGCTTATCTAATTTTGTTTTGTAGTGTCCAAAAGATCATTGAAGATGGATCCAAGCAAGGTGGAAGCCATCCTAAACTGGCCTACACCAACCACAAGGACATAGGTAAGGAGTTTTCATGGATTGGCTCAATTCTATAGAAAATTTATAAGAAACTTTAGTGGTATATGTGCACCAGTTCTAGACACAATCAAGGGTGGTTTGAAAACAAAGTTTAAGTGGACTCAAGAGGCTAAGAAAGGGTTTGAAAAACTGAAACAAGAAGTGGCAACTCAACCTATTCTATTATTGCCTAGTTTTGACAAGTTGTTCACAATTGAGTGTGATGCAAGTGGAGTAGTAGTAGGAGGAGTACTTAGTCAAGAAGGTAGGCCTGTGGCCTTCTTTAATGAAAAGCTTAATGAATCCAAGCAAAAGTACTCTACCTATGATCTAGAGTTATATGCTTTAGTGAAGTCCCTTAGGAAGTGGAGGCATTGTTTGCTACCCAAAGAGTTTTTGGTCTTTACAGATAACCAGGCACTTAGTTATAGCAAAACCCAAGAAAAGTTAAGTAATAGGCATTTGAAATGGATGGAATACATCCAAGCCTTAACATTCACTATCAAGCACAAGAAGGGACAAATGAACAAGGTTGCAAATGCATTAAGTAGAAGGTTGTTGACAGTGCAGGAGATACAGATACATAGCATTGGATTAGAGAGTTTCAAAGACCTCTATGGTGAAGATGAAGACTTATCAGAAGCTTACAAGGTATGTTCTAATTTTGAGAATCATTTTCATAGCCAATATTCAGAGTATACATTGCAAAATGGACTATTATTTAAGGGTAATCAGTTATGTGTTCCAAGAGGGTCAATGAGGGAAAATCTGATTCAAGAAAAGCATACTGGCAGTCTTAGTGGACATTTTGGCATTAATATGACTTTAGAACTAGTGCAATGGTTCTATTACTGGCCTAAGTTGGCAAGAGATGTTAGAAGGTATGTGGAACAGTGTGTTGTGTGCATGAAAGCTAAGGGAGGAGCTAGCAATGTTGGTTTATATCAACCCTTGCCCATTCCAAATAGACCATGGGAGTGTGTGAGCATGGATTTTGTGGTAGGCCTTCCTAAGACCAAAACTAGTTTTGACAGTGTTTATGTAGTAGTGGACAGATTTAGCAAGATGAGTCACTTCATTCCATGCAAAATTACTCATGATGCTAGCTACATAGCTCACCTTTTCTTCAAGGAGGTTGTAAGGATCCATGGCTTGCCTCTAAGCATTCTTTCTAACAGAGATGTGAAATTCATGAGTCATTTTTGGAAGACTCTATGGAGCAGATTGGGTACAAATTTGTCATTTGGATCAGCTTACCATCCACAGACCGATGTTCAAATAGAGGTGGTTAACAGAGTGTTGGGTAATCTTTTAAGGTGTCTAACCAAGGAGCATGGACAGACATGGGATATGGTTATCTCCCAAGCTGAGTATGCTTATAATGACAGTGTCAATAGAACTACAGGGAAAAGTCCTTTTGAGGTTGTGTATGGGATGCACCCAAGAGGCATTTGTGAGCTTAGGGACCTTGGATCTATGGAGCATAGGAGTGGACATGCAGAAGACTTCAGTCATACCATGAAGGAGATCCAGGAGTAGGTCAAGAAGACAGTTACTAAGGCTACACAAAAAGTGAAGGAGAAGGTAGATATGACAAGGAAAGATGTGCAATTTCAAGTAGGGGACTATGTTATGGTCCACCTTAAAAAATCAAGGTTGCAAAAAGGAATGTCAACCAAGTTGCAGATGAAGAGAGTGGGTTCCCTACAAGGTATTGGCCAAGTATGGGCATAATGCATACAAGGTGGAGTTACCTACTGATCTAGGGATCTCACCAATATTCAATGTTGCTGATTTGATCAAGTATAAGGGGACAGTCAAGGATTTGAATCAGGACAGTAAGGAGATATTCAAGGATGTCAGCAACATAACACTACCAACTCCAAACAAGCTACAAGTAGAGAAGATCTTGGAGTCAACGGTGAAGAAGGCTACAAGGCACAAGGTGTACATGGACCATCTTGTCAAATGGAAGAACAAGAATGAATCTGAAGCTACCTGGGTAGAAGAAGCAGAATTTAAGAATCAAGGCATTGATATGTCTCTGATCTCTCCTAAAATTCCTTAGTGCTTGAGCTAAGAGAGGGAGAATGGTGCAGGAGCACCTGGCAAAGTTCAAGGATTGGCAAAGTACTTGGTTTATTGAAGTTTTGTTTGAAGTTCTTATCTTTGTTTTCGTTTTGCTTTTCATAAGGTCATTTTGACCATTTTTTTGGGTGTTTAGAGTTGATTTTGAACTTTTGGAAAGAATTTGACAAGTGAAAAATAGTTTTACAACATCATTTTGATGAATGGTAAAAAGTTGCCAAAGTTTGCAAAACACAGTGGGTTTTATAAAGTTTGTTTTAAGTCATCTAAAAGGCTCGACCCATGAAGCTCAACTGCTTGGGAATCCTATTTAAGGCATGACTCAACCCTGAGGTAGGGTTAGAGATTTTATTGTTGAGTGACATTTTTGTAAATTCAAGGAAACAACGTTCAAAAGACAGTTTTTCCTGTTCTTTGCATTCATCTTGAGCTTTAATGGAATAAAACTACTGTTATCTTGTTTGTAGCATGTAGTGTCAACTTTTTTCAAGCTTGGTGTGCCTTAAATTTATCTTTGTAAATCTTTTTCTTCTTTTATTTGTACATAGTTTGTCCACTATCATTTTCAGGCCTGTAATAGGCAGTTCTGGAAGTATGGATTCCTAGAGCACCTTCCCACCGTAAAAATTATACAGAATTTTGGGATTTGTGTCTAGGCTCCCTCTTTGTAAATATGGTAGTTTTTAGGTTTTGTTTGAGTGTAGGAGCTGCCAGCATGATGATGCCCTAGGCGAGCTAGTGCAGGTCTAGTTGGGGTAGACTTGAAGTAAAAGGTCCATAACTTGCAGGGGAAACAAGATCTTGGAGAGATTCTTTTTGAAGAATTTAGGGGGAGGTCTTGACTAAGCATGGTGATTAGGAAGAGGGTTTATCAATTCATTTAGTAGGAGAACTTTTTGATAGTCTAAAAATAGCTTTGAGCAGTTTAAAACCCTAGGGTTCTTGACCATTCTTGTATATGGATAGTGTACGGCCTGTACATGGATAAAATCATAAAAATATTCAAGGTGTAGGCATGAGAAACACTAATTCTTAACAAAATAACCTAAGAATTTGGTGGGTTTAGAAGGAAAAGGCATTTGATCCCTGTTTAGAGGCCTAATTGGGCTCTTAGGCTAGTAGCCCAAAAGTAGGGTTTGGTGTAAGCAATGGTTAAGTGGAGTTAGGAGGGTCTTAAAGAGAAAAAGGTGCGATGTTTTGAAGCCTTTGTATCACCCTCACACCCCTGCAAAGTTGTGTTCAACGTTTTGGAGGTTTTAGCCTTTAGGGCAGATTAAGGGCTAAGGAAGAGTTGTGGCAATGAACCAAGGTGGACTTGGTGGTTGGAGTGTGTGATAGAAGAGGGGTTGGTCAGAAAAACCAAGGGAACCTAGTCAAGAGTAGGGGCCTATAGGTTAGATTGGCGAAGCCAAGCACCAAGGAGGTCTTATAAGGAAAGGCCTAGAGTAGGAACCAGTGATTAGTTCCCCCAACCCCACTCCCTATCAGTTATGCCTTGGTCAAAGCTATGAAGAAGTTTAGGCATTATATTATCAGAAACAAGGTCTTTACAATAGTTCCTGATCCTCCAGTCAAACTATTGTTGATGCAAAATGAGCTGGGAGAATGAAGAGCAATGTGGGTGACCATGTTGCAGGAATACGATATTGAGATTCAACCCACGAAGTTGATAAGAGGAAAAGGGCTTACAAGAACTGTGGCAGAAATGGACCCTGACCTTAAGGTCCATCATTATAATCTTCAAGATGTTTCTCCAAGGGGCTGGTATGATGATATCATTTACAATATTTTGAATCAAAGGTGTCCTGACCTTCTTAATGTAGTGCAAAGAAGGGCCTTACGTTTCAAGAGTGACAGTTTCATGCTAAAGGGAGTTGTCTTATACAAAAGGAATCATGAAGGTATATACTTAAGATGTTTGGGGCAACAGGAGGCCAAAAGGGTCATGGCCCACATTTTTCAAGGACATCTGCAGTCATGTTAGATCTTGCCATGTGTGGCAGACTGCAACAACCAGAGAAAAGTATGCAACTCTTCCACTTCAATAGGTCTTTGAGGTAAAACCTTTTGCACAGTGGGGGATCGATTTCATAGGTCCCATCAATCCACCTTCTTCTGTAGGTCACAGGTATATTCTCACTATTACTGATTATTTTACATGATGGACTGAGGCTCTTGCATGTAAATAGTGTACTTCCGAAGTGGTAATTGATTTCACTTAATCGAGTATTATCAATCACTTTGGATGCCCTTTATTTTTAGTTTGTGATAATGGTCCTACATTTGCATCATTGAAATTTTACAATTGGGCATGTGATCATGGGATTATAATAAAGTTTGCATTTACTTACTATCCATAGGGTAATGGATTAGCCAAGTCTTCAAATAAAAACCTCTTAACAGTCATCTGTAAGAAGAATCCCAACGATTGTCACACTCAGCTTAAATTTTCTCTATGGGTGGATCGCACAAGACATAAGACTTCCTTAGGGACCTCCCCTTATCACCTTGTGTATGGCATGGAACCTGTATTTCCAATTCAATTGAGGATCCCCATTTTAAACTTCATTAATGAATATTATGATGAAGAAAACAGCCATGAAGCCTGCCTGTAAGAGTTGTTACACCTTGAAGAAAGAAGAGATAAAGCCTTAGAAAAATTTTCCAAGCATCAAGGAGTAGTTAAAAGATGGTTTGATAGAAGAGTTAAGGTAAATTCCTTTAGGATATCTGACTTAGTTCTCTACTGGGATAAATCACACGACCGAAAAGGGGAACATGGTAAATTTGACAAACTTTGGCTCGACCCATATCAGATTTTAGAAATCCTAGGAGACAATGCTTTTCACTACAAGACTCGCACTGGGGAAGATATCCCACTACCTATCAATGGGAAGTATTTTAAGCATTATTTTCAATCTTGAGCTATTTTCAGCTCTTTTCCTGTACACAGTTAGAGTAGGTTTATTTTTTTCTTGGCTTGCTTTGCTTTGCTTTGGTTAGAATAGGTTTCTCTTTCTATTTTGCTTTTCATTTTCTTTTGATTTGGTGTGTTTTTTTTGCTTTGCTCTTTATTTGGAGGTCTTCTTGTTTTTCTCCTAGACATGTTGCACCTGCATGACAAATATAATTTTATCTAGGACTATTTTGAGTATTTCATCGATGAAGTTTAATCATGTGTCTTGAATGGATGGTCGAGGTCTTTGTTATCTTCAAGCAGTCTAAATGTTTGATTTAAGGAGGGAGGGTCACTGGTTTGATTTGAATTTGAAGTATCCTGAAATCTTATATCTTTCTTACATCTTAAGAATCATGAGGTTTTAGTAGGGCCCTTGTGAGGTCTTGTTAGGTGAAAAATCCTATTTCTGCTTTAGCGCTAGTGTGCTTCTTAGCCCTAAGTGTGAACTTCATTTTTCATAGGTAGAATTGAAAAAAGTGAAAAGAAAAGAAATATCAAAAAGGAGAAAAAGAGAAAATGTTGAAAATGAAAAAAATGAATTCAACTTATCAGGAGTATCTGAATATCTCTATCCAGGCTATGGATGCCTGGCTAGAAATAGGGCTATGTTTGGGAGAGTCACAGTGATAACCTCATTGGGGCTATAGATGCCTGACTAGCCGTGAGGCTCTATCCAGGTTTCTTTTGAGGTTAGAATGTTTACGTAGCCTAACCTAATTAAACTTGGTTTCTGTAGTAGCTCAAGGAGGAAAATGAACTCATGTGCACACACTTGCATTTTTAGTTTATGGAAGGTTCAGTCTATGTTTAGTTCTTATTCTTTAATCCTGCATTTTGATTTGTTTGTCTAATAAGGAGATTGAAACCAGAGATTATGGGTTCTTGATTCTAGTTTTCCACTAAAATTCTCTAGAGAATTTCCCTAGCTAAGTCACCATTTGTTGTGCAGTTTTCACACACACACCCCGCTGAAAGCAGGGACCCTCTTTCAATTGCGTTCTTGGTCTTTTGGCCATTTTATTTTGAGGATTTACCTTACCTTGGCATGAGCTTAAGTGTTTATCTTTCTTGCTTTGGTGATCACTTTAGGGTATTCATTGAAAATATTATGTTTCTAGATTATCTCAGGTTTTTCACTGTTGTCGAGAAAATCCACTCCTTGTAGAATTCCCCGGATCCTCTCTAAGTTCGGTCTCATTTTCTATATGTTGTGGTTTGGGAATTCCTGACCTTCATGGAATTCCGTGTTGATCGGATTTCTCTGAATATCTGTCGTCTTGTCGGGTTTCTGGGTTTTTTCTGGATGTCTTGTTGATTGAATTATGTCATTTGTATGATTTCTGAAGATGGTATTTAAGCGATTTTAGGGGAACTTTATGCCATTTTGCTTTATCATTTGCATCTTGTTGAGTTGAAGTACTCGATCCTAAGGTGCTTGGCTTGATTTGGCGTGCTAAATTTGTGAATTGTTGGATTTGATTATGACTCCCTGGGCATTATCATTGTTGTTGATTGCTTGGGCATTCAAGATTATTGTTTTTATTTGCTGGAATCAACTTGTTAATGGTACGTGTCCATTACCTTGCTTTTGATTATCAAACGTGAGTGATTCTTTCCGTGTTGGGCATGCTTGGAATTCAAAGTTCTGTATATTTGAGTGTTTGAGGCTAGGGTTGCTTGATATTGTCTGATGTATTATGTCCCAAGTAAGTTCTAAGCTCGTTCTTTCATTTGCATCATGAGGTATCCTGTTTGTGGGTCATAACGAGCCTTTGTGAAGCATAGCAGTTGAGTTAACCTAAACACCAAGCTTGCTTTGTGCATCAATGGTTGAAATTTAGGGTTTTATGCCTAGGGCATCACCATTTCCTTTCAATTTTTCTTAGGATGAGCCTTTAATCCAAGGATGATCTATGGGAGGTTCAAATCAAATTGGTTCCATGACCAAGGTCCTCAATTTTGTGATCATTCAATCAATTTCAGTGAATTTGTGAGAAAATGATAGTATTCAGTGTTTCAGGTTCTTCGTAGAATTCCTCTTCTGCCAGAATTCCCTAACCTTTCATTTTCTCCATATTTTCCCAAATTTGTAGTTTCTTGGAGTTTCATCTTCCCCTCAGATTTCCATTCTATCCGGATTTTTCAGAAAAAAAAATTTCCTATCATTTTTCTGGAATTTACTGACTATCGTTTCTTTCATGAAATTTTGTCTCGGGCATAATTCCCCGAAACATTGTTGAACATTAAGGATTTTGAGATAAGCACGGTTTATTAACGAATGATTATGCATTTTATGATTAATGTTAGCTATTTTAAGATGTTTCACGCTGCTTCTTGGCTAACGATAATTGATTAAGTGACTAATGGGTACTTTTCATGATTATGCCACTAGAATCTTCCTGGCTGGGAATTCTCTGAAATTCCTCCCTAGCCTAGATTCTGCAGAGGGACTAAAAACCCAGACTTTAAGATGATCAATTTTTATGAGAACAAATGACACCTTGCTTATTTGGGACTTATTTTGATGATGGTTATGTTGTTTATAATTGATTTAACTTGGATTTTATGTGATCTTTACTGTGGCTTCTTTGTTAAGTGTAGGTTGAATCAAGCAAGGAAGTGGCAAGTGGGACCAAGGGTAGAATGGTGGATCTGAGTACAGAAGGGTCTTCTATGTATGAAGTAGAAAGGATCAAGATGGACATCAAGAGTAAGATCCCGAAGAGCAAGATTATTTCCATAGGTTGGAGTGAAATAAAGACAAAGGAGAAGGCAGTTAATGCAAGCCTAAATTAAAATTTTTGCTTCCCTATTATTTTGCATGCATTGGTTTGAACTATATTGGAGATCCCAGGATGACCTACATGGAGTTCATGCATTTAATGCATGTTCTATCTTATTTTGAATTCCTCTTGGCCAACTTATTTTATGGCTATTTATTATTATTACAAATTCTAATTAGGCCGACATGCCTTGGGAGGCTTCTATTAATATGGAATTCTTCCTCATTTGTAAGGGCTAGATAGATAGTTTTGGATATTGGAGTGAATTAACTAGTAGAGCAAGAGTTAGAAGTTAGTTCATTTTGAGCAAGTGTTGTAACAAAGAACACTGGAATTGTTGCTATTATTGGGTGATTCAATACAATTGAAGACATTGTGCTTTTGGTGAAATCTCTTGTGTCGATTATCCTGCATGGTTCTTGCTATTCTATCATTGAGATTTCCTGAGAAGTATTAGATATATGCTAGATTTAGAATTAGACATGATTCAATGGTGTTTATGGTTTGATGCTTGAAGTGTTTGTAGTGATCCCTAGTCCATACTTTTTGTAGCTAGCTGACTGTTAGTTGCTTTGCAAAGTTATCCTAGACCATATATCTATTGTGCTTAGTTCAATTGTGAAGGTTTATTCATTTTAATTGCCATAAGGTTGTCTTGGATGAATGTTCATGATCTGAAAAATATTTAAATACGGTAGAAGACTGCACTATTTCTATGAGATTGCAGATTCATCTAGGTCAAGCAGGAATTAGTTTATGAGGGATTGGTCCATTTCAAGTATTTCATCATTTGCATTGTTAATCTTAGGAGTAGTCTTAATCTTAGGGATCTCTCTTAAACCCTTATCTTTTGTCATTTATTTTATCATTTTAGTCAGATTTAGGATTGGAGTATCATTATATTGCCATATCTGAGAAATTAAAGATTCAGTATTTTCATGTAGTAAGGTCCCTTTGTGATTACCAACATTTTCACATTTATCACTGAGTTGTTTATGCATTGTGAAGACCTGAAATTAGAGACCTTGGGGTTATCTCTTGAAGCTTGCTGATAGAGATTTACCTTTCAAGAGAGATAGAATATCACATTCTTTCTAAGTTGTTGTTGTGTAGAAAACACCATCAACAGATTGGCGCTAGAAAGAGGGCCTAAATAAGTTAAGCTAGATCGATTTTTGTCTACCATCTCTCCTGAAAGATTCAGAATAAGAACTAGATCTACTCCAAGAGAAGAGGAAGTTAAGGAATTTCAACCTCCTACCAGGTCAAGGAGGACCAAAATAAGGGGCGAGTCATCATCCACCCAACCACTTTCATTATCCCCATCATCCTCATTTTCATCGAATCCATCCTCATCTGATTTTGAGGACATTCTCATTCAACGACCTCACCTTGTCGTGATTCATCCATTACCACCCCCACTATCACCAATGGATTTCCTTTCCAACAATCCATCTCATTTGACCTTCAACAACTACAATGTTATGCCCAAGAACCCAGGACACTTTTGTTCTAAGTTCCATGTTAATGACCCCAATAGAACTACTGAGGAATACGTTAGAATCTTTCAGACTTGCCTTACGGATAGATGAATTAATCATGAAGATGTAGTGTGTAGGATCTTTCCTTATTCCCTGGGAGAAGATGCATTCTATTGGTACAATATTCTTCCTGCTGGGTCTATTCAGAATTGGACTAAATTGGAGAATGCATTTCTGTAGAAATTTAGGATCCCCATTAGTCCCAATGAGCTTTATCTTGAGTTCACCAATTTTAAGAGAGAAGTTCATGAGCCCATATCCTCCTTTAACAATAGGTTTCATCATGCCCATACCCAATTGCAAGGTCCTTGTGTTGTTGACAAAGCCACAACTTTAGAAGTCTATTATGAGGGTCTTGACAGTCTCACAGCCACCTTCATGGAGTGGAGAACTAACCCTCCCTTCAATGAACGTGAATCTACTATTTGCAGCTGGTAGAATCTCCTCTGTTAGAGTAAAGTAATTAATTAACTTTACTCTCCTCTTAAAACTTCACTTTATGCACATATATTAGTCATTTAATAATTAATATTAATTATTAAATGCACTCACCTTTAGGGTTAGGGTTTCCTTTCAGTTTAGATCTCCTTTTATAAGGATTGATCTCTTGTATTCTACTCTCTTGATTCCCAAAGTGTGTGAATGAATACAACCGGTAAGAGTGATCAACTGTCTGAGTTTTCCTCTCTTTCTACAAGAGAGCATGTAGTATCTGAGGTGAAGTTTGGTCACTTGAACTTATGTGTTCTTCCATTTGTTCATGAGACTAGTGTTGAGACTTCTACACCTCTACCTCCTATTGAGATCACATCTGTTCAGCAGGATTCCTCTTCAGCTATGACTGACATTGTTGCTCCTCTCATCGAGCCATCAAGTGTAGTTGTTGAGGCCATATAAGAGGATATTCCTTTCCTCATAGATGACAGTTTCAGCACACATGTTATCCCATCTTCATTGGAGATTCCATTTCAGGATCATCCTTAGTTGTTTGATTCACCATCCTGTTATTCAGACACTCATACTGTAGTTCCATTCTTCAGTGAGCATCATCTAGGACTTCCATTTTCACCTCACATCTAGGGATTTCCTCTTCCTCGACCGTTGGATCTGTTTCTTCCTCTGAGGAGACACATTGTTTTGATCATTGGCACAGGGGTTCTCTCATTCTGGGGGGGTTTTGGAGCCTCTTCTCTCTCCTATGGGGGAACATATTTTGTACTTGTGTGATAGAAGTAGTTTTGGGGGGTCATGTTGAGTCCTCCTTCTATCTCTCTTCTTCTTTCACTCTTGTTCATCTCTTTTTGGAGAGGAGTTTTTTCCCACTGGGTTTTCTCCTTTTCTCCGCTTTACAGAGATTTGGTTGTATTTGGGTACCTGATCAAGCCTAGTTGCCGGGACCCAATTTTACTTTCATGCATTGTAGTTCCTTTTCTTTCTTCTACATTGTTTGTAGCTGCATTGTATCTCATCTTAAGGGGGGGTGTTAGAGTAAAGTAATTAATTAACTTTACTCTCCTCTTAAGACTTCACTTTATGCACATATATTAGTCATTTAATAATTAACATTAATTATTAAATGCACTCACCTTTAGGGTTAGGGTTTCCATTCGGTTTAGATCTCATTTTATAAGGATTGATCTATTTTATTCTACTCTCTTGATTCATTTTTTCTCTAATAATACATTTTGCACATTGTAAGAGCCAAAACCCTTGTTTTGTTCTCTCTCTTTCTCTGTGACAAGTTTCTTGCATGCAGGTGTTCTTTGGGTTCTGTGGATTTGTATTTCTCAAATGCTACATCCTATTCTGACAAGGAAGGCTCAGTAGATATTTTCCTATATAAATATATCTTACTCTATCTGCTAGCCAACAACCTCTAGACTCTGACTCGTTCGTTAGGACTAGTGTTGTGCAATTTTTGCACACACACCTGTTGAAAGAAGGGACCCTCTTTTACTTTCGTTCTTGGTGTTTTGGCCCTTTTATTTTGAGGATTTACCTTGCCTTGGAATGAGCTTAAGTGTTTATCTTTCTTGTTTTGGTGATCCCTTTAGGGTATTCATTAAAAATCTTAAGTTTCAAGCTTATCTTGGGTTTTTCACTGCTGTCAAGAAAATTCGATCCTTGTGGAATTTCTTGGATCCTCTCTAAGTCTAGTCCTATTTTCTTTATCCTGTGGTTCAAGAATTCCTGACCTTCACAAAATTCCATGCTGATCGGATTTCTTTGAATATCTGTCATCTTGTTGAGTTTTTGAGTTTTGTCTGGATGTCTTGTTGATTGAACTAATGCCATTTGTACAATTTTTGAAGATGGTATTTAAGTGATTTTTGGGGAACTTTATGCCATTTTTCTTTATCATTTTCATCCTATTGAGTTGAAGTACTTGATCCTGAGGTGCTTGGCTGGCTTTGGCATGCTAAATTTGTGAATTGTTGAATTTGATTATGACTCCCTGGGCGTTATCATTGATGTTTCTTGCTCGGGCATTCAATATTGTGGTTTGTGTTTGCTGGAATTGACTTATTAAGGGTATGTGTTCATTACCCTACTTTTGATTATTGAATGTGAGTGATTCTTTCTGTCTTGGGTGTGCTTGGAATTTGAAGTTCTATATATTTGAGCATCTGAGGCTAGGGTTGCTTGATATTATCTAATTTATGGTGTTCCATGCAAGTTCTAAGCTCATTCTTTCATTTGCAACATGAGGTAGCCTATTTGTGGGTCATAAAAAGCCTTTATGAAGCCTAGCGGTTGAGTTAACCTAAACACCAAGCTTTCTTTGTGCATCAATGGTTGAAATTTAGGGTTTTGCGCCTAAGGCATCACCATTTCCTTTCAATTTTTTTAGGAATAAGCCTCGAATCCAAGGATGATCTATGGGAGGTTCAAATCAAACTAGTTCCATGACCAAGGTCCTCAAATTTGTGATCATTCAATCAATTTGAGTGAAGTCATGAGAAAACGATAGTATTCAGTGTTTCAGGTTCTTCACGGAATTCCTCTTCTGCCAGAATTCCCTGACATTTCATTTTCTCCTTATTTTTTGAAATTTTTAGTTTCCCGAAGTTCCATCTTCCCCACGAATTTCTGTTCTATCCATATTTTTCTGAAAATCCTTTGTCCTATCATTTCTTTCATGGAATTCCGTCTCAAGCAGAATTCCCCAAAACTTTACCGAAAATGAAGGATTTTGAGATAAGCATGGTTTATTAATGAATGATTATGCATTCTATGATTAATGTTAGCTATTTTAAGATGTTTCATGTTGCTTCTTGGTTAACCATAATTGATTAAGTGACTAATGGGTGTTTTTCATGATTATGCTGCTAGAATCCACCTGGCTGGGAACTCTCCCAAATTCCTCCCTAGCCTAGATTCCGTCGAGGGACTGAAAACCCAGACTTTAAGATGATCAATTTTTATGAGAATCAATGACACCTTTCTTATCTAGGACTCATTTTGATGATGATTATTTTGTTTATGATTGATTTAACTTGGCTTTCATGTGATCTTTACTGTGGCTTCTTTGTTAAGTGCAGGTTGAGTCAAGAAAGGTAATGGCAAGTGGGAGCAAGCATAGAATGGTCGATCCAAGTGTAGAAGGGTCTTCTATGTCTAAAGAAGAAAGGATCAAGATGGACATCAAGAATAAAATCCCAGAGAGCAAGATTACTTCCATAGGGTGGAGAAAAATAAAGACAAAGTGGAAGGTAGTTAGTGCAAGGCTACATCAGAATTTGTGCTTCCCTATTATTTTGCATGCATTGGTCTGAACTATATTCGACTTCCTAGGCCGACCTAGATGGAGTTCATGCATTTAATGCATGTTCTATCTTATTTTGAATTCCTCTTGGCCAACTTGTTTTATGGCCATTTATTATTATTGTAAATTCTAATTAGGCCGACATGCCTTGGGAGGCTTCTATTAATATGATATTCTATCTCATTTGTAAGGGATAGATAGATATTTTTGGATATTTGAATGAATTAAGCAGTAGAGCAAGAGTTAGAAGTTACTTCATTTTGAGCAAGTGTTGTAACAAAGAACACTGGAATTGTTGCTATTATTGGGTGATTCAATACAATTGAAGACATTTTTCTTTTGGTGAATTCTCTTGTGTTGATTATCCTGCATGGTTCTTGTTGTTCTATCTTTGAGATTGCTTGAGAAGTAATAGATATATGCTAGATTTAGAATTAGACATGATTCAATGGTGTTTATGGTTTGATGCTTAAAGTGTTTGTAGCGATCCCTGGTCCATACTTTTTGTAGCTAGCTAATTGTTAGTTGATTTCCAAAGTTAGCCTCGACAATATATCTATTGTGCTTAGTTCAATGGTGAAGGTTTATTCATTTCAACTGCCATAGAGTTGTCTTGGATGAATGTTCATGATCTGAAAAATCTTTAAATACCATAGAATATTGTACTATTTCTGTGAGATTGCAGATTCATCTGGGTCAAGCAAGAATTGGTTTATGAGGGATTGGTCCATTTCAAGTATTTCATCATTTGCATTGTTAATCTTAGGGATCTCCCTTAAAACCTTATCTTTTGTCATTTATTTTATCATTTTAGTCAGATTTAGGATTGGAGTATCATTATATTGCCAGATCTGATAAATTAAATATTTAGTATTTGATTGTAGTAAGGTCCCTTTGTGATTACCAGAATTCTCACATTTATCACTAAGCTATTTATGCATTGTCAAGACCTGACATTAGAGACCTTGGGGTTATCTCTTGAGGCTTGTTGACAGAGATTTACCTTTCAAGAGAGATAGAATATCACATTTTGTCTGAGTTGTTACTGTGCAGAAAACACCATCAACAAATTGGTGCTAGAAGGAGGGCTTGAATAAGCTAAGCTAGACCGATTTTTGTCTACCATCTCTCCTAAAATATTCAAAAGAAGAACTAGATCTACTCCAAGAGAAGAGGAATTTCAATAATTTCCAGCTCCTACCAGGTCAAGGAGGACCAGAATAAGAGGCGATTCATCATTCACCCGACCATTTTCATTATCCCCATCATCCTCATCTTCATCCAGTCCATCCTCATTTGATTCTAAGGACATTCTCACTAAGTGACCTAACCCATTCGTAATTTATCCATTACTGCCCCCACTATCACCAATGGATTTCCTTGCCAACAATCCATCTCCTTTGACCTTCAACAACTATAATGTTATGCCCAAGAACCCATAACACTTTTGTTATAAGTTCCATGTTAATGACCCCAATAGAACTGTTGAGGAACACATTAGAATCTTTCAAAATTTCCTTAAGGATAGAGGAATTAATCATGAGGATGTAGCATGTAGGATCTTTCATTATTCCCTAGGAGAAGATGCATTCTATTGGTATAATCATCTGCTTGTTGGGTCTATTCAGAATTGGACTGAATTGGAGAATGCATTTCTGCAGAAATTTAGGATCCCCACTAGTCCCAATGATCTTTATCTATAGTTCACCAATGTTAACAAAGAATTTCATAAGCCCATATCCTATTTTAACAATAGGTTTCATCATTCCTATACCCGATTGTTGGCTCCTTATGCTGTTGACGAAGCCAGTGCTTTAGAAGTCTATTATGAGGGTCTTGACAGTATCACAACCACCTTCATGAAGTGGAGAAATAACCATCCCACCACTTTGCTTGATGCATATGTAGAGGCTGTGAAGGTTAGCACTACTTTAAGACAGCATTTTTCTAGGCCTTTACCATCGTGAGGACCCACTGCTCACCCTAGACAGATCCTAGCTCTCAACTAGGCTCTCACCAAGCACACTCCAACCATGAATCCATTGCCTTAGTTGCCTATGGTCCCTCACCCAAGGCCTCCAGTGAGCCAAGTTCCACCTGCAATCATCTACCCCCCAGCAAAATGTGAATCAACCTCTTCATTCAAAATCTCAGGTTGGTTTCCCCACATATCTATAGAATTCTAAATTTTTGAACCAGTCACTTAATACCAGCACTATAGTAGGATATCCTCAAAATAATGCAAATGAGTCCCCATAGATGAATTCTGACCAAGAGAGACTAGATGAGCTAACTGAACAAGTGAAGAAATTGAATATGGAGGTGACTTATTTGAGAAACTAGAACAATCAGCTTCAAGCTACTCAAAGAGGTATGTAGTCCAATTATAGAAGAGAAAATTGAGATATTCAACAAGGATAGCATTTTGATAGAGGTCAGCATCCTGAAAGAGGATATAATGATAGAGGACATAATTATGATAAAGGGCAATCTTTAGGCCAAAAATTTGAGTGGGTTCAAACTAGTGGTTAATCAAGAGAAACCTCTTAGTGGCATATATTTGTCCAAGGGTGCCTTATCAGGATGGTGTAGGCTCCATAAAACAAGTCTACATTCTGAGTTAGACTGCCTAAAATTCCATACAGTAGCTTCAATCTTCTAGTATGAATTGGAGAACAATTCGAGTAGTGAGGAGATGGTGCCATCCACTCCTTATGATTCATTAGTCTTAGTGCTCAATCATACTCCTTTTCCACAAAGTAGGGAGAACATACCTGAAGACGAATTAGACTAGCTTAAAGAAGAGGTGGATCAGGTGTGCAATTGAGATTTGATTACATAGCTATTCAATGAAAATCCAATGAATAGAAATGGTCCCATTGATGAGGAAGAAGCTTATATTGAAGAGGTGCAAACATTCCATTGACCTACTAAGAAGTATGATTTGAGGGACTTGCCACATAGATGTCCACAGGCTGGAGGTCCCTTCACCACCTCCATTCCACCATACAACTTTACTACACCTCTAGATCCTAATGCTAGCAATAACCTGCCATATCCTTAGGTGTCTAAGAAATATTTATCTAAAGATCGAGGACCTATGGACATGTCAAAAGAGAAAAGTGTTGAAGAAAATAAGGATAGAGTGGTGGAATACCCAAGGGAGGCCTCTGCTAACCTAAGTGAGGAACAACTAGCCATATATGTTGTGGAAGAACTCAAGAAACTAAAGGTAAGTCTCTCGGCATTAGAGTTACTGAGGGTTCCAACCATTAGGAATGTAGTTCGAGGAGCTTACAATGAAAATTCTATATCACAAGACAAATCAGTTAATGAGAGTGTAAATAAAGCATCTAGTTATCAACCAGTAAGAGTGAAAAATTAGACTCATAATTAAGTTCATGTGCCTCCTGCAAATAAGGGGAAAGAGAAAGATAGAACTCAAGTTGCTCAAGTGGATACTCCCTTAACTCTATTTCAAGGGAAAACAGACACTCCTCCATTCCTAATTTTTGTTCATATATTTGGTAGGAACTCTCACAATTGTTTGTTGGATTTTAGTGTTTCCACCAATGTAATGTCTTTTTGAGTCTGTAGAGCCCTAGGTATTACTCATGTTGATTCCTAAAAGAAGGTTACTCAATTGGATAGAACCAAAGTTAATATTGTAGGGGAATTGAACATGATTCATATGCAGGTTGCTTCTAACCCTAGAATTCAACAAATTATTAATATACAGGTGGTGGATATACCTGATGCTTATGGTTTGATTCTGGGAAGAGACTTCATTAGGGCCTTGAATGGATATGTCTCAACTGATCACTCACACATGTGGCTTCCCTAGAAGGGAGTGCTAAACCAAATCAGAATTGAAAGAGAGCCCAGAATGAAATACATGATCATAGAATCTTAGAATACCACCAATGAAATACTAATATCAGAAGTAAGTATGGGTAATTACGTGCTTGCAACTCCTTATGAAGAGTCAGATGTAGAAGAGGTCCTTATGTTGTATACAATGCATGTAGATTACACAACGAAACTTAGTAGCACTAAAACTCTAGTGGAACTGGTTGATGAAGATGTTCATGAGGATCACCAACTCAGCCTATTAGACAATTTCCAAGAATTCATTCAGAAGTGCATTAGGGATTAGATTCAATTAGGTAGGGAAATGAATTTTGGAGATTTTCTCTTTCCTAATTGGTGCAAGGTCCATAATGCTTCCCACTCTGAACTAGACTATTACTTATGCCAAACTGCAGTAGAACAAGTGCATAAATGTATCAATCCCATCCTAGCAGTCAAAATAAATTTTCAAAATGTTCAAGAAGATCCTAAAGGGAAGAAAGTGATGCTTTCTAAGGAACCTTCTAGCAGCAACAGTGCAAAAGATACAAGAAGGAATTCTGCAGTTGCGAGTTGTTGGACTTTAAGGTTTGAAGGATGTAAATCAAAACAAGAAGTTGGAGCAGGATTTGAGTTAATTAGTCCAAAAGGTAAGACTTTCTTTGCTTCTCATAAACCTCAATTTCATTGGACTAATAAAGTAGTAGAATATAAGGCTTTGGACCATGGGTTGCTAATGGGACTAAAGAAAAGGGTCAATATTTTGAAAGTCTTTGGGGATTCTGAGTTAGTGGTTAAACAAGTTAGGAGATAGTACTCCAGTCATGATAGAAGAATGACCAATTATAGGCATAGAGTGTGAGATATTATTGAAGGATTCGATGCTTTCAACATTCAGTAGATACCACACAATAAGAACCAAATAACAAATTCCCTTGCTCAGGTAGCCATTACGTTGCAGCCTTTATCTCTTTCTAGATTGAAGAAGTTTACAGTGGAATTAACCCCAGTTCCTGCAGTACCTGACAATGTCACCAACTTCCAGGTATTTGAAGATGATAAGCATATTTTGGATTTTATCACAAGTTCAGATGTTTTTGCTTCTTAGATTATTGATGAAACTAAACCTCAAGAAGTAGAGATGGACCTAGAAGGAGTAATCAATTTGAAGACTAATACTATTCCCAGAGCAATGGTGCAGTTACAAAGGATTTTTGAATTGGATAGGGTCAGAGATCAAGAACAAGATGTCAAGGAGTCCATCAGTGGATAGTGTGAAATATATAATATGGGAACTTATGAGGATGTCAGAAATGTCTTCATTGTAAAAGTATGTGCTCCAGAAGAGAGGAAAGGAATAATTGATGCATTACATACATATCAGTATGTAATAGCTTGGAGTTATGAGGATTTGAAAGACTTATGACACGTCAATTATAACTCACACTATCCCCCTGAGGCCAGAAGTGAAACCTTTCATGTAGAGGTAAAGGCCAATCAATGCCTTACTGCAACCCATAATTCAGAAGGAAGTGCAGAAGTTGATGTCTACAAGAATCATATTCCCAGTCAAACACTCCACCTAGGTTGCGAACCTAGTTCCAGTGCAAAAGAAGAATGGTGAAATTAGGTTGTGTGTGGATTTTAGAAACCTTAATAGGGCATCAGAAAAGGGAAATTATCTAGTACCTTCAATGGATGAAGTACTTTAGATTGTCAATGGTTCTCAAATGATTTCCTTTCTAGATGGATACTTTGGGTACAACCAAGTTATGGTACATTATGAAGAGAGGCATAAGAATGCTTTCACCACAAAGTGGGACACTTTTTCCTAGAGGAGAATGCCCTTCAGTTTGATTAATGTTGGAGCAACATTTTAGAGGGCTATGGAAATTTCCTTTAAATACATAATTGGTAAATGCATAATCATTTATATGGATGATCTGACAGTCTTTTCCAAGAAGAGAGGAGATCACATAGCAGACTTATGCAAAGTGTTTTATAAGTTCAGGGAATTTGGTATATCTCTCAATCCAAAGAAGTGCATTTTTGGAGTTACTAAGGGAAAGTTGTTGGGACATGTTATCTCTTAGAAAGGCATTGCTATTGACCCAGAACGAGTGGAAGCCATACTTAAGATTCAACCACTAGCTAGCAAGAAGGAAATGAAGTCATTCTTTGACAAAATCAATTTTGTAACTAAGTTCATCACTGGATTCACTAAAATAGTTAAGCCCTTGAATACCATGTTAAAGCAAGAAGCTAAGGTTGAATGGAGTGCAGAGGAAAAAAAGGAGTTCCAAAAATTAAAAGAGCTATTGTTGAGGCTCTAGTATTGGGAAGTCCTGATTGTGAGAATCCATTTTACATATATTGATTTGCTTCTGACCACTCTTGTGTTGGCATGTTGACTCAAAATTCTGACCAAGGGAATGAGCACCCTATAGCATTTATGAGTACACCACTGAAAGATGCAGAACTAAGGTATCCAAGTTTGGAGAAACAGGCTTATGCCTTGGTCAGAGCTGTGAAAAAATTTAGGCATTATATTCTCAGAAACAAGGTCTTTGAAAGAGTTCATGATCCTACAGTCAAACTGTTGTTGATGCAAAAATGAGTGGGGAGAACACAGAGAAAAGTGGGTGACCATGTTGCAAGTATACTATATTGAGATCCAACCCATGAAGTTGATAAGAGGACAAGGGGTTATAGGAACAATGGCATAAATGGACCCTGACCTTACGGTCCATCATTATCATCTTGAAGATGTTTCTCCAGGGGACTAGTATGATGATATCATTTACTATATTTTGAATGAAAGGTGTCCTAACCGTCTTAATGGAGTACAGAGAAGGGCCTTACATTTGCATAGTGACAATTTCATGCAAAGGGAGTTGTCTTATACAAAAGGAATCATGAAGTTATATACTTAAGATGTTTGGGGCAACAGGAGGCTGAAAGGGTCATGGCTGAATTTCACGATAAATATGGTACTGGCCATGGATCTACACATTCCACTGCAAACCAGATCCTGAGGGTTGGTTATTATTGGCCCACATTGTTCAAGGACATGCAAAGTCATGTCAGATCTTTCCATGTGTGCGAAACTGCAACAACAAGAGAAAAGTATGCAGCTCTTCCACTTCAACTGGTCTTTGAGGTAAAACCTTTTGCACAATGGGGGATGGACCTCATAGGTCCCATCAATCCACCTTCTTCTACATGACACAGGTATATTCTCACTATTAATGATTATTTTACATGATGGATTGAGGCTCTTGCATGTAAATAGTGTACTTCTGAAGTGGTAACTGATTTCATTGAAACATGTATTATCAATCACTTTGAATGCCCTTTATCTTTAGTTTGTGATAATGGTCCTGCATTTGCATCATTGAAATTTTCCAATTGAGCCTTCGATCATGGGATTATAATAAAGTTTGCATCTAATTACTATCCACAGAGTAATGGGTTGGCTGAGTCTTCCAATAAAAACCTCTTAACAGTCATCCGTAAGTTGTTAGACTAGAATCCCAAGGATTGGCAAACTCAACTTAGATTTGCTCTGTGGGCGGATTGCACAAGACATAAGACTTCCTTAGGGACCTCCCCTTATCACCTTGTGTATGGCCTAGAACCTGTATTTCCAATTCAATTGAGAATCCCCACTTTACAGTTCATTAATGAATATTATGATGAAGAAAACAGCCGTGAAGCCCGCCTGCAAGAGCTGTTACACCTTGAAGAAAGAAGAGATGAAGCCTTAGAAGAATTTTCCAAGCATCGAGTAGTTAATAAATGGTTTAATAGAAGAGCTAAGGTTAAAGCCTTTAGAATCTCTGACTTAGTTCGCTACTGGGATAAAGCACATGACTGAAAAGGGGAACATGGTAAATTTGACAAACTTTGGCTCGGCCCATATCAGATTTTAGAAATCCTGGGAGACAATGCTTTTTGCTTGAAGACTCTCACTGGGGAAGATATCCCACTGCCTGTCAATGGGTAGTATTTTAAGCATTATTTCCAATCTTGAGCTATTTTAAGCTCTTTTCCTGTACACAGTTATAGTAGTTTTATTTTTTGCTTGGCTTGCTTTGCTTTGCTTTGGTTAGAATAGGTTTCTCTTTCTATTTTTCTTTTCATTTGCTTTTGATTTGGTGTGTTTTTTTTGCTCTGCTCTTTATTTGGAGGTCTCCTTGTTTTTCTTCTAGACGTGTTGCACGTGCATGGAAAATATACTTTTATCTGGGACTGTTCTGAGTATTTCATCGATGAACTTTAATCATGTGTCTTGATCGGATGGTCAAGGTCTTTGTTATTGTCAAGTAGTTTAAATGTTTGATTTAAGGAGGATGGGTCACTGGTTTGATTTGAATTTGAAGTATCTTGAAATCTTATATCTTTCTTACATCTTAATAATCCTGAGGTTGAAGTAGGGCCCTTGTGAGGTCTTGTCAGGTGAAAAATCCTATTTCTGCTTTAGTGCCAGTGTGGTTCTCAGCCCTAAGTGTGAACTTCATTGTTCACAGGTTCAAATGAAAAAAGTGAAAAGAAAAGAAATATCAAAAAGGAGAAAAAGAGAAAATGTTGAAAATAAAAAAAATGAATTCAACTTATCAGGAGTATATGAATATATCTATCTGGGCTATGGAAGTTTGGCTAGCAATAGAGCTATGTTTGGGAGAGTCACAATGATAACCTCGTCGAGGCTATAGACACTTGACTAGTATTGAGGCTCTGTCCACGTTGCTTTTGAAGTTAGAATCTTTATGTAGCTTGACCTGATCAAACTTGGTTTCTGCAGTAGCTCAAGGAGGGAAATGAAGTCATGTGCACACACTTGGATTTTCAATTTATGGAAGGTTTAGTCTACCTTTGGTTCTGATTCTTTAAACCTACATTTTGATTTGTTTGTCTAATAGGGAGATCGAAACCAGAGATTCTAGGTTCTTGATTCTAGTTTGCCATTGAAATGCTCTAGATCATTTCCCCAGCTAAGTTGTCATTTGTTTTGCAATTCTTGAACACACGCCCCACTGAGAGCAGGGACCCTCTTTTTCTTTCATTATTGGTGATTTTTCCCTTTTATTTTTATGATTTACCTTGCCTTGGCATGAGCTTAAGTGTTTATCTTTCTTGCTTTGGTGATTCCTTTAGGGTATTCATTAAAAATCTTAAGTTTTGGGATTATCTCAAGTTTTTCACTACTGTCAGGAAAATATGCTCCTTGCAGAATTCCCCAGATCCTCTCTAAGTCTAATGCTATTTACTTTATGCTATGGTTTAGGAATTCCTTACCTTTGCAGAATTATGTGCTGATCGAATTTGTCCGAATATCCCTCATCTTGTCGGGTTTCTGGGTTTTGTCTAGATGTCTTGTTGATTGAATTAATGCCATTTGTATGATTTTTGAAGATGGTATTTAAGCGATTTTTGGGGAAATTTATACCATTATGCTTTATCATTCACGTCCTATTGAGTTGAAGTACTCAATCCTAAGGTGCTTGGCTGGCTTTGGCATGCTAAATTTGTGAATTATTGGATTTGATTGTGACTCCCTAGGCATTATCATTATTTTTGCTTTCTCAAGCATTCAATATTGTTGTTTTTGTTTGTTGGAATTGACTTATTAATGGTATGTGTTTAGTACCCTACTTTTGATTATCGAATGTGAGTGATTCTTTCCATCTTGGGCATTCTTGGAATTCAAAGTTTTGTATATTTGAGCGTCTAGGGATAGGGTTGCTTGATATTGTCTGATTTATGGTGTCCCTAGTAAGTTCTAAGCTCATTCTTTCATTTGCATCATCAGGTAGCCTATTTGTGGGTCATATTGAGCCTTTGTGAAGCCTAGCGGTTGAGTTAACCTAAACACCAAGCTTGCTCTGTGCATTAATGGTTGAAATTTAGGGTTTTGTGCCTAGGGAATCACCATTTCCTTTCAATTTGTTTTAGGATGAGCCTCGAATCCAAGGATGATCTGTGGGAGGTTCAAATCAAACTAGTTCCATGACCAAGGTCCTCAAATTTGTAATCATTCGATCAATTTGAGTGAAGTCATGAGAAAATGATAGTATTCAGTGTTTCAGGTTCTTCGTGGAATTCCTCTTTTGCCAAAATTCCTCGACATTTCGTTTTCTCCATATTTTTTGAAAAATGCAGTTTCCCGAAGTTTCATCTTCCCCGCGGATTTCCATTCTTTAAATTTTTTTCTGAAAATCCTTTTTTTCTGTCATTTTTCTGGAATTTACTGACTATCTTTTATTTTGCATAACTCCATCTCGAGCGGAATTCCTTGAAACTTTGCTGAAAATGACAGATTTTGAGATAAGCATGGTTTATTAACGAATGATTATGCATTCTGTGATTAATGTTAGCTATTTTAAGATGTTTCATGCTACTTCTTGGTTAATGATAATTGATTAAGTGACTAATGGGTGTTTTTCATGATTATGCTGCTAGAATCAGCCTGGCTGGGAATTCTTTGAAATTCCTCCCTAGCCTAGATTATGTGGAGGGACTGAAAACCCAGACTTTAAGATGATCAATTTTTATGAGAATAAATGACACCTTGCTGATTTGGGACTCATTTTGATGATGATTATGTGGTTTATGATTGATTTAACTTGGCTTTCATGTGATCTTTACTGTGTCTTCTTTGTTAAGTGTAGGCTGAGTCAAGCAAGGCAATGGCAAGTGGAACCAAGGGTAGAATGGTGGATCGTCTAAAGCAGAAAGGATCAAGATGGACATCAAGAGTAAGATCCCAGAGAGCAAGATTAATTCCATAGGGTGGAGCGAAATAAAGACAAAGTGGAAGGGAGTTAATGCAAGGCTACATCAGAATTGGTGCTTCCCTATTATTTTGCATGCATCGGTCCAAACTATATTGGAGATCCCAGGCTGACTTGGATGGAATTCATGCATTTAATGCATGTTCTATCTTATTTTGAATTCCTCTTGGCTGACTTGTTTTATGGCCATTTATTATTATTGTAAATTCTAATTAGGTCGACATGCCTTGGGAGGCTTCTATTAAAATGGCATTCTTCCTCATTTGTAAGGGCTAGATAGATAGTTTTGGATATTGGAGTGAATTAAGCAGTAGAGCAAGAGTTAGAAGTTAGTTCATTTTGAGCAAGTGTTGTAACACAGAACACTGGAATTGTTGCCATTATTGGGTGATTCAATACAATTGAAGACATTTTGATTTTGGTGAATTCTCTTCTGTCAATAATTTGCATGGTTCTTGTTGTTATATCTTTTAGTTTTCTTCAGAAGTATTAGATATATGCTAGATTTAGAATTAGACATGATTCAATGGTGTTTATTGTTTGATGCTTGAAGTGTTTGTAGTGATCCCTGGTCTATACTTTTTGTAGCTAGATGACTATTAGTTGCTTTGTAAAGTTAGCCTAGACCATATATCTATTGTGCTTAGTTCAATTGTGAAGGTTTATTCATTTCAACTACCATAGGGTTGTCTTGGATGAATGTTCATGTTTTGAAAAATCTTTTAATACCATAGAAGATTGTACTATTTTTGTGAGATTGAAAATACATCTGGGTCAAGCAAGAATTAGTTTATGAGGGATTGGTGCATTTCAAGTATTTCATCATTTGCATTGTTAATCTTAGGAGTAGTCTTAATCTTAGGGATATCTCCTATACCCTTATCTTTTGTCATTTATTTTATCATTTTGGTCAGATTTAGGATTGGAGTATTATTATATTGCCAGATCTGATAAATTAAAGATTCAGTATTTTCTTGTAGTAAGGTCCCTTTGTGATTACCAACATTTTCACATTTATCACTGAGTTTTGTATGCATTGTCAAGACATGACATTAGAGACATTGGGGTTATCTGTTGAGTCTTGCTAATAGAGATTTACCTTTCAAGAGAGATAGAATATCACATTTTGTCTGAGTTGTTGCTGTGTAGAAAACACCATCAACAGATTGGTGCTAGAAGGAGGGCCTGAATAAGCTAAGCTAGATCGATTTCTATATGCCATCTCTCCTGAAAGATTCAAAAGAATAACTAGATCTACTCTAGGAGAAGAGTAATTTCAAGAATTTCCAGCTCCTACTAGGTCAAGGAGGACTAGAATAAGGGGTGAGTCATCATCCACCTAACCACTTTCATTATCCCTATCATCCTCATCTGATTCTAAGGACATTCTCATTCAACGACCTCACCCTGTCATAAATTAGCCACATCTCAAGGATATCTCAAGCTCTTGGAATTTCTTGAACACATCTCAAGATGATCAAAATGATCATCCTTGGACTTGGAGAACACCTTCAAATAATCCAAATAGATTAGGATAATCTTGTTTATTAGTTCGCTAAAAGTGATATCCATTGCCCACTAGAAGGTAGCTCTTGCATTTAAGAGGCCAAATGACATCTTAGTGTATGTGAACATTCCCCACTTGGTAGTGAATGTTGTCTTGTGTTGATCCTCCTCTTTGACCTAGATATGATTGTAATCGGAGAATCCATCTAATAGGGAAAACATCTTTGAGCCTTCCACTATTTGTAGGATTTACTCCATTGAGGGTAGAGGGTAATGATCTTTTAGGGATGCTCTATTTAGGTTTTGAAAGTCCACACATAGGTGAATATCTCCATTTTTCTTTTGGACCAGGTCCAAATTGGATACCCACGTACTATGCTTGATTGAGAAGATAATCCATGACTAGATTAGCTTTGTTAATTCTTGTGCCATTAGCGCTTCAATCTTGGGATTGAATGGCCTTTATTTTTTGGGGATAGGCTTTGCACCTTCTACTAACTCTATTGTGTGTTGAATGATATCAGGATCATATCTGCTGAGGTTGTCGTATGACCAGGCCTCCACTCCTTTGTATTTATCAAAAAAGTCGATAAGCCTTTCTTTATCACGATGTGAGACTTCCTTCTCGACTTCAAGCTTTCTCCCATCTCTAACTTGAAGGTCTGCATAGTCACCTTTTTCTGTTACAAACCTTCGTTTGCCATTTCTTGTATTGTCACAATCGAAAAGGTTTTTGAGAGTGACCAATCCTTTTAGAAGCTTGTTGGATTTCAACTAGATGATATGTCCTTCATAGGCTTCAATGATCTTTGGTTGGAGCTGGTCAAAAAGTTCTTCTGACTGCTAGATGAACAAGGCAATGTGTTCATCACTGTCAAACACTTTCCAACTTTGGTCGTTGTTTGGAATCGCCAGTCATACTATTACTTGTACAAAGTGTTAGTTGTGAATGAGATCGAAGGTAGGATCAAATTGAGATCTGATTGATGCCATGCGATCCACATATATATTATGTTCCTGGGGCACCATCTAAATGTTCAAGGCTTCAAATCCCTCAATCAGGTCCCAAACTCAATGTCTATAGGATCTCATGCATATATTCTTGGCTGTAGAAATTCCTTAGACTTGATTGACTACTAGTTCAAAATCTTCGAACACAATTAGTTGCTTTATGCCCATCCATTCTGCAAGGCTAATACCATGCACTAGTCCTTCATATTCAGCTTCATTATTTGAGTAGTTGAACTAGAAGCAGAAAGACCTCAGTGTCTTTTCATTTTTTGGGGACATTAAACATATCCTAGCTTCTGCACCATTATTTCATCTTGCTTCGTCAAAGTGCAATGTCCACAATTATAAGGCTTGATTGCCTTCAGATTCTTTGACAACCTTAGGGTGCACTTGATCTTCATCGTAGATGACATAGGTACCCAGCCCAATAGCATGGTAGTTTCTGAGGGTCGGTATCTATATGTTCGCTCAAGAGAACATCTTCTTGATCATTCTAGTCTCTAGTCACTTTTTCATCTTCTAGTACCTCAACACAATACATTTATTGCTTGGTGATAAAGGTATGCACAGCTTCAAAATTGATCATGGCTTCATCATATACATGTTCTGAATGTGAATCTTTAGATTCTATCTTCATCTTTGCACCATGCTTTGTTCTAAGGATCAAATGTGACCAATCTAGGGATAGATATCTACCCACTTTTGAAGTAAACACTCAAGATAAACAGAGGCCGAACATGGGAGGAACATCTATGATCATAGTGTCTTGTGGTACTGTGATACTAGGGAAAGAGAATAGGGTAAAGGGAAGTGCATTAATGACACCTACAGTTTTGACTCTGTTTCCATCAAGCTGCATCACTCCTATTTTTAAGGGTTCATAGTTGTGTCCTAAACCTTTAGCTATTTGTTTAGGCATAACTATGGTGCTAGCGACATAATCAATCATGGAATTGTGTAATAATTTCTCCCCTATAATGAGATTTAAGAAGGGTTCAGGCTTCGACTTATCTCTTACTTCAGTCGGGGCTTCTGCTGTGTTATTTGTAAGAACTTTGGTAGAAGATGGTTGATCAAGAGCCCTTGCTTTGGGAAACTGCTCCGTTGGTGTTGTGCTCACATCTTCCCGAAGAGCCTTCTGTAGTAGCATCTTCTATTCTGGGATGGATAGAATATCCCATAGAGACATTAGTGGATGATTTCTTCAATTGTTCCACCACATTAAATGGTGGTGGATTTGAAGGTTTCTACTCCTTTGCTCTTGTTATAAAAAATTCCCTTTGTGGCTAATATTTCAGTAGTGCTACGGAGGTACTAGGAATTTGGTCAGAAGCACTATTAGGTTGCAAACTGACTAGTTGTAGGACAACTGGTTTGCTCGTAAATCTCCTCTTTGAGTGAGTGTTGTAGTCGAATTGTACCTGTGGTGTTTTAGATGTAGATGTGTCATTGGAAAACACTGCTTCTTCTTCCATCCATGAGAAGAGTGTGTGGTTGGGAGTGATGTACACTTCTTGCTCTAATGACATCCCTTGCATTTGTGTGGTGAGCACCACATTGTCCATTTGCGAAGAAGTATACACATAGCTTTTGGGTTTGTCATTGTGGCTTGGCTGCACTGCTCCACCACTTTTTGTTGTAGGTTGCCACATGGAAAATTTTAGGGCATATGTGAATTTCTACAAGGGAAGCACTAGGGATTGGTGTCATTTGATAAATTTTTTTGTCCTGTGGTCAACTCTCTGCTCGAGCTTAAGTTAGCACTTTGTAGCAGAGTGGGTACCGGTACTATTTGATTTGTTGTTTGTGCCTATGGATTTGTGCAAGCACCTCCTTGGATTTGGTTTTGTTGGTAACAAGGCCTTCCTCCTTGATAATTCTGGTAGGTAGGCTTTAGAGGTATGACCTGATTGCACTTGATAATGGTTATCTCATTGAAAATAGTCCACAACATTTCCTTGAACTCACTCATCTCCTACTTTGAAGAGCTAGATGTAGAGGCAACATTTTGTGGCACACTTGGATATGTGTACATGGATTGAGGAGGAGTCGGTGCATTGGTTGAAGGCATCTCCTGAGTAACAACTGATATCTCAGGGAATATAGGAATGATGGGCTGAGGCAGCAATTTCCTAGAGTTTATCAAATTTTTCTCCACCTTGACAGCGATGCTATATGCACTTGGTAGCATGGTTTCACCAAGAGATTGGATCATCATTGAAATGTTGAGATTGATAGACTTCAAGTAGAACATGAATGCTAGATTAGGTGGTGGGAAGATATCAACTTGAATCCTTTGCCAGCTTGTATGGAACCAAGCATTGAAGTTAGCCATGGCTTTGTGTGAGGCCCACTTTATGATTGAGAGCTGATAATATAATGATGATTAGTCTCCTTCATTTGAGAATCTTTGATAGAAAGGCTCCCTAAGCTATCCTAGGTACTAATAGTGTTTTCTTGCAATCCACAGTAGCAATCCAGTACCTTGCCCCTAAAAGAGGTGGCAAGTAGCCTTAACGCCACATTTTGGGTTGTGACCCCATGTACCAGACATACGTTTACAACATCTTGCAAATGTTTGAATGGCGTTATTGAGCCATCTCTCATGAATTTAGGTATAGCCTTTAGGGAAGAAACCAAAATAGCAACCCAAATGACAAGTGCTACTGGTGCAACAAGAGGGCTTCTGACATCCCATGCCACATAATTTTTGTTAGCGGCAGGCAACATGGCTAGTGAAAAAGGAGGAGGGAGCGGAACGTTCACTAATTGGGTCACAGGTTGTATTGTCCCTAATGGTGGTATTAATAAACCAGGATTATTTACTATTTGGTACCTAGTAACAAGCCGATGGCTCATACACCCTTCTTGAAATTAGTAACAGCCCTTTGTGGGAAACTCAATTTATGGGGGACCTATTGTGCTAAATTGAGTGACCTTTAGATTTTTAAAGAAGTCGGCTTCTTCTGTAATTGGGTTTTTAGAATGGGAAAGGGAAGCAGATATAAAAATAAAGAATTTAAGGCAATGCGAGGCATGATAAACCTATCTTTTGGATATGATCTAAGGGCCTGATTAGAAATTTACCATGTCTTAGAATAACATAAATTAAGGATTGTAGCATGAACAACTCATTCAATGACATAAAATAATAATCATACCTATTTACTAAAAAGAAGAGTCAAAATACATGATTGAAACCAACAAATGTGCATTCAAATTATAGAAGTATGAGAAATAAACCATTCAAACAATAATGACATAATAAATTTTTTATCAATAGCATAAGAAATAGAGAGGCTGAGCAATGTCACAATCTATGAGTTATTCCAATAATCTAAACAATAAAAGGCCTGGTCTCTCCAAAAATCCTATAATTCTAAAACTAGTGAAGCTTGAAAAACATGTAGCAAGTAATCTTCAAACTCGAAACCTCCAACTTCTTGAACTTTTTTGGAACCCTTCTTCAGAAGCAAAGAGAAATATTTATAGCAAGCCTTCCACTGCTTGAAAAGAAACAATTGACAAGATTCATAATCCTAAGCAATGATGTTGAGGCAATGATTTCCCTTGGCTATTGTAATAAAAAATATTTGAGACACAACATTTGGTTGCCCTTCATTTAGGTGCATCCTCTGCAAATGATGATAGTTATCCTAGCAAAGTCTCATGCAAACAAGTGTCGCCTCTTTGGATAGGTAGTTAGAACATGTGGTAGCATATCACAACCCTTTGTTTGCTTCAATCCTTCTCTGAAGAAGCTTGTGCTAAAGGGACGTGTGGCATCATTTCATTGCCCACGGCCGATCTACCCTTCCTTCGTAGAAAAATTGTGCGAATATGACACATATCAATGATGTTTGATAGACACCACCTGTGGGATCTACCAAATATTTATACGAATGGGACGAGATGGATAGCATGAATGTAGATATTAAATATTGATTTTATGTTATGGATCTTGACTTGTATGCTTGCTTGAACCATAAGATCCAACATCAAAAATGTTAGCTCAAAAAAAAACATGATGCATGATGACTTTGACATGATTCTTGAATCTTGAATGATGCTTCAAAATTCTTGATGATCAAATCTTGAATGCTCTTGAATTTCTAAAATGTTTTAATGCTTAGATCACACTTGCTCATGAAAATTGCTAGGAGAAAATATGTGAAATAACCTTGTATTTTTACTTGTTTATGCTAAATTTCTTGAAATTACAACACTACAAGCCGACATCAAATCTAGGAGAATAAAATTTGACCAAGAATTTGAATTTAAAATGGGTCCAAGATAAGTGGGACTCATATACTAGTTAGGGAATATGAGTCCCAGTAGGTTAAGCTTAGGACACAAATTCCAAGAAATGCTAGGTTTTATGCTAAATTCATGACTAGGCCTCGAAACTTAGGTGGGACCCATATTCCCAAGGTGGCGTATGAGTCCTAGATCACTAAATCTAGGCCATACAATCCAAAATCATTAAATTATGATTGGTTATTTGATATGTGTCTAGATTATCCTCAAAAAGATGCATTAAATAAGTCTTTTGGATGGAAAATAGGATAAAATAATGCATAAAGAAGCCTAATTTTAGCAAGGAGGGCCCAAAAAAGTGTGAAAATGTAAAGGGATACATTTTCATACACTACATTTTGCATGTGAAATGGTCACTTTTTAGCAATACAAGATTGCAACCTTTATTACAAGAGTTTGGTGAGTTGCAACATAGCATTTTGTTCATTCATCATTCCTCCATTCTATTTCATTTTATTTTAAGGTTTGATTCCAAAAATGGTGTTTGACCAAGGAAAATCCTATCTACGAAAAAAAAAAAATCCCTCTAATTGATGTGTGATTTACACATTTAGGTTGAAGACTCATTGAAGAGCAAGATTGGAGAAAAGTTGTCAAAGTTGCAAATTTGTCAAAGTTGTCATCTCTCTTGCAAGATCATACAAAGTCACCCACAGGTTAGAATTTAGTGTTTAAGACTCAAAGATTGGAAGGGAGAGAAGCTATAGAAGATCACTGGAGGATATCATATTTTCAAATCAACCTTGATACTAGGACTAAATCATCACTTGTGGCATATTAGTCCTAGTATAGTAGATTTGAAGCATTTTCTATAGATCTTGGTTTAGTAGTTTCAGATTCTGGATTTGGCCAAAACCCTAATCTAGGACTAAATTGTTCCTACTGGAATATGAGTCCCAATGTGTTTCAAAAGTCATAATTTCAATATTAAAAACCTTTTTTCAAGCCTCTTCTATTTTCCAAGTGAACATTTGTTTATCTCCAGTTTGTTATTCTTATTTATGTTCATTTTCTAGGTCATTTAGTTAGGTTTTGCATGTTACTTTCATTATTTGTCTTTCCAAGCCTTTTCTTTGTGATGAACCCCCTTATTGACTTTAATCACACCTCTAGGACACCTTATTGAAAATCTCTTTCCATAATTCCATCCCTAGATTGAGATCTCTATGGTTTCTTTGAATGAAACTTGAAGGAAATAGGAGAAAGTCATAAACATTTTCGTGTGTTCCATTTCCTAGAAGGTGGAGCCCCTATTCCCCTCATTTCATTTTTGTGAACCTAGCCTTTAGAACACATTATTTATGATTTCGAGTACATCATAGTCCTAGATATAACTTACATTAACTTTGCATTAGGTCTTGCATTAGTTAAATTGTATCTAGGGTTTATAAATCTTGCATTAGTGATAATGCATATAGCTTGCACTTTTGCATCTTGCATCATTGAATTTCCCTAGAAATCTACAATTGCACTTATTCTAGAAATCATCCAAAATAGAAAAACTAAAATTCACTTAGAATTTGTTTTAATTAGGGAAAAACCCTAATCTGGGACTCATACGCCCCTCTGGGCGATTTAGTCCTAGTATAGGTTATTTTACCTATTTTATAGGAACTCTGTGTGGACTCTTTTGTAGTATTTGAATCCCTAAAAAACCCTTATTGGGACTCATATGCCCCTTTGGGAAATTTACTCCCATGTTAGATCTGAATTTACATTTTTTAGAATTTAAAACCTTGCTTTTGTGCTTTTATTTGCTATTGTTAGATCTCTATTTTAGTTTACTGAATTTTTGTTTCATTCATTTCATTGCATCTAGCTTAATTTCATTTGAATTGACATTAAAGAATATCATTTACTTTTTGTTCATTGTATTTATCTTGCATTCATTGATTATCCCTTGCATGAGCTTTACAACTTGGTATCCTATTTCTAATATTATAGTGAGACAAATTTTGAGACTCATTTCATCTTGCGATAGCACAATCATCATAGATCTTGGGTTATCTATCTCTTTCACTCCTAGTGTTGACACTAGTTCACTAGGTATGGACCATACCCTTAATAACTCTTTACCTTCTATAGTGTAGAAAAATGTATCCCTCTACATTTTCACACTTGTTTGGGCCCTCCTTGCTAAAATTGGGCTTCTTTATGCCTTATTTGCTCCTATTTTGCATCCATGAGCCTTAATTAATGCATGTTTCTAAAGATAATCTTGACACGTATGAAATGACCAATCATAATTTAATTATTTTGGATTGTATGGCCCAGATTTAGTGATGTGGGACTCATACGCCACCTTAGGTGTATGGGTCCCACCTAAGTTTTGGGGCTTAAATATGGATTTCACATTAAACTAAGCCTTTCTTGAAAAATGTGTCCCAAGCTTAGCCTAATGGGACTCATATGCCACAACTGGCATATGAGTCCCAATTAGCTTAGACATAATTTAAATTCAAATTCTTGGTAGGATTTTATTCTCCTATATTTGATGTCAGCTTGTAGTGTTGTAATTTCAAGAAATTTGGCATAAACAACTATTAATACAAGGTTACTTCAGTCATTTTTCACCTAACAAGCTTACAAGTCATCAATTTATCATAAGAGCACTTACAAGAGAATTCAAGAGTGATTATTAAGAATTTTGGAGCATTATTCAAGTATCAAGCATCATGTCAAGGTCATTATGCATCATGTTTGTTTTTGAGCTAACATTTGTGATGTAGGGTTTTATGATTCAAGTAAGCATTCAAGTCAAAATCTACAACATTCAAGCAAGAATCAAGATCCACATTCATGCTATCCATTACATACAAGATTGCAGCCTTTGTTACAAGGGTTTGGTGAGTTGCAACATTGCATATTTGTTCATTCATCATTCCTTCTTTCTATTTGATTTCATTTCAAGGTTTGATTACCAAAATAGGATTTGACCAAGGAAAACCCCTATCCACTAACAACACAACATTTTTCCCTCTCTTTATTATTTTATTGTAGATCTATGTACTTTAGGCTGAAGATCCATTGAAGAGCAATATTGGAGAAAATTTGTCAAGTTGTCAAAGTTGTCACTTTGTTTACAAGATCATGCAAAGTCACTTACAAAGCATAATTCAATGTTTCTAAGCTAGATATTTGGCATGAGGAAAGCTACAACAAAGCACTAGAAGATATCAGAGTTTTGGAGCAACCCTAATACTAAGACTAAATCACCACTTGTGGCGTATGAGTCCCAGTATACATATTTTCATACTTTTTTTGTAGATCCTGATTCTGTAGTTCCAAATTCGAGTTTCAACCCGAAACCCTAAACTAGGACTAAGTCACCCTATTGGCACATGAGTCATAGTGTGCATCAAAATTAGTATTTCCAAGATTTTAGACCTTCATTCAAGTCTCTTCAAGTTTCCAAGTGCACCTTTGTACTTTCTCAGCTTACTATTCTGATTTGAATTCATTTCTAGGTAATTTAGTTAAGTCTTGCATCTCATTTACATTTCTTGTCTTTCCAAACCCTAGCTTGGTGGTGAACCCCTCTTTAGTCTTTAATCATGTCCTAGGACAACTTATTGCAACTATCTTTCCCCCATTCTATCCCTTGATTGAGATCTCTAAGGTATCATCGAATGAACTAAGTGAAATAGGCCCTCTTATCCCTTTTGTTCCATCTCCTAAAAGGTGGAACACCCTATTTCCTAGGTTTCATTTTGGTGAGCCTAGACTTTAGAACACTTTATTTCTGATTTGGAGTGTATCATAGTCCTAGATAGTCCTAGATCTAGCTTGCATTAACTTTGCATTAGGTTTTACATTAGTTAATTTACATCTAGGGTTTCAAAATATTGCATTAGTGAAAGTGCATATAGGTTGCTTTTTTTCCTCTTTTTTCATTGAATTTCAATTAAAATATTTAATTGCACTTATTCAAGACATTATTCAAACTAGAAAGCATAATCTTCAATCATAATTTTCTAAAATTTGTGCAAAAACCCTAATTTGGGACTCATACGCCCCTCTGAGTGATTTAGTCCTAGTACTGGTGGTTTTGTCTAATTTTTGGGTATTCTATGTTGACTTTTTATCAACATTTGAATCCTTAAAAAACTTTGATTGGGACTCATATGCCCCTCTAGGTGATTTAGTCTTGTTTTATATTTTAAACTACATTTTCTAGCATTAAAAACTATGTTCCTATATTTTTGTTTGTTGTTATTACATTTATGTTTCATTTTGTATAGTTTTTGTTTCATTCATTTCATTGTACTTAGTTTAATTTCATTTGAATCAAAATTAGAGAATAGCATTTATCTTGTGTTCATTGCATTTATCTTGCATTCATATATTACCACTTGCATGAGCTTTACAACTTGGTGTCACATTGTTAATACTATAGTAAGACAAAGTTCGAGACTCATGTCATCCCGTGATAGAATAATCATCATGGATCTTGGGTTATCTATCTTTTTCACTACTAGTGTTGACACTAGTTTAGTAGGTATGGACCATACCCTTAACAACTCTTTTCCTTCAAGTAGTGTGACAAATTTTGAAACAATGGTTGCTAGTATTCCATAAGAAAACATAATCTAAATCCATGAAGACTTAACAAACCTACAGAATTAATAGAGTAGTAAAAGAATTTCAACCACTGCTATCCCTACCATAGATAATATACATAAGATGAATTAAATTGAAGAAGAGATAGAACTTGCACATAACATAGTTCATATTTTTGGAAAACATCTTACCTCAACAACTAGCTTTGCCATACCTTCGAACAATGTCCAAAGTCAAGGAGGAACTAAAATTCCTCCTCCCACAACCATTGCCTCTATTCCTACCTATAGCAATCCTCACATTACAACAATCATGCAACCTACTAGTAATATCATTCCTACCTTGGGTATTTCTACTAGCATTCCTAGTACCTTTGTGGCATCACATGTAATATCTCCTACCACTTTATCTCCCATAAGAATTCCATTCACTTGTCCCTTGAACACATATACACCTCCATGATATTCACCTCCATCTCAAAATACAACCAATGACACCATCATAAACCAACTTTTGAAAACTATTTCATCCCTTCAAAAGCAAGTTTCCACCATAAACCAAAATCAAAATGGCCAACCTACATACTATGTTAAAAACAATCCCTTATCCTTGGAGATATTGAGAATGCTGATACCAAAAGGTCTAGAGATTGCTAGGTTTGAGGAATATGGGAGGAAAGGGGATCCTTCTAACCATGTTTCAGATTATACTGCAATATATAGTGATTTTGTTCTTGAGGATAAGATCTTGGCTAAGATTTTTCCTAGGCCCTTGAAGGATGCCACCTTAGAATGGTGTTCCTTGTTAGTGAACAACTCAATTTTTTCATTCAATAAAATTTTGAGGCCTTTATAAACCATTTCCAAATGCACATGACTCCTAAAATGACCTTAGCCAATTTGATGAGATGTAAACAAAAATACGATGTAAAAGTTACTGAATTTATTTCATGTTAATAATCGATTTATTCCAAAATTGACATAAATATTCTTGATCCTCACCTTCAATGGATGCTCATCAAGAAATTTCAAACTAAGATACAAGATAATCTTAGCATGATGAAGTTTCCTTCCTCTGTACACTTGGCTACCTCCCTTTGTGATTATCAAAATTTTGTTAGTAGTCATGAAACAAAACCCACCTCTAGCCATCTTGAGAAGTCTTAATCCAAAACCAAAACAATTATAAACCTTTTAGAAAATAGAATAAAGGCTTCCTTCAACTTAATCCCCCTCAACAAACAACTCAAAATGTTGATACCCATGTGGCTGCTATAAAGAAGACAACTCCTTTCACATTTGGAGATCCAAATAGACAATTCACTCCCTTATCCGATACCCTCCATAGCACAATGTCATAGTTGTTAGAATGGAGAATTATCACTTTTCCTCCCATTTAAACTCTAGATCCTAATAAGCCTTTACCTATGAATTTTAGATCCAATGCCTATTGACATTATCACTGACAAAATGGACATGACACAAAACATTGTAAGCATCTTAAACATCTTGTGCAAGACCTCATTGATTATCGTCAACTTCATGTTGGAGGTGTTAATGATCAAGAAAATAAATATGTTACCCCTCCTAACCAAAATTTTCAAATATTTACCAACCCTATGTCGAATCATAACATTTCATTTTTCGAAGCTAGTGAAACTACGAAGAATGATGTGATGAATGTTGACAGGGATTACAAGAACATGGATACTAATAAAAAAGGTCCTATAGATACTAATGAACAAAATCCTATCAATGATTTGGTTGCATTGATCGAAACTCAACCTTGTAAGGGCCAAAATAAAAAGCCTCTTGATATTTTTTTCTCATCTAAAGATATAATTAGAAATGCACTTGATGGTCCTTTTTACATAGCTAACCAAATCAAGGAAAAGCCCACTAATGGGATATTAATTGATCCCGTCTATGGAGAGAATGTGATCATAGAGGAATTATTACTTGTCCATGAACTCTATCAAGAAACATATGAGAAACCAAAAGCATGGATAAAAACACAAGATGGTTTTTCTTTCCCTATGAGAGGATCGATCACCCTTCCTTTACAAATAGGACCGAAAAAGTTAGATGCCTCATTCTCCATCATCTCGACATTAGACCAATTTTGTGTGAAGCTTGGTTACCCATGGCTACGCTCCATGGAAGCCATCCCATTGGTCAGGCATAAGTTTGTAAAGTTTCCCTTTGACAATAAATTTTCATTGTACATCATAGTGGCTTTAACCCTTTACCTTCCCGAGGGAACTTTTCATTAGATTTCTTTTGACCTGATCCTATGGAACCTATTAAACCTCATGAGGACTTCTTTTTCAAATCATATCAAAATTTTAAGGTGAAATGCATAGAAAAAATATCCCTTAGAAACATGCCTCAACCTATGACTGAGCCTCCTATCCTTGATGAAACCATGATTGAACCAAAAGATATTACAAATAACCAAGACCAACCCAAGATAGACCCTTTTCATATCTTCTATAAATGAACAAGAGATAATGAAAACAATCTCATCACACCTCCTAAGATAAAAACAAGTTTACAAAGCTAAAGAGAAAGTGGTTGAACAACCTTCCATGGTTCCTTCTAGAAACCTATGGTTAATAAACCCGCTCCTACACAAACAAAACTTGACAATCATACTAAAATAAATATAAATGCTAGAGAGCATAGGTGTAGTTGCTGTGATCTTGCTCAAAGGTTAAATGAAGAAAACAATAAAGAAAACAACATACAAACTTGACTGAAGTAGTACATGATGAGTCTCCCTCTTCACCACAATAAAGTGATCCTATACCGCAACCACAACAGGAGCTAAATACTTCTTTAGAAATTATCATTCAACCTCCTATTGTGATTAACTTGGATGATGATGATAAGATTTCCAAGATTGATGAAGAAGTTCATAATGAATTGAATACATTTTTTTCCTCTTCTATGAGCTTAAATGATAATTCTCCTAGGAAGAGTGTTGAACTTGGTAATGACCCTAGTTCGACACTTGATATTATCCCTTTGGCTAGTTTTCTACCTTTTGTATATGATAAACATGATTGTGATGCAAATGAGTTTCTAATAGGTTGATTCACATGTGCCTTACTAGTCTTTTCTTTATTTTTCATTTTCATGTTTCTTTTATGTTAAGGCATGTGCGTAAGGTGATCTCCCATACAGTTTTGTTTGATGTACATCTCTCTTTGTGCATTCCTCTATTTGTAACTACATTCTTCTCTATGTCGTAAACATTTTATCTTTTCTTTGTCTTGTGTTTCCCTTTTGGGGATGATGCAAGGCATTGATACATTCACGTCTCTTCCATGTTGACCCAAAATATTTTTCTTGTCTTGTTTTTTCCTTTTAGGGTTGAAACAAGGCATTGAGACATTCACATCTCTTCTAGGTTGAACCAAAAGACTTTCCTTTATTTTTTCCTTGTCTCATGTTTTTCTTTTGGGGATGACACAAGTAATTGAGACATGTAGGTCTCTTCCATGTTGAACCAATTTTTTCTCTTTGTTTTCACTTTCTTTGTATCATTCTTCCTATTCCTTGAGTATTTGGGGAATGATGACAATTCTGAGCTCTCTAAGAAAATTGTATCAAAGACATAGTGAACCCAAATCTATGGATCCCTTATGTAATTTTGGGATTTAATTTTGTGGGAAATCCCTTTTCATGATGTAGCTTCATTTGGAAACATGTGACTTGGCATAGGTATTTCCAAGTAAGCTCTCATGTTCTCTTTATTGTTAGCATTGATCATTTTCTACTTTAAATTAATTTCTCATAGCATTGTGTTTAGCAATTTATTTAAAATGGAGGCATACTTTGGCATTATTCTTTTGCATTTCATGTTTCATTGTGTAGTCTTCTTACTTCATGTGATGTGTCTTTCACTTTGTGGTGACATTGGGTGTGATGTACTTCAAGAGCATGATCTCTCTTAGCATATTATATTCTTCTTAGTGGCTTGATGTCACACACTGCATCCTCTAAGTTGTGAATCTTCTATTCTTTGATTGGTCCTCTCTTGGAGACATTAGGTACAATGTCTCCTAACTTAAGACCTTACATGAACTAAGAAAAAATCCTTTGAACATACCTTAAACTACTCTTGCATTTACAATATTAGGTTATATGGCCACCTTGCATAACACACTTTTCTTGCCAATGGAGCCATCTTGTTTATTCATGGGTGTCAAGTATGCAAAGCTTTTCTTTCCTCATGAAGCTTGAAGTTCATAGTTAGGTGGTGCCTTATCAAATTTATATCAAATTTATCAAGAGGTATAAATTTGGTATGGTTGTATGTATGGGATCCAATCTTAGGCATGAATTTCCCATAGCCACTTGCTTGTCTATGTGAGCACATATTTGCCATGTGCGTATGTGTCTCACTTTGAGGCTCATCTAGTGGATGGCCTAAGGTTCCACTAGCCCTTGTGAGCATGTACTCGATTTGCATAGTGGACATCATGTTCCACATGTAAACATTTTTTGAAAAACAACTTAGATTTGATTGATAGCATGCGAGACAAACAGTCAAAGCTTGATCCACCCTTTTTGCTTTTGTTTTTTTCTTTTCTTTATTTCTTTGGCAGTGTATGGTTATATCTTGTTTTTACTCCTTATATCATTCACATGTGTATTATTTTGTCACATGTGTATTATTTTTTTCCTATTTTGGTTTTTCATAGGATCTTGTTTCTCCTTATATCATTCACATGTCCTATCCTACTAGCATTGGTACACTTTGACCCCTCTTGATGCGATTTTTTCTACTTCAATGTGAGTTTGAAGCAATTTCCTCCTCTCACTAAAGTGGGGGATAAATGTAGTGTAGAAAAATGTATCCGTCTAAATTTTCACACTTGTTTGGTCCCTCCCTGCTAAAAATGGGCTTCTTTATGCCTTATTTGGTCCTATTTTACATCCACAAGCCTTAATTAATGCATCTTTTCAAGGATAATCCTAACATGTATCAAGTGACCAATAAGAATTTAATGATTTTGGATTGTATGGCCCAAATTTAGTGATATGGGACTCATCATATGCCACATTGGGTGTATGGGTCCTACCTGAGTCTGAGGCCTGAATCTAGATTTCACATTAAACTAATCCTTTCTTGAAAAATGTGTCCCAAGCTTAGCTTAACGGGACTCATACACCACAACTGGTGTATGAGTCCTACATAAATTAGACCTAATTTAAATTCAAATTCTTGGAGATATTTTATTCTCCTAGATCTAATGTCAGCTTGTAGTGTTGTAATTTTAGGAAATTTGACATAAACTAGTATAAATACACGGTTATTTCACTCATTTTTCACCTAGCAAGCTTACAATTCATCCAATTATCACAAGAGTACTTACAAGAGAATTCAAGAGTGATTATTAAGAATTGTGGAGCATTATTCAAGTATCAAGAATCATGTCAAGGTCATCATGGATCATGTGTTTTTTGAGCTAACATTTGTGATGCAGGGTTTTATGATTCAAGAAAGAATTCAAGTCAAAATTTACAACATTCAAGAAAGTTTCAAGATCTACATTCATGCTAGCCATTACATACAATATTATAGCCTTGTTACAAGGGTTTGGCGAGTTGTAACATCGCATATTTGTTCATTAATCATTCCTTCTTTCTATTTGATTTCATTTCAAGGTTTGATTACCAAAACAGGTTTTGACCAAGGAAAAAACCTATCCACTAAGAACAAAACATTTATCCCTCTCTTTGGTTGCTAATTGCATATCTATGTGGTTTAGGTTGAAGATCCATTGAAGAACTATATTGGAGAAAAAATTTCAACTTGTCAAAGTTGTCACTTTGTTTACAAGATCACAAAACGTCACTTACAGAGCAGAATTTAGTGTTTTAGAGTGAGAGATTTGGTAGTAGGAAAGCTAGAACAAATAACTAGAAGATATCAAGGTTTTGGAGCACTAAATTTCCACTTGTGGCATATGAGTCCCAATATACCCATTTTCAAACTTTTTCTATAGATCCTAATTCAGCAATTCAAAATTTTGGTTTCAGCCTGAAACCCTAAACTAGGACTAAATCACCCTATTGGTGTATGAGTCCCAGTGTGCATCAAAATCAATATTTCAAGGATTTAAAACCTTCATTCAAGTCTCTTCAAGTTTCCAGGTGCATCTTTGTACTTTCTCAACTTACTATTTTGATTTGAATTCATTTCTAAGTCATTTATAGCATCTCATTTACATTTCTTGTCTTTCCAAGCCCTGGCTTAGTGGTGAACCCCTCTTTAGTCTTTAATCATGACCTAGGACATCTTATTACAAATATATTTCCTCATTCTATCCCTCTATTGAGATCTCTAAGGTATCCTTGAATGAACTAAGAGAAATAGGCCCTCTTATCCCTCGTGTTTCATATCCTAAGAGGTGGATCACCCTATTTCCTAGGTTTCACCTTCATCTATCATGACAAGTGTTGAAACAATGGTTACTAGTATTCCTCAAGAAAAAATAATCCAAATCCATGAAGACTTAGAAAACCTACAACATCAAGTGAGTATTGGAAATATTTCAACCACTATTATTCCCACTATAGATAACATACACTACATGATTGAAAGTGAAGAAGGATAAAACTTGTGTGTAACCTAGCTCAATTTTTTGGAAAACTTAGTAGTTGTGTTCAACCTTCAAAAAAAGTCCAAAGTCAAGGGGGAACTCAAATTCCGCTTCCCACAACCATTTCCTCTATTCCTACCTATACCAACCCTCAAGTTACAACAACGATGCAACCTACTAGTAATGTCTTTCCCACCTTGGGTATTTCTGCTAGCAATCCTAGTACCTTTGTGGTATTGCACGTGATATCTCCTACCACTTACCTCCCATAATAATTCCATTCACTTCCCATTAAAACACATATACACCTCCACCATATTCACCTCCATCTCAAAATACAAGCAATTCTGCCATCATAAATCAACTTTTGCAAAAAAGTTCATCCCTTCAAAAGAAAATTTCCACCATAAACCAAAATAAAAATGGCCAACCTACATACTATGTCAAAAGCAATCCCTTATCCTTGGAGATATTGAGATCGCCAATACCACAAGGTAGAGATTCCTAGATTTGAGAAATATGGGGGGAAAGGGAATCATTCCAACCATGTTTATGCTTATACCACCCACCATCATAAATCAACTTTTGCAAAAAAAATCATCCCTTCAAAAGAAATTTTCCACCATAAACCAAAATAAAAATGGCCAACCTACATACTATGTCAAAATCAATCCCTTATTCTCGGAGATATTGAGAATGCTAATACCACAAGGTAGAGATTCCTAGATTTGAGAAATATGGGGGGAAAGGGGATCATTCCAACCATGTTTATGCTTAAACCACCCTATGTAGTGATTTTGTTCTTGAGGATAAGCTCCTAGCTAAGCTTTTCCATTGGTCCTTGAAAGATACCGCTTTAGAATGGTTTTCCTCATTATCGAATAACTCAATTAGTTCATTCAATAAACGTGTTGAGACCTTTATTAGCCATTTCCAAGTGCACATGACTCCTAAGATGACCTTAGCTGATTTGATGAGATGTACAAAAAAGGATGATGAAAAGGTTACTAACCTTATTTCATGATATCAAATGCTTTATTCCCAAATAGATATAAAGATTCTCAATCCTCACCTTCAATGGATGTTCATTGAGAACTTGCAAACTAAGATACAAGATAGTCTTGGCATGATTAATTTCCCTTCCATTTTACACTTGTGTACTACCCTTCGTGATTATCAAAATTTGGCTAGTAGCCGTGAAACAAAACCCACATCTAGTCATCTTGAGAAGTCTAAATATGCAAATGAAAATAATTACAAACCTTTTAGAAAATAAAATAAAATCTTGCTTCAACTAAATCCCCCTCAAATAACTCAATATGTCAATACCCAAGTGCCTACTATAAAGAAGACAACTCCTTTCACATTTGGGGATTCAGCTTGACAATTTACTCCCCCACCCAATACCCTTTATAGCACAATGTCACAACTTCTAGAATAGAAAATGATCTTACCTCCCATTAAAAAACCTGATCCTAATAAGCCTTTACACTGAAATTTAGATAGAATTCCTATTGCCATTATCACCAACAAAATGGGCATGATACAAAACATTGTAAGTGTCCTAAACATCTTGTGCAAGAACTCATTGATTCTAGTTGACTTCAACTTGGACGTGTTAATGATCAAGGAAATAAGTTCATTGCCCCTCCCAACCAAAACTTGCAAATATTTACCAACCCTATGTCTAATCATAACATTTCACTTGTCAAATCTAATAAAACTAAGAAGAATGATGTGATGAATGTTGACATGGATGATGACAACATTGATACTATTGAACAAGGTCCTATGGATACTATTACACATCCTATAGATGGTTTGATTGCATTGATTGAAAATCAACCTTGTAAGGGCTGAACTAAAAAGCCTCTTGACATTTCTTTCTCATCTAAAGGTATTATTAGAAGTGCATTTGATGGTCCTCTTTACATAGTTGGAAGAATCAATGACAAGCCCACTAATGGGATATTAATTGATCTCATCTATGGAGATAATGTAATTGCCAAGGAATTCTTACTTGTGCATGAACTCTATCAAGAAACATATGATAAACTGAAAGCATGGTGGAACCTCTAAAAATGGGGGTAATATATATGTATGCTAATGATTATTAAGTGCTATCATACCCACTTTCAAAGCTATTCCATTCAAGTATAACCCTAGAGATCTCAATGCAAAAGATAAAGAAATCTTGCAAAAGGAAAGTCCTAGGGGCTGAAAGTAGACTAATAAAGGGGTTTGCCACCAAGTTTAAACTTGGAAAAGACAATGAAATGCAAGATGCAACACTAAACCCTAATTAAATGTTAAGTGATACTAAATGACTTAAAAAAGTGAATGAAATGAAACAAAAAGATTAAAGATAGGAAGGTGTGCATTTGGGAATCTGGAAATGACTGATTGGAGGTCTAGAAAATTTGAAAATTTGGCTTTAATTTTGTCTAGAAATAATTCACCAAACTAGGTGAATCATTCTAGTTTTTGGAAAACTATGCAAGAACAAGAATCTACCAAATGGGTATCTAAATCTGCAAAAAAATGAAAATTCACTGGAACTAGGACTCATTCACCAGAAGTGGTGAATTAGTCCAATTAGGATTTTCTAAAGCTTTAAAGGCTAATCCTACTTTTCTCTATCTGTTATGTTCTTCCTAGGTGATTTCTAGATCTGAATCTCTGATTTGCAACCTGTAGGTCTTCTCCTATGTTCTCCAAGGCTTGATGAAAACTTTGACAACTTCAAATGATTTGTAACTTTTCTCCAATCTTTCTCCTTAGGAAATCTACAACCTAGACCTATAAATCACACACAAATGAGAGGGAAAAATGTTTTTGGGTTAGTGGATAGGGGTTTTCCTTGGTCAAATCCAATTTTGGAAATCAATCCTTGAAGTGAAATAAAATAAGAAGAGAGAATGATGAATGGACAAATTACAATGTTACAACTCACTAAACCCTTGCAATAAAGTGTTGTAAATATGCTTGAAATGGCTATAATGGATGTAGACTTTGACTCTTTCTTGAATGATGTTGATCTTGAATGAAACACTTACTTAAATCACAAAACCCTACAGCACAATTGTTAGCACAATAACAAACATGATGCATGAAATCTTTGACATTATCATTGATACTTGAATGCTACTCTAAAATGCTTGATAATCTACCCTTGAATGCTCTTAAATGCTCTTGTGAACTCAAATTTTCTATAAGAATACTCATTCAACTTGCTAGGTGTAAAATAAATGAAAGAACCTTGTATTTGTACTCAATTATGCAAAAATTCCAGAAATTACAACACTATAAGCTAAAATTTTATCTAGGAGAATAAAATCCTACCAAAAAATTTGAATTAATTGTGATTTTGGGCCACATGGGACTCATTCACCCAACATGGTGAATGAGTCCCACTAGGCTTAATTTTTGAGACCAATTTTGAAAATGCCTATAAATTTATGAAATTAGGTTTGGGACCAAAAGATCTAGGTGGGACCCATTCACACAAGGTGGTGAATGAGTCCCAGATCACTAAATCTAGAAAATTCAAACCTAAAACAACTGAATTATCATTGGATAATGATTGGTGTCGGGATTATCCTTGAAAAGATGCATTAAATGAGGCTCGTGGATGCAAAATATGGCCAATTAAAGCATAAGAAATCCCAATTATTAATGACAAGCATAGAAAAATGTGAAATTGTGTTACAACAATTTAAAATAAGGTATGATTAAGGTTTATTTTGATTAAAAAGAAATTTATTATGTTCAATTAATTAATAAAACCTTAGAAAAGTGTGAAAGTGTGTTACAACACTTCACAACACTTTAACAAGGTACCATTTAAATTCATTAGTTCACAAGGGACTAAGACCTAATTTGAATGTGTCAACCACATTACAACACTAAATCAAGTTAACATTAAGCCTGACTCATAGGGAGGGCCTCAAACAAGTCAAGAAAATTAGAAGGGATACATTTTCCATGACTACATTTATCCCCCACTTTAGTGAGGGGATGAACCTACTTCAAAATCACACTAAAGTAGACAAACATGCATCAAGAGGGGTCCAAGTGTACCAATGATAGCAAGATGAGGCAAAAATGATCAAGAGGGGTGATCAATCCACTAGGATCAAGATCTCATGGCAAACCAACATAGGCACAAAAGGACACACATGAAAATGATATAAAGAGAAACAACAAGACAGAAGCATGCACTATCAAAGAATAAAGAGTGAAAAGGTAAAAATAAAAGAGTCGGATCAAGCTTTGATCATTTTTACATCATGATGTGGATCAGATCTAGATTGTTTGTTTGAAAACTACATACTCATTATTTGGCAACAGAACTCCTAGTTGTCCACTAGGTGTGAATTCCAAGAAGGTGAGAAAATACACTCATGGATAGTATGCACTCATATAGAAATGTGAGTGGCTATGGGGAAATTCATGCCTCAGTTAGGCTTCCCACTCAAACCATACCAAAGTTATACCTCCTAATAACTTTAATAAGGTGCCACAAAAAAATGGTTTTTGAGCTTCATGAGACAAGAAAAACTTTGTATGCTTGGGGCTCATGAAAAAATAGGATGGCTCTACAAGAATGCAAGTTGTGTTATGCAAGTTGGCCATATAACTATAAATGTCAAATAAGGGAGGTTCAAAGGAGTCTTGCTTAGTTCATGCAAGGTCTTTAACTTAGGGAACATTGTGCCTAATTTCTCCAAGAGAGGACCAATCAAATAATAGAAAATTCACAACTTAGAAGATGTAGTGTGTCGCATCAAGCCACTAAGAGGAATGTAATATGCTAAGAGAGATCATGATCTTGAAAGACATCGGACCCAATGTCATCCACAAAGTGAAAAGTGCATTGTATAAATTAAGAAAACTGCACCATGAACCAATAAAATGTAAAATAATAATTCCAATGTATGCCCCCACTTTAAATAAATTGCTAAACACCATATTGTGAGCAATTACTTCAAAGTAGCAAATGATAAATGCTAACAATAAAGAAGACATGATAACCAACTTGGAAAGCCTTATTCCAAGTCATATGTTTCCAAGTAAAGCCACGAAATGTAAGAGAAAAGACAGGGGTTTCCCCCAAAATGAAAGTCCAAACACATGAGGGATCTATGGATTTGGGGTCAGTATGTTTCTTACTGCAATGTTTTTAAAGAGCTTGGAACTATCATCATTCCCAAAATACACATAGTACTGGAAGAATGACACAAAGAGAGAAAAAGAAAATAAAAACATTTCGGGTCAACATGGAAGAGACATGAATGTCCCAACACCTTGCATCATCCCCAAAAGGAAAACACAAGACAAATGAAAAAGAGATAAAGTAAAGGAAAAGCTTTTTGGGTCAACATGGAAGAGACATGAATGTCTCAATGCCTTGCATCATCCCCAAAAGGAAAACACAAGATAAAGAAAAAAGAAAAAAGAAAATATTTACGACATAGAGAAGAATGAAGATACAAATAGAGGAATGTCACAAAGAGAGAGAACATCAAACAGAATGTCATAGGGGATCACGTCACACATATGTAATCACACAAAGTAAAATTAAAAAGAAAGAAATAAATATGCAAAAGAATAGTAAGGAACAAGTGAGTCAACCTAAAGTAGGTCATCCACCTCCCAATCATGTTCATTGTATATCAAAGACAAAAAACTAGCCAGAGGGACAAGAGCAAGTGTCGAACTAGGAGAAGTACTAGGTTCAATACTCTTTTTAGGAGAATTGTTGTTTAAGCTCATGGAAGAGGAAAACAATGTATTTAATTCATTATGCACCTCTTCATCAATTTTCATAACCTCACCATCATCATCTAGGTTAATCACAATAGGAGGTTGAATGATAATTTCCAAGGGTTTAACTCTTGTTGTGGCTATTGTAATGGATTGTTTTGTTTCAGAGAGGGGATAGAGTCATCATGCATTGCATCATTTAAGTTTGGATCTTGATTCTCTTTATTTAATTCTTCATGTAACCAACGAGCAAGGGCACAACATCTATTCCTACGCTCTCTAGCACCTTTGTTTCTTTTAGTTTTATTTTCAAGTTGCATTTGTGTAGGAGTGGGTTGATCAACCATAGGTTTCTTTTCTTATGTAAGGGGAGGAATGGAAGGAACTACATAAGGTTGTTTGACCATTGTCTCTTCGAATTTGTACACTTGTTTTATTCTAGGAGGTGTGATGAGGTTGTTTTCATTGTCTCTTGGTACTTTTTAGGAGGTAGGTGAAGTTTCTATCTTAGGTTGGTCTTGGTCATTTGGAATTTATTTAGGTTGAAGCATGGTTTTTTCAAGGATAGTAAGCTCGGTGGTGGGGGGAGACATGTTTTAGAGGGATAATTCTACTATTTTCTTTTCCTTGAACTTTTGATAGGACAAGAAAAATAAATCTTCTTGTGGTTTTATAAGTTCCATTGACTCAGGCCAAAACAAATCCAAGGAAAAGTTTCCTTTGGAGGACAAAGGGTTAAATCCACTATGGTGGAGAGTGAATATTTCATTTAAAAAGGGAAACTTTAAGTATTTATGCACAACCGAAGGGACAAATTTCACGGAGCAAAGCCATGGATGGCCTAGCTTCACATGAAATTGGTTCGACTGTGGGATGATGGAGAATGAGACATTTAATGTTTTTAGTCCTATTTGTAAAGGAAGGGTGATTGATCCCATTGTATGGAAAGCAGAACCATTGTGTGTCTTGATCCATGCTTTCGATTTATCGTATATATCCTGATAGAGCTCATGCAAAAGTAATAATTCCTTGGTGATCACATTTTCTCCATAGGAAGGATCTATTAGTATCCCATTAGTGGCCTTGTCATAGATGTTGATGGCCAAATTGACACAACATTGAACAAAATATTTCTACTCTATTTCTCCTGAAAAAACATAACTAATCTAAAACCACCTATCTTCCAAGGTCTCTGTAGTTTGTTCTCAAATGTGTTGTTTTCCTAAGTGGTCAATGATGTTGTAATGTTCAAGGGACATGTTGTTTATTGAGCTTCTTGATTGTTGCAAGATTGAACTCCTATCTAAACCTACTCTAACTAGGGGGTATAAAAAAAGGTCAAAAGATAGATCAAGGATGCAAGAGTGAAAATAATTTTGATTCATTTAGTTAATTAGAACTATTACGCTCCAAGGAATTCCTAAACTAGAACTACAAAAAAAATCAACTTGTAATTAATACAAAGCCATTCATTCATAGTGCAAATATCAATAGCAGATTTCAAATCACAATTCGAACAAGAGAAAAGATAGAACTTCATTCCTTGAAAGATTCCAAATCAAATGATTAATCGAACAAACATCACTCTAGAGCATAAATTAAAGCAATTTTAAATCTGTCTGCTTCTACTATTACAATAAAATAGATAAACAAAATTTACAAATCTAGAAAGATTCACCAATGCACATAAACCAATGTCTTCAAATTAACTCAGCTAACTAAAATTATAAAAAACCCCATTATCTATTCTATTGCTAACTCTAATTAGCTAACTTGTAAAACTTCTAAATCTTTTCCTAAAATTCTACTCTTTCTAAGTGAATAGATATTACAATTAATAGATCAAAATTACATAATTCCTTCCAAAACTGAGACATCAAAAGTTGTAGCTTTTTGTGTGCATACAATCACTCCTCACAAGAAAATTTTTGTTTCAGCTTTTGCTTGACTCCATTTAACCTTAGTTAGCTTCAGTTCATGATTGCGATTCCTAGTTTCAACTTTGATTTCACTTCTTGTTGTGATGTAAATCAACTTCCTTCTCCAAAAATAACTCCACAAAATGCTTAGTTCACTTTTAGTTTGATGATTTTTTTTAGAAAATCCCCCTTTTGTATATCAAATTTGTAAATCATCCTTGTTGCATAAAAGTACCTATAAATCATCAGAACACAGTAATTAACTAATAAAATTAATCAATTAATACTCAATTAATTAATTAATCCACTTTATTTCAACTAAAAACAAATAACCATTAAATTTCACGATTGAAAGAATAATCAAATCATCTTTTGAAATTAATTTAATTTTAATGCTTTGTGCTTTAGGATCTTGATGCCATTTGCCTCATATCTGAACAATACCTACAAGGATCACAGTAATTCAATGAATTAATAAATTTCATGGTAACAAATACATGACCAATCCATAAAATTAATTAATTCATAGAGATCAATAACATAAATTGCATGAATTAATCAATTTTCCCTTTGTGTGTATTTGTAATCCTGATACCATTTTGATGAAGGGTACTCCCCTTACAATCTAAAACTCGCAAAAACAACAGATAATGGCACAAAAAAATGCAAGAAAAGCAAATATTCTCTATTATCATTGAAATGAAAATGAAATTACAACATTATATTTGCCATCTCATGGGTTTTCTGATTACATAAATCTTCAAGTCTACAAAATCAGAGCCACCATCTACTCTTCTCTCGCCTCCCCTCTGTAGTCCCCCTTTACATCCTTTATTTGGAAGGTGTAACCACCCTATAATTTTTTGGAAAGTGTAACTTCCTTAGGAAGATATTTTAAAATTTTATTAATTTTGGTATTACAACTTCGCGGGGTCATAAATTTTGATATGACTATCTGATTTTCTATTATAATACCTTTTTGGAAAGATCTCGAGAAATCTTGTGCCAAAAAGTAGGGCCTAAAGGCCATCCACTTTTCTTTTCCACCAATTTTTAGGCCCATCCGGAGCCTCTAAGTGCCTCAAAATTGACCCCAAAGATTTTAATAGGATTTTTAAAAATTAAAATTTTAATATCTCAAATGACAAACGGTATTGAAGTGATTTCTTTGCCATTGGCTTCAATTTAACATTCTAGAGGTCTGTGTAATATTTTGTGCCCAATTGTGCATAAATGAAAACTTACAAAGATAGTAACCCTACCAAATTTATCCATTATTGAAATGCAACAACTTTTTTTTTTTGGGTGATGCAAGATTGCTCTTTCACCCTAGATTCTCCTACATCAGACACACGGGGTAATTTGAAAAGTGACCCTGTCACTTCTCAAGAGTTAGAGGGAAACCAAGATGGTTAAACTCAGACTCATATAACCATGATGAATCTTCAACAATCCTTCCTCTCCATTTCACCAAGTACTCTGCATATTTCCTATTTCTTGTGCTTCTTCACACATGGCTATCCAAAATGTCTTCTATCTCCTCCTTTTCTGAAGAAGGTGCTAGAATGTTTCACTATGCCTCTATTAATTCTTCATTAATTCCTCCCTCATGATATTTTGTTACATCTGAGATGTTAAACAAAGGTGAAATATGAATTCCATCTAGAAACTCTACCTCATATGCATTTCCTAAATCATGCTTCTTCAGGATCTTGCATGGTCCAAACTTCTTCATCTTCAACTTGTATGTACCAACTGGAAAAATTTCCTTTCACAAATGAACCATGACTTCATCTCCTACCTAGAACTCCTTATACCTCCTTTTCTGATATGCCTTAGCCTTATACTAAGAGTTCATCTTATTGATATGCTTCTTCACCTCATCATGCAAATTCTTTAGGTGCTTAGCAAAATCTTCAACCTCAACACTACTCTTCTCTCCTTTATCCATCTTTCTAAGTTCATAAGCATTCCTCGAACTACTCCCATATACAATTTGGAATAGTGATTTACTTGTGCTCCTGTTGATAGAATTGTTATAAGAAAATTTTTCCTATGGTAAAATCAAATCCCATCCCTTTGTTTTATCTCCTACTAAGCATCTTAGCAGGTTACCCAAACTCCTATTGACCACCTTCGTTTTTCCTTCAGTAGACCATGTAGTCTCACCACCTCTCTAAAAAACAACTCTGCAATATGAACATCACTGGTCTTATGACACGAAATGAAATGTGCCATCTTTGAAAATCTATCCACCACCACAAACATGGAATCATGCCCTCTCCATGTCCTTGGAAATCCAAGGACAAAATCCATACTAATGTCCTCCCAAGGCCTCTCAGGTATAGGTAATGGTTGATACAATCTAGTATTTTGACTTGTTCCTTTCACCATCTGACATACTCTGCAGCTTTGTAGAAACTTCTTCACATCCTATTGTAACTATGGCTAGTAATAATTCTCACTAACACGAGCAATGGTCTTATCTCAACCAAAATGCCTAGCCAATCCTCCACTATGCTTCTCCTTGATTAGATTCTCTCTCATGGAACTCCTTGGAATGCATAATTGGCTTCCTCTAAACAACATTCCATCTTGGATTAAGAAATCCAACTATCTTGTCCTATCTAATGTAACAAGTTCCAAACAAGCCTTCCAAGCTTCTGCAAAGTCTAGATCTTCTGGATACAAACTCTTGAGTTCATTGAACCCAACAACCTCTATATTCATCTCTATTAACAATTTTTTCCTTCTACTTAAGGCATATGCAACTCTATTTGATCTTCCACTCCTGTGCTTCAAAAAAAAAGTATTACTATACAAAAAATCAACCCATTTTAAGTTCCTTTCATTCAACTTTCCTTGACTATTGAGATACTGTAAAGCCTGGTGATTAGTATATAAAACAAATTCTTTTGGAAACAAATAGTGTCTCCATTTCTTCAAAGCTTGAACTATAGCATAAAACTCTTGATCATAGACAAAATATTTCTTCTTAGCATCATTTAACTTCTCACTAAAATAGGAAACATTCTTACCTTCTTAACTCAAAACAACTCCTATGGTAGTGCCAGTAGCATCACAATCTACTTGAAAGACCTTATTGAAATATGGAAGTTCCAAAATAGGTTGTTCTATAACTTTCTTCAACATATGAAAAATTTTTGTTGTTCCTATAGTCCACTTAAACTCTTCTCTATCCCCTCTCATTGCTTCAGTTAGAGGTGCACAAATACTACTAAAACTCTTAATAAACATTATGTAAAAACTTGCTAGGCCATGAAATGATCTTACCTCTATAACACTCCTCGGGGTAGGCCATTCAATGATAGCTCTAACCTTCTATGGATCCATTTTAAGACCCTCTACTGAGACAAAAAATCCTAGATAGACCAACTCCTTTTTTAAAAAACTACATTTCTTCAAATTAATCAACAACTTCTCCTCCCTTAGCTTCTCAAAAAAATTATGAATATGCATTAGGTGCTCCTCCAATGTCTTACTGAAAATTAGAATATCATCCAAATAAACAATAATTTTTTTCCTAAAATTTCTTTTATTACCTCATTCATAAGCTGCATAAATGTGCTTGGTGCATTGGTTATCCCAAAAGTCATGACTAACCACTCATACAACCCCTCCTTGGTTTTAAAGGTTGTCTTCCATTCATCTCCTTCTCTAATCCAGATTTGGTGATATCCACTCTTTATATCTATCTTCATGAAGTACTCAACTCCACTCAAACAATCCATAATGTCATCCATTCTTGGCAAGGGAAATCTATACTTGATGGTGATCTTGTTGATGGCTCTAGAATCGGTACACATCCGCCATTCTCCATCCTTCTTTCATGCTAGTACTGCAGGTACTATACATGGACTCAAACTCTCCCTGATCAATCCCTTCCACAAAAACTCTTGCACTTGTCTGTTCAACTCTTCACTCTCTACTGGAATCATATGATGACCTGCCTTATTTGGAAAGATGGCTTCAGGAATCGGGTCCATATAATGGCTAATATTTCTTACAAGAGGCAAACCTTTAGGTACGTTATCAAAAATAATTGCTTGAAACTCATTGAACAAATCTAAAACTTCTACAGGTACCTTAGTAGTATCTTCTTTATCAACTCTATGGATCAATGCAAAACACATATGCTCATGCTTCATACCTTCTAGGAACTTTCTTCCATCAGCCAAACAAATTCTTGCATTACCACATACCTTTTCCTCTACCTCCTTCAAGGGATTCAACTTATGGAAAACTCCATCCTTTGTCAAAGAATAGGTGTTGGCATGTCCATCATGTATTTCTCATCAATCAAACTGCCACAATCTGCCTAACAACATATGACAAACATCCATAAAAATAATATCACATAATACCTCATCATGGTAATTCCCAATCTTTAACTTTACCAGACATTGTTCATTTACCAAGGATTTATGGTCCTTCTACAGCCAAGCAATCTGGTATGGGTTTGGATGCTTTCTTCTCTCCAACTGCAACTTACTAACCATTTCTTCTAAAACAAGGTTATCAATACTACCTCCATCAATTATAACATTGCAAACTTTACCTTCACACTTACATTTGGTTTGAAACAAATTCTTCCTTTGAGTTGGCTCTTTCTCCTCATTCAACAAGTATCTTCTAGTAACAAGGACCTCTCCTCTTTTTGCATCCTCAGAATGTGAAGACTCAACATCTTTGTCTACATGTGCAACTCATGCATTACCCTCAGGTCTTCTATTTTTCCTTCATTGTTGAGGACACTCATATGACCTATGCCCTTCTTCTCCACATTGGAAACAGGTTCCATGGAAGCCTCCTCTCCCTGGTCCTCGCCCAGATCTTCCTCTTCTTCTTTGGTCTCCATTATGAGGATGATAGGTGTTATCTCCTTTCTAGTTCTGGCTACTACTAGATCATTCACCCTTCTTTTGGTCTTCATTTCGACCTGCATATGACCATCCACTAGTCCTTCCACTACGACCTCCACCTCTTTTCTTACTTTCAAACCTCCTATTCAACTTCTCTTCTACCTTCAAAGCAAACTGATATGCATCTTCAATGGTAGACATTCTTACCAAACTCAACTCTTCTTGAATGCTCAGCTTCAACCCATTTATGTAATAGGCAACTTTCTCCTTGTTGGCATCAAAATGACTTGTTCTGATTAGGACTAAATAGAACTCTTCTGTATACTCCTTAATAGATTTTATTGCTTGTTTTAACCCTTGCATCTTCTTCAACAAATCCAACTCATAGTCCCCAAGAATGAACTGTCTCTTCAATTTTTCCACCATCTGATCCCATCTTGTTATTTTCTCTTTTCCTCTTCTATTTCTTTCCAACTGGACTTCTTTCCACCATATGCTAGGATGGCCTTTCAATTTGGAATTTGCAAATTTGACCCTATTTGGGTCTTCTATTTTCTCATACTCAAAATACTCTTCCATGTCATAGATCCAATTGATCAACTCCTCTGGATTTAGGTTTCCATAAAAATTAGAAACTTCTATCTTTGGCCTCTTTCCAATCTTGGAAATGGCCCTAATCAGTTTGACTTCTCCAGGATCCATTACATCCTATGCTTCCTCTTTGAATGGCTCCTCATCTTCAACCTCATCCTCACTTTCATCTCTTCTTCTAAAATTAGCTCCACTATGCAGCTCCTCTTGTAGTGCTTGAGATTGTCTTTTGAGGACTCTAAAACCCTCTTCTGTTACTCCAACATTTCTCCAAACACAATTTCTTCATGGAGGCATCTTTTCTCACAGACCCACAACCACAAGTCTAGGTGCAAACTGCCTCACATTTGGCGATCTGTTTACACACTCAGGAAAACCTGCTCTGATACCACTTGATGAAGGGCACTCCCCTTACAATCTAAAACTCACCAAAAAAATAGATAATGGCTCAAACAAAATGCAAGGAAAGCAAATATTTTCTATTATCACTAAAATGAAAATGAAATTACAACATTATATTTTCCATCTCATGGGCTTTCTAATTACATAAATCTTCACATTTGCAAAATCAGAGCCACCATCTACTTTGCTCTCGCCTCCCCTCTATAGTAACCCTTTACATCCTTTATTTGGAAGGTGTAACCGCCCTAGAATCTTCTGGAAATTGTAACTTCCTCAGGAAGATATTTTGAAATTTTATTAATTTTGGTATTACAACTTCGTGGGGTCATAAATTTTTATCCGACTGTCGGATTTTCTATTATAATACCTTTTCAGAAAGGTCTCGAGAAATATTGTGCCAAAAGTAGGGCTTAAAGGCCATCCACTTTCATTTTCCACCAATTTTAAGGCCCATCTAGAGCCTCTAAGTGCCTCAAAATTGACCTCGAAGATTTTAATAGGATTTTCAAAAATTAAAATTTTAATCTCTCAAATGACAAATGGTATTGAAGTGATTTATTCGCCATTGGCTTGAATTTACTATTTTGGGGGTCTGTGTAAGATTTTGTGCCCAATTGTGCATAAATTCAAACTTACAAAGATAGTAACCCTACCAAATTTAGCCCTTATTGAAATGAAACAACAATTTTATTTTTTGAGTGATGCAAGATTGCTCTTTCACCCTAGATGCTCCTGCATCACATTTGTATGTAATAGCCATCACCAATTTAATAGGAACATCAACTTTCATTCATATTAGCTTCAACCCCACTCCCAACTTATTTTTATTGTACTATCACCTTACAATGGTTATTTGTGGCCAGTTAGACTAATTAGTAAATTGATGAAAATGTTGTCTACTAATAAAAGGATTGTATACCAGTTTGGATATGATGGGAAAATCTTATCTCTTGAAACTAATTCTCTTTGCATTTCCTTCTCATTAACCCTATATATTCCATCTTTGTAAGAAAATTTTGTACGAGGGTTTGTTTGTTGGTCTTCACAGGCCCTTCTAAAAGAATAATTTTTAATCATCTCTGCAATGGCATCTTATGAGAAGATGTCTCTTTTAGGAATTTGGTGGAAAAACCCCATGTTCTTATTCTATGTCTCCTCATTTCACATATAAATGTAAACGTTAGGGCATTTCCAACTACAATACTATCAGAAAATCACTTATGTATTTATGCATCGATGGATTTCTAAACCTTCTCTAACAACCCCTATTTCATTTCCTTTCTCTCAAAACATTACTGCAATTAATTTCCATACAATGTTCAAAACTCTCATCTCTAGAGTGAGTGGAATACAAGGTGCTAGCTACAGTTGAGGCATTTTGTAAGGAATCTAACTTTGTACCTATGAATTATGTTTTTTTTTTTGAAAACTTCATGACCCCTTCCAACAGATCAATTTTATGCCTTTCACAAATGGAATTCCATGGGACCACATTTCTTTGAAAGTTCCTAAAACCAACACATCAAATGCATTTCATGGCATGTCTCATGAGGTGTTTCCTCCTCACAACATTCTATGAAATAGTTCCACCATGAGACAACATCTCTTTATGTCATTTTGATGAATGATTCCCATATACTGTGCATGCTTCCCCCATTTTGCATTATTGCAACTACAAATATCTCAACAATTTTTTTTTTCATAAATATCATAATCACACATTTCATGAAGACTTCATCTACTTGAGACATTCTATCAAATGGTATGCATGCCATGTCAATGCTTCCATTTTCCTATGCAGATCTGCAATCATTGCATTACTTTTTCTCACCAAATTCATTCTACGCATCTCTTACAATTCACAATTTATTGCACATCATAAGATGACATCTCTTTGAGATTCTTTATACATATAGGCCGCACAATGCTAGTAAAGGTTGTTGGATCTGATTTTACCCCTGAGGCATTTTATAAAACACTTCATGCACATTGTCTTTGCCTCCACATTTTTGAAGGCATGTTCAATTATTGATGTTGGAACTATAAAAATCTGATGATTTTTGCATATCTTTTATCCCCCTGAGTCTCCATGTGAAGTCTACCTTTGGCACATTTTCCTCATTTCATGATGCTTTACCCACATTTTGGCCATATGACCCCATAGAATCCATCGAGTTATGCATTTTTCTTGTTGTGGTCCATATCGGCATAGGTTCATCTAGGTCTCCCCGACCCATGTTGCTTGTGTGTTAACCTATGTTTGTTGTAGGTGTTCAGTAGGACTTTTTCATTGTTGCAGCGACTAGAATTCACCTGTGGGTGGCTATCGGCATGACATTCATGTTGTTTCAGTGATCGTGGAGGAACCTATTGGCATGAGTTTGGCCGTCGGGATAGTGTCTAATCAAATTTGAATTGTCTCCCCGACTTGTGCATATGGAGGTTCTTCAGCAAAAGCTATGCTATATTGGCAAGATGTCTTGGCAAAGATCTTTTGTCTTACCGACCGGTGGTGGGAGGATGCATATCGGTGTGAGTTGGAGCTATCGAGAGAAGGTCTCGGTGAGTGACCTTCGGTCTCACCGACACATCGTATGAATTTTTGCTTCGGCCAAATGTAAAGTCTTCGATGAAGGGTCATAGCGATGTGCACATGTCTCTCCGATGGAGCATAAAATGTTTCTTTCAAATGGCGCGTCGGTGAGAGAAGTTTTCCTCGAAGTAGGTCTTAGCGAATGCAGGAGGGTCTCACCGATGGAACATGTTTGGACTCTGTCGGTACAAGAATTGTGATGTCTCGGTCAGTAACCTTCGGTCTCGCCAATGGAAAGCAATGAAGGACCTTGTTGGTGAGAGTGTGATCTTGTCTCGGCGACTCAATGGATAAAGACTTTGGGTGAAACAAAATGAAATCTGCATGAGGTCTCTCTGATACCATTAAGTTACAGCGACAATGAATGAAAACAAAAGTGCATCTCGGTGAGAGGTTTCCCTATGTCTCAGCGAATGAATAATACACTATGAAGATTTTTTGTGGAAACATAATATGCTCTATGAGACATCTCCCCGATATCATAAGGTCATAGCGACACACGAAAGGTAAAGGAGCTCTTAGGGAAACATAATATGATCTACGGGACATCTCCCCGACTTGGAGAAGTCACGGAAAAGGCGAAATACATTGGGGACGACAACGATTGAATTGCCTTCGGCATAGCTACTGCGTTGTCTCGACGACTGTTCACTGATGATTAATAAATTTCAAACATTGAGGGAAACATGTAAATTGTTAAAAATCGTTGCAGGCCGACATATTTTGAGCCCGAATTTTGTGGAGGGCGAACATGGGATCTTAGAATGATATATTTTTCTAATACTAGTGTATAAATAGGCATCTTGTAATTGTAAAATCACCACCAATTATTAGATTTTGATACACAGCAAGTAGATATAGTTGAATAAAATTATCAGATCGGAGACTATTGTTGCATGATTTCAGAATGGAGGTATTTATGAAAATTAGTTGATGTTGTTGCATTTCTCTGGTGCTAATTATTTGTTGAATCTACTAAAAGTATTGCTAAGTTGTCTCCAAGATGGATTCTTTTCGATTGTTTAAATTGATATAACAAGTTTGTATTCAATTCATCAGTGCACATTTGTTGTACTTGTGTGGTTGATTGATTGGTTATTTCAAGTAAAGACTAAATCTTTTAGTTAATCACAGTAATCGGAGAGATTCATTTGGATTGTTCAAGTAGAGCTTAGTAATCACATTCTTGCATGTTTATACAAGTTGTAAACATAATATATGCTAGATAATTTGAGTTTCCTCAGAGAAGTGTTGCTCATCCTGATCTCATTTGACTCCACATACCCAACAAGGCACTAGTCTCTGCACTTCATCATTTGGATTCATTCAGTTTCTTTACATCTGTTAGTTAAGCATTCATTTTAGGATTTAGATCAGAATATTGTTACTCCTTTCAAGTTTGATTTCATTTGTTCACCTCCAATTGCCATTGTGAACAAATTGTTGTAAGAGGATAATCACAAGTTAAGTCTGCATCATTCAGAGAGGTACACCCACCTAGGTTTAGCAACACCTAAAGACTAGAAGGTTGAATTATTTTGACCTTGTCTGTTACCCTGAAACGTATCAAGAGATTGGTAGCCTCTGGAGGCATCTTGCCTGCGTTTTTGAGAGATAACAAATTGGCGACTCTACTAGGGATACATTCAGAATCAAGGCCTTTCATAGAGTCATAAACTATATACAGACTCCACTAGGAATAAGAAACATCAAGTATTTTCTCATTTTTTGACAAAAGTGAGTGGCGACTCTGACAAAAATTTGCCGTTGTCAAACATGAACGGAAGAAGATCTCAATATAGGGGAGGTCATACTAGAGCTCCGGCTGGCAGCAGTAAGTGGACACACATAGATGTCAAGGTTGATAAGGGAAAAGGGATAAGTGAAGATATGTGCCTAACAAATAAAGATAAAGCATCAAGAGCACATTGTGAAACATATGATTGCTATGATGCATGGAAAAATGATTCGAGTGTTGAGCCTTGTACTCTAGAAGATCAAAGGAATCCTTTCTCTTTTCTTGATCCTCAGAAACAGGCTGAGTTTCAAGCTGCATGTGAGGCTGAACGAATCAGAATTCAATAGGAATATGATCAGAAGATGGAAGGTAACCCAAATGTGTTTGTTGATCATGAGCTTCCTGACGAAGTAAAAGCATAGTTTGAATTACAAAGGAAGGAGATAGAGGAACTGAAGGCTACATTACATAAAGTCCAAGTTACTTCTCAGACAGCTAATTCCCCCCGAAGTATGTACCACCTCATAAGTAGGGTAATCATGGTGCATGGCCCTCTGATTCATCCAAATCCCCCTACCATCAGACAGGGAATCAATATATACAACTAAATCATCCACCTCACATTCCTACTCAGCAGCCAAATAATCCACCTCCTGGTTAGCATCACATCCCACATCATAATGCACAATACAATAATCTTGTGCACCAATATCAGTACCCACCTATTCCTCCCCCTCAACAGTATACAACAATGATTAGACAGTTTGATTTGGCAGGGATTCATCTATGCCCTTACCCTATGGATAACAGCTGGAGAGGTCTGGTGCCTAAGTTTACAAGGAGTAATGTAGTCACTGCTGAAGAACATTTAAGGAATTTCAATATGTTTATCCAAGACATAGGTATGCCATATGAAGATCTGCATATGAGGCTATTTATGATGTCACTTATTGAGGACACTAGGGATTGGTTCAACAGTTTGCCAGCATCTTCAATTGATTCTCTCCAAGTATTTCAGAACCAATTTCTTAAACAATATGGAAATCTAAATGCACCAAATGCTGCTCTTCATGAACTAATGCAAATTTAGAAGAATCATAATGACTCAATTTATGACTTCAATCTAAGATTCAACAAGTTGCAGACTAAGGTACCTCTTGGATCAAGGATGCCAGATTCTATAGCTTTGAGTGTCTATTTAAATGCATTTGATCCTAAAACAGGGTATGAATTGTGAAATAGATTTCCAAGAGATTTAGCTGAAGCACAGAAGATAGCACTAACAATTGAAAACAACAAGAAGGCTGCTGGTATAATCAGTAAGAAAGATAACCTTAGGCCTCCTCAGCAAAGAAATAACTATCAATACATACCAGAGAATACATATAGAAATGAGAGGCTGAGGTTGCCTTATATGCCTTATAATATAGACTGGAAGGATGGAAAACCTATAACAGCTAGGCCAAGAAACAAAGAGACTCCTGATCCATTGAGCAAGAAGGGAACTTACATGGTGATTAATAATTACTTATGCGAAGCTTGTGATAAGCCACATTCTCCAGACTATTGTGTTGTAGCCCAAAGGATGCAAGAAGAGGGAATGTTAACAGAAAACAATGGAGAAGATCACACAGTGTATTTGACTTCAAATACTTTTCACCATGTTCAAGAGAGGTACTCATCTTCAGAGGATGAATGCCATGAATATGATGTTTCTAATCAGAAGTACAATGTCCATATGGCTAAACAACAGGTCTTTTATGATTCTGATGAAGATTATACTAAGCCACATTCTGTTGAGGTGCCTGATCAATGCAATGGGAGGATACTTACTGAAGATGAAATAGAGAGAATAACTGTTGCTGTGGTTGAAGAAGCCAAGAGTAAATACTGGTTGAGAAACAGAAAAGTAAATGATGTAGAAGGCATTTCTGGGGGAATTTTTATGAAGGATCAGAAGGCAACACAAGGAACTGTGAAGAAGTCAGAAACGAGACTGTCTGATAAAGATGAACAGAAGCCTGTCTAAAAACAAGAATTTAAGGAAGAAGTGAAGGAATTACATAAAAAGATACAAATGTCTGACCAGCCTGGTCAAAAAGAAAAAGAAGAAAGCAAAGGAGAAATGCCAGAACAGAAGAAAATTGTTAAGGTGGAGAGCTCTTCTTTTGACTTCACTCAGGCGTTATCCCAGGTAAAAATGTTTGTTCCATTACTCGAGTTGATGAAAATTAAGGAATACAGAGATAATGATGTTCAATTGATAACAAGTGGAAATAAAAAATATATGAATTCTAAAAACAAAGTAGTTGTTAAAGCAGTCAATAGGCTAGAGAAAATAAATAACTTTGAAGTCTGCTTGAGTGATATATTATCAACTCCCCCTCAAGTTGATCCTTTTTTCACTACGTTGCTTATCAATAACAAATTGTTAAGGAATTGCATGATAGACTCTGGTGCTGCTATAAATATCATGCCAATAGTAGTCATGAAGCAACTTGGCATGTGGGTTGATACCACTGGAGGCAAGTGTTATGCAATGGATAACAGACCTGTTCCTGTGGTTGGTATTATGAAAGATGTTGAAGTCAAACTGGCTACTTATCCATAGGTGGCTTATAATATAGATATAACAGTGATAGATACTCTGCCTCAGTTTGGGATGCTTTTGTTAGGGCAGTGGACAACAAATATTGGTGGAAACGTCCAATTTGATCTGTCTTATGCTACAATTCTAGTGAATGGCCAGGAAGTCAAATTGTATGGGGAGCCAAGAATGAACCAGCTTGTTAATTGTGTACCGCAAGATCAGATCAATTGTTTTTGTGATGTTGATCTTGGGAATTTTAAAATAGAACCAGCTCAGCCAAAATTGACCAATAGTGATCCAATTGAAAAACATACTTCACATAATTGCAATGGCATATGGAAGATGTATTTTGATGGGGCCTACAGCCAGGAAGGTAATGGAGCTGGGATTGTATTTGTTTCGCCTAAAGGTACTACATTTAAATATTCATTTCTATTAGCATTTGAATGTACAAACAATGTGGCAGAGTATGAAGCTTTATTGACAAGCTTGAACATAGCTGTGAAACATAAAATCAAGTTGCTGGCTATTTTGGGCGATTCTGAGTTGGTTGTTTCACAAATCAAGTCAAAATATGCAACAAAGCACAAAATATTGAAGAAATATAGGAATGTTGTATGGGACACAATTGAACTGTTTGATGCATTTTCAATTGAGTGGATTGACAGATCAAAGAACATAATGGCTGATTTTTTAGCAAATGTGGCGCTGAAAAGAGATAATATCACATTGGTTGGTGTTTCACAGATTGAGTTCAAGACAAGGCCTGCTATTCCTAATAATATTTATAGTTGGCAGGTCTTCAATGATGATACTGATCTTTTGAAATTTATTCACTGTATAGATCAATATAAAGTTCAGGAAATTGATTTCAATGCTTTCATTGAAGAAGTGGATGGGAAGCAAACAATCTTTGGCAAGGAGATATTACAGCTCAAAACAAATAAACTACCCAAAGGCTTAGTGGCATTAGAGAGGCTATATGATGGAAATGATCAGTCTCTCATAAAGCAAACGCTAGTTAGAAGGGAAGATATTGAAGAAGTCAACTCGGGGACTAAGATGGGGCCAAGAAAGGTGTACATAGGGAAGAAGATAAGCCCAACAATTAGAAGAATGTTGATAGAATTGCTGAGAAAGTATAAACATGTGTTTTCTTGGTCTTATGAAGATCTGAAAGCATACAAGGATGATTTATTTCAGCATGAAATACCATTGAAGCCAGACGCCAAGCCTTTCAGATAGAAGCAAAGGCCTATAAATCCAACACTGGGGCCTAAAATGTAAGAATAATTGACAAAGCTCAGAGATGGAGGAATTATCAAACCAATCAGGCACTCAACGTGGGTTTCAAATTTGGTTCCTGTGAGAAAGAAGAATGGTGATATCATATTATGTGTGGACTTCAGGAATCTGAACATGGCATCTCTCAAGGATAATTATCCTCTACCCAATATGGAGGCTATACTGCATAAGGTAATAGGGTGTGAACTGATGTCCATGATGGATGGGTTTTCAGGATACAACCAGGTCAAAGTCAAAGAATCTAAGCAGTATAAGGCAACATTCACAACATACAACCAGGTCAAAGTCAAAGAATCTGAGTAGTATAAGACAACATTCACAACTCCTTGGGGAACATATGTATACATAAGAATGCCATTTGGTCTCACCAATGCTAGAGCGACTTTCCAAAGAGCTATGGACATAGCATTTGCTGATTTGATCAATGTTATCATGGTGGTGTACCAAGATGATCTAACTGCTTATTCAAAGAAGGCTGACGATCATGTGCAACATCTGGAGAAGGTATTTATTAAAGCCCTTGAATATGGTATTAGTTTAAATCCAAAGAAGTGTCATTTTGCAGTCATAGAGGGTAAGCTCTTAGGACATATTGTTTCAAAAGAGGGAATTAGAATAGATCCTGAGAGGGTTGAAGCTATTGATAAAATTCCTATTCCTAAAACTGTCAAGGCTATACAATCATTTTTTGGACAAAATAATTTTTTCAGAAGATTTGTCTCTAACTTTGCTGAGATCATTAAGCCCATATAAAAAATGTTGAAGAAAGGACAAAAAATGGAATGGACTACAGAAGCTTTGGAAGCTTTCATATCTATCAAAAGGGCCATCAAGGAGGCTCCTGTTCTTAAATCTCCAAATTTTGCAAAGCCTTTTCAGATATTTTCATTTGCTTCAATGCACACTATTGTTGTTGTTATGTTACAAAAGAATGAGGATGGTCATGAACAACCTGTGTCTTTTTTTAGTAAATCATTACAAGGTTCTCAATTGAAGTATGACATAATGGAAAAACAGGCATTTGCATTAGTGAAGGCTACTAAAGCATTCAGACCATATCTTGTTGGAGCAAAGGTAATTGTTTATGTCCCTCATGCAGCTGTCAAAGACATTCTCACACAATCTGAAGTTACAGGGAAAAGATGCAGATGGATCAACAAGATTCAAGAGTTTGACATGGAAATATAGATTACTATGCTAGTAAGAGGCCAAGGTTTGGCTAGGCTAATGGTAGAATCAAATATTGAAGCAAGTCAAGTCTATAATGTAGAAGAGGGGACTGCAATTACAAGTATTGAGCACACCCTTTGGTATACTGATATTATGCATTACCTTAAGTACATGAAGTGTCCAGATGGATTGAGTGACAACCAGAAGAGAACGTTGAAGTTGCAAGCATCAAAGTATGTTTTCATTGATGGAGATCTGTTTTGGAAGAATAGAGATGGTATATTGCTATTATGTCTGGATGAGTCACAGGCTAAGCATGTTTTAAGAGAAATGCATGAAGGAGTTTGTGGAGGACATTATTCAGCAAAGATGACTGCACACAAAATTCTCAAGGTAGGGTATTACTGGCCAAAGGTTTTTAATGATTCTTTTACACATGTGAGGAAATGTGAAGCTTGCCAAAAGTTCTCTGGAAAAATGAAGTATTAAGGAGATTTGCCACTCTAACCCTTGTAGGTTGATGGTCCTTTTCATCAATGGGGAATTGATTTCATTGGAGAGATACAAGAAAAATCAATTGGTGGACATAAGTGGATACTTGTTGCCACTGATTATTTTACCAAATGGGTAGAAGCAATCCCAACTAAGCAAGCTACAAGTAAGGTAGTGACTAATTTCCTGATGGACAACATTATCACGAGATTTGGTGCACCAATGAGGTTGATCACAAATAATGGGATGTGTTTCAGGTCAGATGAATTCAAAGGATTTTGTGATAAGAATGAAATTACTATTTCTTATGCAGCTCCTTACCATCCACAAGCTAATGGTCAAGCAGAGTCCAGCAGTAAAAGTCTTTTGAAAATTATAAGGAGGATGTTGGGACATAACAAGAAGGCTTGGAATTCAAAATTAAAGTTGGCTGTGTGGGCTGATAGGATTACTATGAAAAAGGAAATTGGAAAATCCCCATTTGAATTAGTGTATGGAGCACAGGCCAGGATGCCTATGTAGAATTTATTACCAGTCTACAAGTTTGTCCTTCAAGAAGATTTGGATGTTCCTAAACCTATGGAGGAAAGAATGGAGCAACTGGCTGAACATGATGAAATAAGGAGAGTTGCTCAAAACCAAAACATAAAGTTAAAGACATAGATGAAGTGACTATTTGACAAGAAGGCAAAGGATAGAAAATTTGAAGAGAATGATTTGGTATTGATGTGGAATGCAAGATGTCAGGAGAAAGGAAAGCACGGTAAATTTGATGCCTTGTGGCTGGGACCTTTTGTTGTTGTTGGAAAGAAAGGTGAGGATTCATATTATCTACAAAACATGGCTGGTGAAGATTAGGAATTTCCTATTCATGCGCAATTCTTGAAGATTTTATTCTCTTGATCAACACAAAGATTAAGGGTTTCCAGTGCATGGACAACTCTTGCTTATCCTCTTTAAAATTATTTTCCATGCACACTAGTTTAGGATTTGGTCGATCTCCATTTCACTTCCATTTTTCCATTCGTCTCCATTTTGCATTCACTTTCCTTCCACTCCATCATGCTTCATTTCCATTTCCATTCTGCTTATTGGTTCATCACTTTGTGTTTGGTCTGCTCACCCAAAGTTTTTGTATCCTTGCAATGATCATACTATCATTCATCCCCAGACAACGCCACTATTGGAACTATAAAAATCTGATGATTTTTGCATATCTTTTATCCCCTTGAGTCTCCATGTGAAGTCTACCTTTGGCACATTTTCCTTGTTTCATGATGCTTTACCCACATTTTGGTCATATGACCCCATAGAATCCATCGAGTTATGCATTTTTCATGTTGTGGTCCATATCGACATAGGTTCATCTAGGTCTCCCCAACCCATGTTGCTTGTGCATTAACCTATGTTTGTTGTAGGTGGTTGGCAGGACTTTTTCATTCTTGCAACAACCGACATTCACCTGTGGGTGCCTATCGGCATGACATTCATGTTTTTTCAGCTATCGTGGAGGAACCTATTGGCAGGAGTTTGGCCGTCGGGATAGTGTCTCATTGAATTTGAATTGTCTCCCCGACTTGTGCATATGGAGGTTCTTCGACAAAAGCTATGCGGTATCGGTAGGATGTCTTGGTGAATATCTTTTGTCTTACCGACCGGTGGTAGGAGGATGCATATCAGTGTGAGTTGGAGCTATCAAGAGGAGGTCTCGGCGAGTGACCTTCGGTCTCGCTGACACTTCGTATGAGTTTTCACTTCGGCCAAACATAAATTCTTTAGTGAAGGGTCATAGCGATGTGCACTTGTCTCTTTGACAGAGCATAAAAGGTTTCTTTCAAATGGCGCATTGGTGAGAGAAGTTTTCTTAGAAGTAGGTCTTAGTGAATGCAGGAGGGTCTCACCGATGGAACACGTTTGGACTCTATCAATATAAGAATTGTGATGTCTCGGTCAGTGACCTTCGGTCTCACTGATGGAAAGCAATGACGGACCTTGTCGGTGAGAGTGTGATCTTTTCTTGGTGACTCAGAATGGATAAAGACTTTCAGTGAAACAAAATAAAATTTTCATGAGGTCTCTCTGATACCATTAAGTTACAGTGACAGTGAATGAAAACAAAAGTGCATCTCGGTGAGAGGTTTCCCTATGTCTTAGTGAATGAATAATTCACTATGAAGATTTTTGTTGAAACATAATATGCTCTATGAGACATCTCCCTAATATCACAAGGTCATAGCGACACGCGAAAGGTAAAGGAGCTCTCAGGGAAACATAATGTGATCTACGGGACATCTCCCCGACTCGGATAAGTCATGGTGAAGGCAAAATACATTGGGGACGACAATGATTGAATTGCCTTCGGCATAGCTATTGCGTTGTCTCGCCGACTGTTCACTAATGATTAATAAATTGCAAACACTAAGGCCAACATGTAAATTGCTAAAAATTGTTGCAGGCTGACATATTTTGAGCCCAAATTTTATGGAGGGCCAACATGGGATCTTAGTATGATATATTTTTCTAATACTGGTGTATAAATAGGCATCTTGTAATTGTAAAATCACCACCAATTATTAGATTTTGATACACAGCAAGTAGATATAGTTGAATAAAATTATTAGATCGGAGACTATTGTTGCATGATTTCAGAATGCAGGTATTTATGAAAATTAATTGATGTTGTTGCATTTCTCTGGTGCTAATTATTTGTTGAATCTACTGAAAGTATTGCTAAGTTGTCTCCAAGATGGGTTCTTTCTGATTGTTTAAATTGATATAACAAGTTTGTATTCAATTCATCAGTGCACATTTGTTATACTTGTGTGGTTGATTGATTGGTTCTTTCAAGTAAAGACTAAATCTTTTAGTTAATCTTAGTAATCAGAGAGATTCATTTGGATTGTTCAAGTAGAGCTTAGTAATCACATTCTTGCATGTTTATACAAGTTGTAAACATAATATATTCCAAATAATTTGAGTTTTCTCAGAGAAGTGTTGCTCATCCTGATCTCATTTGACTCTGCATACCCAACAAGGCACTAGTCTCTGCACTTCATCATTTGCATTCATTCAGTTTCCTTACATCTATTACTTATGCATTCATTTTAGGATTTAGGTCAGAATATTGTTACTCCTTTCAAGTTTGATTTCATTTGTTCACCTCCAATTGCCATTGTGAACAAATTGTTGTAAGAGGATAATCACAAGTTAAGTCTGCATCATTTAAAGAGGTACACCCGCCCAGGTTTAGTAGCACCTATAGAGTAGAAGGTTGAATTATTTTGACCTTGTTTGTTACCCTAAAGCATATCAAGAGATTGGCAGCCTCTTGAGGCATCTTGCCTATGTTTTTGAGAGCTAACAGTTGGCATTTCCTGAGATTACATCTTTGAAACAAGATTTCCTTTGAGAAAAACTATCAAACAATTTGGGTACCTTCTTGTGCTCCTCCATCTAGTGAAAAATGTTTACTAGGGCAGATATAATTACAACTTGTTGGAACTATAGAAATCTGGAATTTTTACAATAGTTTTCATTCATAAACTTCTAGTTTTGGTCCCACTATAAGCTTTTTTCATCTATGGTTTGCCATATTGTCCCATTGAATCAATCGTGTTGTGAATTTTTCATGTTTGGTTCCATATCGGCATAGGTTCATTCTTGTCTCCCTGACCCGTTGTGCTTCTTTTGCTTGCAATAAGTCTGTGTTGCCTATCGGCAAGACTTATTATCTGTCGCAGCGAATGGATTTTTCCTACAAGTGGTTTTCGACATGACATGTTCTCTACTGTGGACACTGGCATTTTTCTATTGGCAGTTATCGACATTGCATCCATATTATTTCGCCGACCGTGGAGGCTCCTATCGGCATATCTTATGGCTTTCGGGATAGGGTCCCACCGAGTTTTGTTTGTCTCCCCGACTTATGCATGTGAGAGGATTCATCAGTGGGAGTCAAATGGTCGGGCTAGCGTCTTACCAAAATTAGGGTGTCTCAGCCACAAACGCATTATGGATTATCTTCGGCCAGACTTGGCTACTTCGCCATAGGGTCTCGGTGAGTGACCTTCAGTCTCACCAGTGGAATATGATGAAGGATCTTCGGCGGGAGTTCTGAATTGTCTTGGTGAATTGGTATGTGCTCGAGGTGTTTCGGTGAAGCATTGTGTACTCTATATAACATCTCCCTGAGTGTGATAGGCTACAACGACATACATTGGACAAATATTTTCTGTCGATATGGGTGCATTGGTGTCTCGGTGACTGGGATATGAATCTTTGGCTCTCGGTGAAACTTAAAACTGTCGGTGTGAGGTCTCCACGATACTTGAGTGTTATGGCGAAGCACAAATGAATGAAAGACTACTATGTGGCTTTGGTATAACTAGCTGGTTGTTACGGCGACATATTGGAGGTAAGGTGCATTTTGGAAAAACATAATCAAATCTATGTGACATCTCGTCGACGACCCTGGGCTATAGAAAAATAGAGGTGATACTTCTCCACTTCGGTATAATGAATGGGTGGTCACGGCGAGCGCGAAATGCAGAGCATGGGGATGAAGCATTTGAATTGCCTTCGGCATGACGATATGTTGTGTCTCACCGACTGCTCACTGGTGAAAATAGAATTTCAGAATGATATGGCCGACATGAATCTGCTTAGCTGACCATTGCAGGCCGACGTATTTTGAGCCCGAATCTTGTGGAGGTCTGGCATAATATTTTATTTTGATGTTTTTCTCATGCTGGTGTATAAATATGCACCCCAATTGTAATTGAACATCATCAATTTTTAGATTAGAAGCAATAGGTAGTCAGATGGCTACAGTAGAATAGATTTCTCTTATCAGAGACTATGTGCATGTTTTAAATGGTGAATTCAATGTGAATCAGCTGGTATGGCAGGTTATTTCTGGTGTCAATTGTATGTTGAGTTTATTGAAAAGTACTGCTGAATCAGTCTCCAATTTGATTCTTTCTTGTTGTTTAAATTGATGTAACAAGTTTACTTTCGGTTTATCAGTGCACATTTGTTGTATTTGTGTGATTAATTAACTGGTTCTCTCAAGTAGAGATTAAATCCTTTTCGTTGGTCACAGTAATCAGAAAGATTCATTTGGATTATTAAAGAAGAGCCCAGTAGTCATAATCTTGCATTGTTTATACAAGTTATGAACAGATCATATGCCTGCAATTTGATTTTCTGCCAGAATAAGTTGCCCACTTTTGTTTCATTTGACTCTGCATACCCAATAAGGCACTAGTCTTTGCAATTTCATTATTTGAATTCACTCAGTTTCTTTATATCTGTTAATTAAGTATTTTAGGATTTAGATCTAAAGATTGCTATCAATTTTGATTTCATTTGTTCACTGTTATTTACCATTGTGGACAAAGCACATTAGAAGGATAATCATAAGATAAGCCTACATTGTTCAAGAGAGGTTCACCCGCCTAGGTCTAGCAGTACCTAAAGAGTAGAAGGTTTGATTGTTTCAAGCCTTGTTCTACTACCCTTAAACATTGTGAAAGCTTGGCAACCTTTCGTGGTTCAAACCTGTGTTTTTGAGAGCTAACAAATTAGTGACTCCGCTAGGGATTATATCAGAAAATTCGGTTGAAGACCACATTAGAGAGTCATTGGAGGAAAAGTTGGAATTTTTAGAAAGAGTGACTCCACTAGGAAATAGATCAGAAATAATGATTTTCCTACTTTTGGAAAAGTAGGTGGCAACTCTGAAAGATTTTTTGCAGTTTTTTAAACATGAATGGAGGAGGATTTCAGTTCTTGGGAGGTCATGCTGGAGCTCCTCATGGTCAGCAGTATATGCATTATGGTCCAATGTACTAGTATAAGTACCCATATAGTGCTCCCCCTCATCAGCATACAACAATGATCAGACAGTTTGATTTGTCAGGGATTCAGTTATCCCCTTCTCCAATGGATAGCAGTTGGAGAGGTATGGTTCCAAGGTTTACGGGGAGTGATGCAATTACCACTGAAGAGCATTTAAGAAGTTTCAATGCTTTCATCCAAGATTTGGGTGTGCCATATGAAGATTCACACATGAGGCTATTCATGATATCACTTATTGAAGACGCTAGGGATTGGTTCAATAGCCTATCAGTTGTCTCTACTAATTCTCTCCAAGGATTTCAAGATCAATTCCTCGAGCAGTTTGGGAATCTAAGTGTACCAGATTTTGCTCTTTGTGAATTATTGCACATTCAGAAAGATCAAAGTGATACAATTTATGATTTCAATCAAAGATTCAATAAGTTGCAGAATAAGATACCTGCTAGATCAAAGTTACCAGATTTTGTAGCACTGAGTATTTATTTGAATGCATTTGATCCAAAGACAGGGTATGAGCTTAGAAATAAATTCCCAAGAGATTTGGCTAAAGCACAGAAGATGGCACAAACAATTGAAAACAATAGGAAGGCTACTGGGATGATCAGTAAAAGAGATATTCATAGGGTTTCTCAGTAAATCAACATATACAAGAACGAAAGGCCGAGGTTGCATTGCATGCCTTATAATACAAACTGGAAGGAAAGCAAACCTATAAAAGCTAGGCTTGGAAGTGAGGGAGCTTTTGATCCATTGAGCAAGAAAGGAACCTATATGGTAAGTAACAATTACTTTTGTGATTTTTGTGATAAGCCACATTCCCCAGATCATTGTGTTGTAGCCCAAAGAGTATAGGAGGAGGGAATACAGATGGAAAAAAATGAAGAAGATCACATAGTATATCTAGCCTCAAATACTTTTCACCATGTTGAGGAGGTTGAGGGTGCAGGGCTTATCTCTTGCACAATAGATTGTCACAGAGAGAGCAGTGTTTGTTGTGAATATTTTGATGCTAATGATGAACCTGAGGATTTTGATCTGCAGTCAAGGGATTCTTCTACTTCTTATGAGGATCTGGATGAAGAGGCAATGTGAGATATTGATTCATCAGATAGTAAGTATACAATACCTTTGGCTACAGTTGAAAGTTATGAAGATAGATCTGATGAAGAAGAGGTTTGTGCATTTGAAAGTGATTTCCAAATTTTTTCAAACTCATTGTATGATGAAGAGTTAAATGAAGATCAGATGATTTTTTTCCAAGGTGTGTCAATGAGTAAGTTTCAGATATTTTCAAATCCATTCTATGAAAAGGAGGAAATAATTTCAGAAAAGCAAAATGATTGAATAAATGACTACGCTGATGATGTTTTTGATTTCCCATTCTCTGATGGTATTGGATTTTTGTTTGATGATGAAAGAAGTGAGGAGTATAATTATAGTGATGAAAATATTGAGACTTGTTCACTTGTCAGTGAACATATTGCAGATTTGTTTACTTCTGAATACCAGGGATGCACACATAAAGATGATCTTGAAGTTTTGTCTCTGGCTTACTTTTGTTTTGACAGTGAAGAATCTTTGTGTAAAAATTCTTATGACTCCCTATGTATTTCTTGGAATGATTGTGATACTTTTGGTGTTGATCAAAAGTTTGCTTCCATTCAGGATGAGGTATGTGATTTTGAAATTTCTAATTCATGTGAAAAAGACATTTGTTTGCATACCAAGGATGATAGAAGTCCAGATTTTATTGGTTCACATATATATAATATGGAGGATATGAGTCATGATCCAGTATTGTCTCCGAATAGAGATACTGAAGAGGTGCAGAAGGTTTCTAACTTGTTTTCCTCAAACAACGGTGATATGACAGAGTTTTTTGTTTTTCAAGAGAAGCACTTTGATTGTGAAATTTTTATACAGCTGGGAGAGTGTTTCATAATACATAATAGTGAGAGAGATAATACAAAATTTTGCATTAAATATGTATGCATTTTGTATGCTGGTAGAGATTTATCTGATGATAAATAATATAAATTACAGAATGGTGAATGGATTTTGGGCCAAGCTGAGCATAGTGATTCTCTAAAAACTTTCAGTGACAGGAAAGATTGCATCTGTGTCTTCAAGAGAAATCTTATGGACTCAAAACAAAACTAGGTATTTGATAGGGTAAAGTCTTATTTGAGTTTTAGATTGTAATAGCTCAGAACAGATGAAGCAACACAGAGGATTAAGGGTTGCCAGTGCATGGACAACTCTTGCTTTTCCTTTTTAAAATTCTTTTCCATGCACAGTAAGTTTAGGGTTTTCATTCATCTCTGTCTTGCATTCATTTTGCATTCATTCCATCTATCTATTGTCCATTTCCAGTTTTCTCATTTTGTGTCTGGTCTGCTCACCCAAAGATTTTGGATCCTTGCAATGATCTTACTATCATTCATCCCCAGACGGAGCCACTATTGGAACTATAGAAATCTGGTGTTTTTACAATAGTTTTCATTCATAAACTTCTAGTTTTGGTCTGACCATAAGCTTTTTTCATCTATGGTTTGCCATATTGTCCCATTGAATCAATCATTTTGTGTATTTTTCATGTTTGGGTCCATATTGGCATAGGCTCATTCTTGTCTCCCCAACCCGTTGTGCTTCTTCTGCTTGCAATAAGTCTATGTTGCTTATCGGCAAGACTTATTATCTATCACAGTGAATGGATTTTTCTTGTAGGTGGTTTTCGGCATGACATGTTCTCTATTGTGGTGACTGGCATTTATTTGTTGGCAGTTATCGGCATTGCATCCATCTTGTTTCAGCGACTGTGGAGGCTCCTATCGACATATCTTATGGCTTTCAGGATAGGGTCTCAACAAGTTTTGTTTGTCTCCTAACTTGTGCATGTGAGAGGATTCATTGGCGGGAGTCAAACGGTCAGGCTAGCGTCTTACCAAAATTAGGGTGTCTCAGTGACAAGTGCATTATGGATTATCTTCGGCCAGACTTGGCTACTTCACCATAGGATCTCTGCGAGTGACCTTTGGTCTCACCGGTGGAATACGATGAAGGATCTTTGGCGGAAGTTCTAAATTGTCTTGGTGAATTGGTATGTGCTCGGGGTGTTTCGGTGAAGCATTGTGTACTCTATATAATGTCTCCCTGAGTGTGATAGGATATAGCAACATACATTGGACAAAGCTTTTCTGTCGATATGGGTGCATTGGTGTCTCGGCGATTGGGATATGAATTGTTGGCTCTCGGTGAAACTTAAAATGGTCGGTGTGGGGTCTCCACGATACTTGAGTGTTATGGCGAAGCACAAATGAATGAAAGACTACTATGTGGCTTCGATATAACTAGCTAGTTGTTATGGGGACATATTGGAGGTAAGGTGCATTTTGGAAAAACATAATCAAATCTATGTAACATCTCGTTGATGACCCCAAGCTACAGCGAAACAGAGGTGATACTTCTCCACTTCGGTATAACAAATGGGTGGTCACGACAAGTGCGAAATGCAGAGTTTGGGGATGAAGCGTTTGAATTTCCTTCAGCATGATGATATGTTGTGTCTCACCGACTGCTCACTGGTGAAAACAAAATTTCAGAATGATATGGCCAACATGAATCTGCTTAGCTGACCGTTGCAGGCCAACGTATTTTGAGCCCGAATCTTGTGGAGGGCCGGCATAATATTTTATTTTGATGTTTTTCTCATGCTGGTGTATAAATATGCACCTCGATTGTAATTGAACATCATTAGTTTTTAGATTAGAAGCAATAGGTAGTCAGATGGCTACAGTAGAATAGATTTCTCTTATCAGAGACTATGTGCATGTTTTAAATGGCGAATTCAATGTGAATCATCTGGTGTGGAAGGTTATTTCTAGTGTCAATTGTATGTTGAGTTTATTGAAAAGTATTGTTGAAGTGGTCTCCAATTTGATTCTTTCTGGTTGTTTAAATTGATGTAACAAGTTTACTTTCGGTTTATTAGTGCACATTTGTTGTATTTGTGTGATTAATTAACTGGTTCTCTCAAGTAGAGATTAAATCCTTTTCATTGGTCATAGTAATCAAGAAGATTCATTTGGATTATTAAAGAAGAGCTCAATAGTCATAATCTTGCATTGTTTATACAAGTTATGAATAGAACATATGCCTGTAATTTGATTTTCTACCAAAATAAGTTGCCCACTTCTGTTTCATTTGACTCCACATACCCAATAAGGCACCGGTCTCTGCAATTTCATTATTTGAATTCACTCAGTTTCTTTATATCTGTTAATTAAGTATTTTAGGATTTAGATCTGAAGATTGCTATCAAGTTTGATTTCATTTGTTCATTGTTATTTTCCATTGTGGACAAAGCACATTAGAAGGATAATCATAAGATAAGCCTGCATTGTTCAAGAGAGGTTTACCCACCTAGGTCTAGCAGCACCTGAAGAGTAGAAGGTTTGATTGTTTCAAGCCTTGTTCTATTACCCTTAAACGTTGTGAAATCTTGGCAACCTTTCATGGTTCAAACCTGTGTTTTTGAGAGCTAACACAACTAACAAAATTCCTCTACCCTTTGATGGTTATTCATGCCCTATTCCAAAGCTTCACCATTTTGCATATATTTCTCAACAAATCAAAAAAATTGAAATGCTTCTAAAGTTTCTTATGCCTCTTTTAATTAATCCATTTCATGCATTTTCTGAAATAATCACATTTTGTCACAAGTGAAGGAGATCTTGGAAAAGGTCGTGGAATCTAGATTTGCGCCCTAGAATTACATTTGCTTGAAAGTTTCTTTTCATGTTCACAAATTATCCACTCTCCATTCCTTCAATAATGACATCCACGAGATCACATTTCTTTAGGGGATTTTGTCAAAAAATTGATGTGGATTGTCTATTCTCCCATTACAAGGCATGAACTTCCAGTGAAATGCATGGCATTTGGCTATACAACTGCCAATCGAATTTTCTTTGAAGTTTCTAAAGCCTTTTCAAGAAGTTTACTTTGTGCATATCCAGTGATCAATGTGTTCCATGAGATGACAACTCTCGAAGCATTCTGGTGAATAGTTTATGTCATGTCTATGCTTTCACACCCTACACATAATTCATAGGTTCATGCATTCCATTCATTCCCTACTGCGCTTCCTTTGAGGCATTATGTCAAAAAGTTCACATGCCCCATCCATACTTGCACACACTCATCTTGCATATGCCAACCAATTTTTATGCACATTCTAAAAGTTTTTGAAGCCTATTCAAAAAAGAATTCTTATGCATTTTATTTTCTAATGAATGTTCATACCATCTTAAGAAAGCTTCCATTCTCTTTGACCAGGGGATCAGAGATCATGATGAGTGTGGCAGTGGAAGCGAAACCATTATAGGGTAGAAGCGGAGCCATTTCCATGTGGGAGTGGAACCATTTCCGGACGTGAACATTTTTTTATTTTTTTTGTGCCTGGTTCAATGTTGTTTCCACACCTGATAAACACATATTTGACATGTTGACTAGCGGGGTCAGGTTCAATGTGGGATAGGAACTTTGCATTTTTTGTTTTTTCCATGATCTTTCTGAGTTCCGACCCTAGACATTTCTTCCATTCCCTTTTTTAATTTTACTTCTCTATCACTCGGCAGGGTCGAGCTTAGGTAAAAACCCAAAACACTCATTTTTTGTTTTACCTCTTAGTAAATCCCTTTTCAATTTAAAAAAATATTTTGCTTATATTTTTTTTTGTATTTTTAAATCTTTTAAATATTAAAAGAATTTTTATTCAAACTTTTAAATTTTTATGATTTTTAAAGATTATTTCATTTTAGAAATTTTTAATCTTTTAAATATAAATTAAAAGATTTTTATTTCTATTACTTAAAATCTTTAAAATTTAAAATTTTTGTGTTATCAAAATTTAAAATCTTTTTAATACAAAGATTTATTTATGTAAAACTTTAAATTTGAAATCAATCTTTATTTAAACCTTTATTTATTTAAATTTTAAAATCAATTTGGTTTGAAATTTATTTACTTCATTTTATTTTTTAAAGGTTTATTAATTAATTAAATTGAAAGGATTAACTTATTCTTTTAAACCTTTAATTTAATTAATATTTTTTGTATTTTGACTTTTCTAATTTTTTTGTATTTTTCAGGATTCTAAAAACAGGACGGACAATGCAAAAACTAAACCAACGATGATGAGAAATGAAGGGTGAAGAAATGGAGGAGACCAAATGAAAACCAAAAAATAGACAAACAACACGATGAGGTGAGGATGAAGATGGACAAAAAATACAATGAAAATTACCAAAACAAATGAATGAAAGATGAAGATGAAAAGAAAACGATGCAACAAAAAGATGAGGATCGAGATTGGGATGGAACTAGGAATAGGAACCTTGGAAATATTCCTTGTTCTAGTTCCAGTCTAATACTCAAACCAAAACCAAAAAAAATAAAACACAAAGGAAAGGAAACAGAGATCAGAGTCGGGGCCAAACTAGAACTTGAAACCCCGAAGGGTGTCAGGTGATGATTCCATCCCACAACCCAAATCTGAAAAAGACAAATAAAATGAACAAAGCACAAGAAAGGACAAAACCGAGTATGACAAAGCACAACCACAAAAAAAAAAACAACGAAATGAAAGAAAATAGAGAGGGTCCTTGAATTTTCCAAGCAAAAATTGGGGCGTGTATGCCAGGCATAACAATAGATTCATCTGAATATGTAAAGAGAACCATCAGTGCATGTTTAAGAATATCCTTAGAGGAGAAAGAAATTTCAAGAGGATTCTTAGTTTGTCCCTTATGAGGAATGACGTCTATCACTCCTACCATTTCATCCATAGGATCATTGTTGATAGGATCATGTCGAATAGAATCATTGTTATCATCATCTATGTCAACATTCATCACATCATTCTTTGTAGTTTTGCTAGCTTTGACAAATGAAATGTTATGTTTAGGCATGGGGTTGGTAAAAATTTGAAAGTTTTGATTAGGAGTAATGAACTTATTTCCTTGATCACTAACACCTCTAATGAAAAGATGACCAAAATCAATTAGGTCTTGCACGAGATGTTTATGACACTTGCAATGTTTTGTGTCATGTTTTTTTTGTCAGTGATAGTGGCAATAAGCATTTTATATAACGCTTGAAGGTAAAGGATTATTAAGATTGAATGTTTTGATGGGAGGCAAGGTAGTCATTTGTTGTTCTAAAAGTTGGGTCATTGTGTTATGAAGGGTATCAGGTAAGGGAGTGAATTGTCTTTTAGGGTCCCCATAGATAAAGGGTATCATCGCTTTAACATCAACTCCTTGGTTATTAACATTTTGAGTTGTTTGTTGAGGGGGATTGAATTAAAGGAAACCTTTATTCTATTTTCTAAAGGATTGGGAATTGTTTTGGTTTATGGGCTCATATTTCTCAGTTTTATTAGAAGTGGACTTTGTATCTTGACTACTAACTAAATTTTGATAATCACCAAGGCTCGTACACAAGTGCATGAAGGATGGAAATTTCATCATGGTAAGCTTGTCTTTAATATTTCCTTGCAATTTTTTTATGAACATCATTTGAAGGTGAGGATCGGGAACCTTGACATCAATGTGGGAATAAAGTGATTGATAGCATGAGATAAAGTTGTTTATTATTTCTTCTTATTTTTTCCTACATCTCATCAAATCAGCCAAGGTCATCTTAGGAGTCATATACACTTGGAAATGGTTTACAAATTCCTCAACAAGTTCATTGAATAAACTAATTGAGTTGTTCGGTAAAGAAGAAAACCATTCCAAGGCAATATCTTTCAAGGACCTAGGAAAAATCTTGGCTAGGAGTTTATCATCAAGGAAAAAGTCACTACATAAGGCAATATGAACATTAACATCGTTAGAAGGATCTCCCTTCCCTCCAAATTTCTTAAATCTAGGAACCTCTACACCTTGTGGCATCAATGTTCACAATATCTCCAAGGACAATGGGCTACTTTTTACATAATATGTAGGTGGGCCATTTTTATTTGGGTTGATGGTGGAAATTTGTTTTTGAAGGGATGAAACAGTTTGGAAGAATTGAGTTATGAGAGGGTCATTTGTATTATGAGATGTAAGTGAAAATGGTGAAGGAGTGTATGTGTTCGAGGGGAAAGTGAATGGAATTCTTATAGGTGGTAAAGTGGTAGGAGATATGATGTTCGATGCCACAAAGGAACTAAGGATGCTAGTGGAAATACCCATGAAAGGAATCACATTACTAGTTTGTTGCATTGTTGTCGTGACTTGAGGATTGGTGTAGGTAGGTATTGAGGCAATTGTTGTGCGAGGAGGAATTTGAGTTCCTCCTTGGCTTGTGACATTGCTTGTAGGAAAAGGAAAACTAGTGAGTGGGTTAAGGTGTTTTCCCAAGATTTGAACTATGTTTTTCACAAGGTCAAGTCCATCTTCACTTTCAAGCATTCAGTGAATGTTGTCTATAGTAGGGATGGAAGTAGTTGAAATATTGTCATTTTGCACTTGATGTTGTAAGTTTGCTAGGTCCTCATGAATTTGAATTATGTTTTCTTGTGGGACACTATCATTCATTGTTTCAATTTTCATCACACTACTTGAAGGCAAGGAGTTGTTGAGGGTATGGTCCATACTGTTGCAAGTATGAGAATGTTTTGGTGATGTTTTCATTAATTTTTTCATTGATGTCAACATAGTTCAATACGTTGTAGATTGTACATGTATATCTGAGATGCTACTGAGATGTTATGATTAGATGGAGCTATCTTTATATCATTGCAGATGTGCTATGTTGATGAGTTTCCAAGTTCTTTTGAGAAAATTAATAAAGAAGAGTAGTCAGAGTGATGAATGTGTTCAGAATATGCTCTAGTATGTGCTTTGTGTTTCTCCTAGGTTGATCCTATGCTTATGCAGATTGGAATATTTGATAATGGTAATTTTGTGGTGATATACCTTAATTTTTAGCTTTTGGTGTGATAGTACATGAAAGTTGCGTTCACCGGTGTGTGAATTGTTCTAGTAGAGTTGATCTTTTGTGGACTGAGATAAATGTTTCTACTCCATAGTCCTCTACTATCTTGTTTCAGATCTTGCAGATTTGGGATATGTCTTGAAATGGTGTTCTATGGGTTTTGGAAAAGAAGGTTGAAGTTTGGCAATCCAGAAGTTATGTTCCAGTGTTTCAGTATGGGATTGCACAATATGGATGAACTGGTGAAAGGTATTAAGAGTTTGAAGCATATTGCATTTTTTGTGGATGTATCTAAAGAAATATGAGATTTATTCTCTTGCATAATGAAGCGTGTTGTGGAGTTTGTGTGTCATCTTCTTGTTGGGAAGCATGTACATCAATGTTCATTTGTGTTCTCATTAGGTTTGGATGACATGGTGTTTACACTTCATTCAAAGAATAAAATTAAATTGAGGAAGCATGTGGTTGATCTAAGACATTATTTTTGGTCTTGGTTAAATGTTTTATTGGTCCACTCTCATTCCTTTCCACCACGGGAATGTTTAGTTTCTAACCTAATTTGAATTTATGAAATGAGGTATTTGTGGCTGACCTTGGAGAAAGTTTCTAAGGTTGAGGATGGTATAAAAGCAAGTTGAATTATGAGGAATTGGATGATGGTGTGATGCAAAGTGGTGAAAGTGAGCCACAAATCATAAGAGCAAAAGTGTGTGTGTGTGAGTTGAGACAACAATTCTTTATTGTGTTGGATTCCTCAAGGTAGTGAGCTAAAGGTTTCTATAATCGTTATTAAAAGTTATGGATGCATGTTAATTGTTGTGGTGGATCTTTTGTTCTCTTTTGTATCTATAAACAATGAGCCTCCATGTTGGATAGTGAGTCATTTTTGTAAGCAGTGAGCCTTTGTACTTGGGCAATGAGTCCTCTTCTGGGCAGTGAGCCTTTGCATTTAGTTTTATAATTTTTTTATATTGTGAGTTAACCCTCACTGTGGTTTTTCCCTTATTGGGTTTTCCACATAAAAATTTAGTGTTCATTGTGTTGATTTACTTTTTGTTATTTTTGTTCCATGCTCTTACTTAATACTAAAATAGTATGGTTGTGGAATTGATAATTGTTGAAGTCTTAAGTTTGAATTTTGTGACAATTGATTCACCCCCCTCTTAGTTGTCTTGCGCCTATTTAAAAATTGGTATCAGAGCTTTGGTTCCTTGGTGAAGAGCTTAACTGCTTAAGGAAGATCCAATGGTGCATAAGTTGGTGATCCCTATGTTTGATGGAACTAACTACAATGATTAGAAGGGATCAATAAAAGGATATATTATCTCTCTTGGTTTCAAGACTTGGAAGGCTATTGAGACAAAGTATACACCCCCATTTGGTGGTCTTACTACTGTAGATGAGATTTCTTCTTATGAAGAAAATGAGAAAGAAAAGTATGCTATTTGAAGTGGCATATCTAAAAATGAGCGAGCTAAGGTTCTTTCTTTGGATAGTGCATATCAAGTCTAGAAGAAGTTGGAAGGCATGTATGATGGAAATGAAAGAGTGAAATTGAAAAAGAAGCTGGTGGCAAAGTGTAGATTTGCAAATCTAAAATTGGAAGAAGGTGAAGAATTTACAAGCTTCTTTTAGAGGGTTGAATTGACTACAAATGAAGTTAGAAATCAAGGAGGGAAACTATCAAATGAAGATATAATTGAGAAGATCCTGATCACCCTACCGGATTGCTACACTGATAAGATCTTAGTTATTGAAGAAATGTATGATCATAAGAACTACACTTTAGAATAGTTGTTTAGCACCTTACAAGAATTTGAGATGAGAAAGTTCTAGAAAGAAGACAAGATAGAAGAAAAGACAGAAATGAAAATTAAGGAAATGAAGATTAAAGACGAACCGGATACTGATGGTGATGATGAGTCAGAAGCAAACTTCACCAGGAAGTTGAAGAAATGCACTAGAAATTATAAAGGTATGTTTCCCTTTAAATGTTTTAGTTGTGGTAATATTGGTCATTATGCTTCAAGATGTCTGAATAGAGCTATACATAAGAAGTACAAGGTTTATAAGGATAAGGATAGAAAAGATAAGAAATATAAGAAGTTGTAATATGTTAAAGAAGAACCAAAAATTTCTGATGGTGAATCTGAGAATCAGGTTGATGATAGTGAATGCTTATTCTTAGCTTTGGAAAGTAAATTTGTATCCACTAACCCTAGAAAATGTGTAAGCAAGAAGGCTCCAGAGAATAAGAGGAATAGGATGGAAGGTACTTTGGTTATTTCTTTTCATGCAAGATAGGATGAAAAATACTAGGTAATTGATAGTGGATGTTCTAATCACATGACCAGAGATAAGAGTATGTTCACTAAACCTAAGAAATATGGTGGTGGTTTAGTTATGTTTGGTGATGATTCAGGAGCTAAGATTTGTGGGAAAGGTTCGATTAGTTTTGATGGAGTGCACAATACTGATGATGTATATTATGTGAAGGGTTTGAGGCATAACCTTCTAAGTGTTGGTCAGATGTGTAGCAATGGTTTTAAACTTGTGTTTTAGAATAATACATGTGAAATCAGAAACGGATCTGAAAATGGAGATATGGTTGTTGCTAGAAGAATAAATCATGGAAACATCTATCAACTTAAGGGAGTTGATGGTCAATTCCTTGTATCTAAAATCGGTGATAGTTGGTTATGGCACCAAAGAATGGGACATGTAAATTTTGATAACCTAGTCAAAATAAGTTCAAAGGAGATTGAGGTCTACTCAGAATCACAAGGCCTGCTAATGCTATTTGTAGAAGTTTTCAATTCGAGAAACAAACAATATGTAGGTTTAAGGGAAAAGAGCACTCTACTACCAGAATGTTGGAGTTAGTTCATATTGATCTTTGTGGTCCGACTAGAATTGGAAGCTTGAATGGTGACAAGTATTTCATGTTGCTTATTAATGATTATACTTAAATGACATGGGTTTCTTTTCTTAGAGAAAAGACTCATGCTCTGGATAGGTTTGACATATTCAAAGCAAGAGTGGAAAATGAAGTAAATTTGAAAATCAAGTGTTTGAGATTTGATAGAGGTGGAGAATTCACTTATGGTGAATTTAATGCATTCTATGAAAAGCATGGCATAAAAAGACTATTTTCTACTCTGAGAACCCCTCAGTAGAATGGAGTAGTTGAAAGGAAAAATGAGATAGTATAGGAAGCTTCTCAAACCATGATGAAATAATCAAATGTACCAGATGTGTACTAGAGAGAGGCGATACACACTGTTGTTTATGTTCTTAATAGAACTCAAATCAGATACAACAAAAAAAAGACTCCTTTTGAGTTATGAACTGGTAAGACTCCTACTGTGAAGTATTTCAAGGTATTTGGAAGTAGATGTTATATTAAAAGAGAAGATGAAAATCTTGGAAAGTTTTATGCTAGATGTAATGAAGGAATCTTTCTTGGATACTCTACTACTAGAAAAGAATATAGATTCTTTAATAAAATATTGAGAAAGATTGTTGAAAGTGCTAATGTGAAAGTTGATGAAGACATACACAGACCTATTGAGATAAGTGAAGTTGAACCTAATGATCCTATCAATGGACATGTGCCTAAGGAGAATAAGGAAAAGGAAGAAGAAGGGAAAGAAGAAAAAATGGAAGAAGAAGAAGAAGAGAATGAGTTGGAACCTACTATTAAGACTCCTAAGTATGTATAGAAGAATCATCCAAAGGTGTAGATAATTGGAGATAAAATTTAAGGTGTGAAGACAAGAAGTAGAGTTGCAGTTGAGGTAAATTTATGTTTACTTTGTGAAGTTAAACCTAAATCTGTGAGTGAAGCACGTGAAGATGAGAGTTGTATGAAAGCTATGAAAGAAGAGTTGCAACAAATAGAAAAGAATCAGACACGTTAACTAGTCCCTAGCCTTGTGAATAAAAATGTGATTGGCTCGAAATGGGTGTTCCAAAATAAGCTAAATGAAAGTGGAGAAGTTGTAAGGAATAAGGAAAGACTTGTATGCAAGGGATATCAGAAGTTGAAGGTATAAATTTTGAAGAGACATTGTCCCCTATGGCTAGAATGGAAGCTATTATGATTTTTTTGGAATTTGCTTCCCAAAAGGACTTCAAAGTGTATCAGATGGATGTTAAGTCAGCATTTCTAAATGGTGAATTGGAGGAAGAAGTGTACATGGAACAAACTGAAGGGTTTCAATTATTTGAAAAATCGGACATGGTTTGTAAGTTGAAGAAGGCATTGTATGGACTGAAGCAAGCTCCTAGAACTTGGTATGCAAGATTGGATAGATACCTGACAAAGCAAGGACTCAACAAGGGCTCTGTTGACAACAATCTTTACTTCAAAGTGCAAGGTGACAAAATGTTGATAGTAGTTGTATATGTTGATGATATCATTTTTGGTGGAAATGAAGGCATGTGTGAAAATTTTGTTGAAGAGATGTAGAAAGAATTTGAGATATCTATGATTGGTGAATTTAATTTCTTCCTTGGTCTACAAGTGAATCAAATTGATAAAGGGATATTCATTTCATAATCTAAGTATGTAAAAGAGTTGTTGAAGAAGTTTGGGATGGATGATTCCAAACAAGTTTTTACTCCTATGGTAACTGGATATAAACTAAGAAAAGATGATGAATCTACCAAGACTGATCAAATCAAATATAGATCTATGATTGGTGGATTGTTGTATCTTACTACTACTAGACCGAATATTATGCATGTAGTATGTTTAGTTGTCAGATTCCAAGCATATCCTAAAGAAGCACATGTTACAACTATAAAGAGGATATTTAGATATCTTAAAGGTACACTGGATTATGGATTATGTTATCCTAAGAGTGATGATTTCACCCTGAGTGCTTATACCGATGTTGATTGGGCTAGATGTGTAGATGACTGGAAGAGTACTAGTGGTGGTGCTTTATTTCTTGGCAGAAGATTAGTTTCATGTTTGAGTAAAATGAAAAATCAATTTCTTTATCCACTATAGAGGCATAATATATTACTACAACATCCTATTGTACATAGGTTTTGTGGATGAAGCAAAATTTGAAAGACATTGGAGTGATATGTGATGAGCCTATTTCTATTTTCTATGATAACACAAGTGCAATAACCATTTAAAAGAACATGGTTACGCATTCAAGAAAAAAAAAATCTATCAAATATCATTTCCTAAGAGAAAAAGTGGAGAATGAAGTCATATTCGAGTATGTGACAACAAAGGAACAAATTTTAGACATATTTACTACGACACTTTTGAAGGATAATTTTGAGCATCTTAGGGAGAGGTTGGGGGTCATTGGCCCTCCAAACTAAGTGCACATAAAGGTGCATCAGTCTAGTGAATTCACATATTTTTTATTTATCTAGACTAATAAATGGGTCTACTTTGCAAGGGGAGTAGAAAGTACTTTCATTGCCGCAGTATGAGTGTACTCCTAAGGAGGAGTAATCAGAGTTAGTCTTTTTCATTGATGTCAAAGGGGGAGAGAAAGTCAAATGAAAAATAGTTGTAGTAGAAGCAAAGGTGGTCTCTCGGAATATTATGAAGGATGTTGTCTTTGATGGTTTTTCACATCATGTGTTGCCATCAATGATAAAGGGGGAGATTGTTGCAAGTATGAGCAAGTTTTGGTGGTGTTGTCATTAATGTCAACATAGTTCAGTATGCTACAGATTGTACATGTATAGTTGAGATGTTGTTGAATGTTGTGAGTACATGGAGCTATCTTTATGTAATTGTAGATGTACTTTGTTGATGAGTTTTCAAGTGCTTTTGAGAAAATTACTAAAGAAGAGAAGTTAGAGTGATGAATGTGTTTAGAATATGCTCCGATATGTGCTCTACCATTCTCCTTTGTTGATCCTATGCTTCTACAGATCTGAAGATTTGATAATGGTGATCTTGTGGTGATATATCATGAGTTTTAGCTTCTGATGTGATAGTACATGAAAGTTATGTTCATTAGTGTGTGAATTGTTCTAGCAAAGTTGATCTTTTGTGGATTGAGAGAAATGTTTCTATTGCACATTCCTCCACTATTTTGTTTCAGATCTTGTGGATTTGGGATATGTATTGAGATGGTTTTCTCTGGGTTTTGGCAAAGAAGGTTGAAGTTTGGTGATCTAGAAGTTATATTTCAGTGTTTCACTATGGATTTGCACAATCTGGATGAACTAGTGAAAGGTGTTCAAAGTTTGAAGCATATCGCATTTACTGCGGATGTATCTGAAGAAATATGAGACATATTCTCATGCATAATGAAGTGTGTTGTGGAGTTCATCTATCATATTCTTGTTGGGAAGCATGTACATCAATGTTCATTTATGTTTACTATGGATGTATCTAAAGAAATGTGAGATGTATTCTCATGGATAATGAAGCATGTTGTGGAGTGTGCATGTCATCTTCTTGTTGGGAAGTGTGTACATCAATGTTCATTTATGTTCTCATTAGGTTTGGCCGACCTAGTGTTTACACTTCGTTCAAAGAATAAAATTGAATTGAGGAAGCATGTGGTTGATCTGAGACATTATTTTTGGTCTTGGTTAAATGTTTTATTGATCCACTCTCATTCCTTTCCACCATAGGAATGTTGAGTTGCCAACTTAATTTGAATTTATGAAATGTGGTATTTTTGGCCGACCTTAGAGAAAGTTTCTAAGGTTGAGGTTGGTATAAAAGCAAGTTGAATTGTCAAGAATTGGATGACAGTGTGATGTAAAGTGATGAAAATGAGCCACAAATCATAAGAGTAGAAGTGTGTGTGTGAGTGAGTTGAGACAACAGTTCTTTATTGTGTTGGATTCCTAAAGGCACTGAGCTAAAGGTTTCTACAATCCTTATTCAAAGCTATAGATGTGTGTTAATTTTTGTGGTGGATCTTTTGTTATCTTTTGTATTTGTAGGTAGTGAGCTTCCCTACTGGATAGTAAGTCCTTTTTGTAGGAAGTAATCCTTTGTACTTAGACAGTGAGTCCTTTTCTGGGCAGTGAGCCTCTGTATTCAATTTTATAATCTTTTTATATTTTGAGTTAACCCTCATCATGGTTTTTCCCTTATTAGGTTTTTCATGTAAAAATTTGGTGTTCATTGTGTTGATTTACCTTATGTTATTTGTGTTTCATGCTCTTACTTAATAACATAATAGTGTGGTTGTGGAATTGATAAGTGTTGAAGTCTTAAGTTTGAATTTTTTGACAACTGATTCACCCCCCCTCTTAGTTGTCTTGCACCTATTTAACACATACCTAGTGTACTAATGTCAATACTAGGAGTGAAAGAGCTAGAAAACCCAAGATCCACAACCATTGTGTTATCATGCGATGACATGAGTCTCAAACTTTGTCTCACTACAATATTAGTTGTAGGACACCAAATACTCCTACTGTTAGTGTTATTAATTAATTATTACACTAGCATAACTTAACTTAGGTCATGCACCATTTAGTCCTAGGTTAGATTTTAATAAATCATTTAATAAATGGGGTAATGTCCCCTTCCTTGTTTGTAGAGATAATATTCCTTCTAGAAGATGAGTTGTCCTTCTAGAACTTATCTCAACATTTAATAATTTCCTAGATAGGGTTCACATGTTCTCACATGTTGTTAGATCATGACATATGGAAACATCTCTTGCAGCATAGGTTTTCTTTTTTTCCTATATAATTAGGCATTTTGTTCATTTGTAACATATCATCATATCATATCATATCAATATAGAATCTTTATTCAACATTCCATTATTGCAACACTTTCCTTTGTGGTTGATTATCTTTCATGGAAAAGGTTCTTTATTGAAGAGTCCAGAGCTTCAGGGACTATGCATCCATAATCTCAACATGGTATCAGAGCTTGTCCAGTGAAACATCAACCCTTGATCAAGGAAGTTGGAGTGCAAGATTCTTGCAGGCTTGGAGTTTATGTTGTAGGCTAGTTGGTTCTACCTAGGAGCCAAGCTGATTTCTGGTGCACATCAGACTGTCTCCGACCTCTCCATTGCATCTAGAAGGCCTCAAAAGCCAAAGATCACCTGCCCATTTGCCAAAATTAAAGTTATATCATCCAGGAGCCTTTGAGGTACAATCTAGGGTTTACATTTTTTGTACTATCCATACAAATCTGCAAAAAAATACTCTCCCCTCTTAGTCCTCTTGAAAGGAATTTAAAAAGAAAAAAAAAATGGCTATTTTTTGGGAAATTTTCTATAAAGTTATTGGAAAAAATTAATCTGCAAAAGTGACATGCAATTTTATTAGGGAGTTAGCATAAAATTTATTTGTAGGCTATTGTATTGGGTTCCCATTTATTTTCGTTGGCATATAATATTTTATATTAGTGTTTTATTTTTTATTTTTTTGCATTGCAAATATTGCAATATTCAAAAACATTCTTGAAGCTGTTAGAATCAAACCAACCTCTGTAGACTCCAACACTGACCAAACCCTATCACATCATCTCTGCATCACCCAATGTCATCCACGTTAGCATGTTCATCGTTTCTCTTGCCACCAGCATTGTCACCACACCAGAGTCTCTTCCTGGTGGTTCCGCAGTCCCCGGTGATTGTTCAACACCTTATGCTCCCACCGCATACTTTGCTCAACCCTCGATCCTATTAGAATTGAGGGACCCGCTACCTTTGAGTGGTACAATCTCCTCGTCGCCTGGGCCACACGTACCTCCGCCTCCGCACCACTCTGACGCCGCCATATGCGTGGGTGCTTTTATTTTTGCATAAGCGGCACCTATGGTCATATCAGTGACCAAGGGTCAAGAACTTTTAAGCCCCAGGTGCTTAATTCTTACACCCAGTTAGCTAGCAGTAGTTTAATCAAACATAAATCTTCCAGAGGGCATAACTTTCACATACGATATCAAAAATTTGCAAACAATATACCATTGGAAAGCTCTCTTAGTCTACTTTCCAAAGGTGGGATTTGTTTTTCTAGATTCTTCTTCTATAAAAAAATATTCTTAGTTGAAGTGGAAACCCTAATTTTGGGTTTAGAGGTGATTTCTAGCTTTTCAGTTTATTTCAAAAGATTCACTTTAGTTGATTGTTGATCAATTATCTGGTTTCAACATTTTTTGTCAGAAATATTTTATTTTGGATTTTTGTTCTCCTCTAATGGCTGACACAAGATTCAAGATTCTCACTCCTCATAACTATCACACATGGAAGGTCAGTATGTAGAGATTTCTCTAGTCCAAGGGACTCTGGTCCACTTTGAATGAGAATCAACCTCATCTAACTAGAGAATATGAAAAATTCCAACATCAGATTAAGTGTGAAGAGGCTATGGGGCTCATTGCTCTACATGTCTACAACTCTTTATTCTTCCATATTGAGGGGTGCAAGACTCCCAAGGAGGTTTGGGACAAGCTCAAGCATCTCTTCAATTCTATTAGTGATGTATAAGCTTTGAAATAGGAGGTTGAACTTGCTTCACTCACTGTTGATCAATTTCCTTCCATCGAAGACTACTTGGTAAGATTCAAGTCTTTAAGGACTCGACTTTATGGGTATGGCAAAGATAAATATGAAAAAGAGTGTATATTCATGATCCTATCTAAGCTAAGAGGTTCCTTCTCCTACATTACTACCTCTTTCTGTTCCACCATGGATGGTCTTGGTGATAGCTTTGTTATGCCATTATTTGAGACATTTTGTGAATAGATGACTCGAGAACAATGCAAGCTCAACTAGGTTGATACATCCACAAAATCCCATGCATTGGTGGTAGGGCCATACAAAGGAAAGGGAAAGCACAAAGGAAAATCAAAGGCATGAGCTTCTTCTGAATCATCATCACAACATATATGGAAGAAAAGCCGAAGAGGGAGAGGCCCAAGTGAAACTTTTGTAATGGGCTTGTTCACATTGAGGGTACATGTTTCAAGAGAGAGATACATGAGCTAAGGCAGATACTTAGAGATTACAATATCTCTCTCCCTCACACAATAGTCAAATCTCCTCACTCCCCTTGTCATGAAGATTCATCATCATGTATTGCTAGAATTGCCACTGTTGAAAATCTTGGTAGGGGGAATGCTTTGATAACTACTTTGGTAGATAATAGAGAAGGATGGGTAATTGAATCTGGTGCTTCCTGGTATGTCACTTCTTCTCAACATATTCTATGGGATACTCTAAGGCCTGCCAACTTTGACAGAATTTTTACCGCAAATGTAGATATTGTGTATGTTGTTGGTGTCTATGATGTTTCTCTTGATGGAAAAAGGTTGGAAGATGTTGTCTACATTCCTCATATTGCTCATAATTTTCTGTCTGTCTATCAAGTTGCTCAAGAGGGTTTGAGCATTGAGTTCACTTCAGAACTTTCCATCATCAGGGATAGGTTTGATGTCCTTGTTGCCTATGGACAAGTAGATTGTCATTCCAAGGTATACAAGTTTACCAAATTCTGGGATTGAGATCAACCTACTCTTGACTCTCCAAACTCAAGGGTAGGAAGCACCTCACCACCCCCTTCTTGACAAGGTTGTGGAGGCTAGATTGACTTGGCTCTTTTCATGGTACCATCTTCTTCCTTATACACCTCTTATTGAGATTTGCTTCAGCAAGGATGAATACATTCACTTCTTTAGACTTGTGGTACATTGATGGGTTCTCTTCAGGTCTATCTGACTTGGCTTCTTAGTTCATCACTAGTCTTGAAGAAATTCTAGAGGGTACTACTCTCCTTTATGGTGGGGCTATCTAGTCCGCATAATTTTTTGTTCTCTTTGTATATATGTGATGGTTGTAGTCCTTAGGGGGATAATGTTGAGTCCTCCAAACATCACTCTTCCATCTCTTTTTTTCTTTTATATCTCCTTTTTGGAGAGGGGTTTTGTTCCCATTGGGTTTTCCTCTTTTCTCTGGTTGTGGGAGATTTGTTGCATTTTCATGTACATGGGTACTTAACATGGCCTCGTAGCTAGGACCCATCATCATCATCATCATCTTCTTCTTCTTCTTGCATAATAATTGAATTTTCCTCCCTAAGTTGAACTTATGGGGGGTGTTAGTGTAATTAATTAATTATTACACTAGCATAAGTTAACTTAGGTCATGCATCATTTAGTCCTAGGTTAGATTTTAATAAATCATTTAGTCCTAGGTTAGATTTTAATAAATCATTTAATAAATGGGGTAATGTCCCCTTCCTTGTTTGTAGGGATACGATTCCTTCTAGAAGATGAGTTGTCCTTCTAGAACTTAACTCAACATTTAATAATTTCATAGATAGGGTTCACATGTTGTCACATGTTGTTAGATCATGACATATGGCAACATCTCTTGCATCTTAGGTTTTCTTTTTTTCCTATATAATCAAACATTTTTTTATTTGTAACATATCATCATATCATATCATATAAATATAGAATCTTTATTCAACATTCCATTGTTGCAACACTTTCCTTTGTGGTTGATTATCTTTCATGGAAAAGGTCTTTTATTGAAGAGTTTGGAGCTTCAGGGACTATGCATCCATAATCTCAACACCTACAAGGGCTACTAAATGCAATGTGAGTGCAAATGTTTTGTAAGCTAAGAATAATGAAATGTTTATAGCAAAAATTTAGGAAACTGAAATAGAAAGGAAATAACAACAAACAAAAACTCAGAAATTGAACTTTGAATGCCAAAAAATGTAGTGCAAAATATGCAAAGGGTCTGATTTTCCCATGGTGGCGAATGAGTCCCAATAGGGATTTTTTTCAACATTTTTCAAAATTTTTAATAGAAATTTATGCTTTTATGTTTTATGATTTGTATATGAGATGCAAATGCAGATTTTTGAATTATTTTCAATGAAATGAGATGCAAAAATGCAAGCTATATGAGCTTTCACTAATGAAAATTTTGAAACCCTAGAATGCAAATTAACTAATGCAAGTCCTAATGCAATGTTAATGCAAGAAAAATATAGGATGATAATGCACTCCAAATCAAAATTATGATGTTTTAAATGCAGGTTCACCAAATTGGAACCTCAAAAAATGGGGGTAATATATATGTATGCTAATGGTTATTAAGTGATATCACACCCACTTTCAAATCTATTCCATTCAAGGATAACACTAGAGATCTCAATGCAAAAGAGAAAGATATCTTGCAATAGGGTTGTTCTAGGGGCTGAAAGTAGAGTAATAAAGGGTGTCACCACTAATTTTAGACTTGGAAAAGATAGTGGAATGCAAGATGCAAAGGGTATGTGCAGGATCATCATGGAAAAAATAGGCCCTTAAGTGGCAAAAAATTCAAAAAAATTAGAGTTAGGCAACTTGACATAAAAATTTGAATAAGTATCTATATTATTTCAAAAATATGTAAGAATAGAATATATAGAAAAATAAATATAGTTTCTAAACTACTAGGTTTGTTTTAAAAAAGAAAATCTATTTGGTGAAAATTTGAAATTTCAATGCAGTGGTACTTAAATTTCGGGAAAAAATAAGTAGGTGTCTGACCACCCTAACCACAATAAAATGATAATATTTTTTAATAATATTTTATATATAAGTAGAGGACTCATGCCCCAATGTGATGCATATTTTTTGTAATTTTTTCTAAGTAAATAATTAATTATTAATTTTTATTACAAATTTTTGAAAAATATAAAACTCATATGTCTAACCATAACTTGGTCAAAACTTCATGAAATTCATTTTTTCTTTTTTTAATCCTATAGTATGTGAAGCATAGAATGTGACACATGTTTTGGATTCAAAAATGTGATACCATTTGAAAGCTATAGATGTTTTTCAATCAACCTATCAATTAGGACTTTAGTCGTAATTTGAATAGAAAATGAATAATAATTACTTATTAAATTCAAAGTAAAGCATAATTTATATCGATGGAAAGCTGATAATCTCATTTAAAAACCCTTTTCATTTCATCAATTATGGCTAAAAATATAGTCGTCATCCGCATACCCATCATATTGCCACTTTTTGGCCCATCATGATCCTACACATACCCCAAAACTAAACCCTAATTGAATGCAAAGTGATACTAAATGACCTAAAAATTTGAAGATAGGAAGGTGTGCACTTGGGGATTTGGAAATGATTGATTCGAGGTCTAGAACACTAGAAAATATGGCTTTAATGTTGACTAGGGCTCATTCACCAAGTTGGGTGAATCATTCCAGTTTTTGGAAAACTATACAGGAACAAGAATCTACTAAATGGGTATCTGAATCTCCAAAAAATTGAAAATTGACTAGAACTAGGACTCATTCGCCAAAAGTGATGAATTATTTTAGTTAGGCTTTTTTGAAGATTTAAAGGTTGATCCTGCTCTTCTCTATCTACTCTATTATTTCTGAGTGATTTCTAGATCTGAATCTTCAATTTGCAACCTATAGGTCTTCTCCTATGTTCTCCAAGTTTTGATGAAAAATTTGAATGATTTGCAACTTTTTCTCCAATCTTGCACCTTAGGAAATCTACAACCTAGACCTACAAATCACACACAAAGGAGAGGGGAAAATGTTGTGGGGTTAGTGGATAGGGGTTTTCCTTGGTCAAACATCATTTTGGAAATCAATCCTTGAATTGAAATCAAATAAGAAGAGCGAATGATGAATGAACAAATTACAATGTTGCAAATCACCAAACTCTTGCAATAAAGTGTTGCAAATATGCTTGAAATGGCTGCAATGGATGTAAAATTTGGGGTATGTGCAGGATCATGATGGGCCAAAAAGTGGCAATATGATGGGTATGTGGCTGATGACTATTTTTTTACCCAAAATTGATGAAATGAAAAGGATTTTTAAAGGAGATTCTCAGCTTTACACCAATATAAATTATGCTTTACTTTGAATTTAATAAGTAATTATTATTCATTTTCTATTCAAATTATGACTAAAGTCCTGATTGATAGGCTGATTGAAAAATGTCTATAGCTTTCAAACGGTATCACATTTTTTTAATCCAAAACATGTGTCCATTCTATGCTTCACATACTATAGGATTAAAAAAATAAAAAATGAATTTCATGAAGTTTTGACCAAGTTAAGGTGGTCATACGAGTTTTATATTTTTTGAAAAGTTGTAATAAAAAATTCATAATTAATTATTTACTTGGAAAAAATTATAAAAAAATATGCATCACATCGGGCATACATCATCTACTTATATCTAAAATATTATAAAAAAATATTATCATTTTATTGTGGTTAGGGTGGTTAAACAGACACATACTTCTTATTTTTTCCCTGAAATTTAAGTACCACTGCATTGAAATTTCAAATTTTCACCAAATAGATTTTAAAAAAACCTATTAGTTTAGAAACTATATTTAATTTTCTATAGATTCCATTCTTACATATTTTTGAAATAATATAGATAACTTATTCAAATTTTTACATCAAGTTTCCTAACTTTGATTTTTCTAAAAATTTTGCCACTTAAGGGCCTGTTTTTTCCATGATGATCCTGCACATACCCTTTGATTCTTGATTGAATGATGTTGATATTGAATGAAACACTTGCTTGAATAAAAAAACCCTAAAACACAATTGTTAGCACAACAACAAACATTATGCATGAAATCTTTGACATGATCATTAATATTTGAATGTTGCTCTAAAATTCTTGATAACCTACCCTTGAATGCTCTTCAATGCTCTTGTGAACTCAATTTTGCTATAAGAATGCTCATTCAACTTGCTAGGTGTAAAATGAATGAAATAACCTTTTATTTATACTCAATTATGAAAAATTTACCAAAATTACAACAATACAAGCCAACATAAATTCTAGGAGAATAAAATCCCACAAGAAATTTGATTTAATTTTGATTTTGGGCCACACAGACTTAATTTTTGGGACCAATTTTGAAAATTCCTAGAAATGTGTGAAATCAAGTTTGGGACCAAAAGATCTAGGTGGGACCCATTCACCTATGGTTGTGAATGAGTCTTAGATGACCAAATCTAGGCCATTAAAACCTAAAACACCTGAATTGTTATTGGCTAATGATTGGTTTTGGGATTATCCTAAAAAAGATACATTAAATGAGGCTTGTGGATGCAAAATAGGGCCAATTAAAGCATAAGAAAGACCAATTATTAATGAAAAATCCTAGAAAAGTGTGAAAGTGTTTTACAACACTTTACAACACTTAAAAATAAGGCAAGATTAATGTTTAATGTTTAGTTAATTAATAAAACCTTAGAGAAGTGTGAATGTGTGTTACAACACTTCACAACACTTTAGCAAGGTACCATTTAAATTCATTAGTTCACAAGGGCCCAAGACCTAATGTGAAGGTTTCAACCACATTACAACACTAAATCAAGGCGACATTAAGCCAAACTCACAAGGAGGACCCCAAACAAGCCATAAAAGGTAGATGGGATACTTTTTCTATGACTATGCATGGATAAAAATGCATATTGATTTCACTTTCCCTATGATGGGATGAATCACCCTTCCTTTACAAATAGGACCAAAATAATTAGATGTATCATTCTTCTTCATCCTGATGTCAAATCAATTTTGTGTAAAGCTTGGTTATCCATGACTACGCTCCATGGAGGTTGTCCCATTGGTCATGCATAAATGCTTAAATTTTCCCTTTGACAATGAGATCTTTACTATACACAATAGTGGCTTTAATCATATGTCTTGTCATGGTAATTTTTCATTGGATTTCTTTTGGCTTGAACTTGTGGAACCTATTAAACCTCACGAGGACTTTTTTTTCAAATCCTATCAAAAGTTTAAGGTGAAATGCATAGCAAAATTATCCCTTACAAACATGCTGCATCCCATGATTGAGCCTCCTATCCTTGACAAAACTATGATCAAACCTAAATACATTCCAAATAACCAACACCAACCCATGATAGATACTTTTCCTATCTCCTACAAAAGACCAAGAGACAACGAAAAAAATCCCATCATGCCTCCTAAGATAAAAGTTTACAAAGCTAAAGAGAAAGTGGTTGAATAGCCTACCATGGTTCCTTCCATTGCTCCCCTTAGGGAAGAAAAAAACCTATGGTTGATAAACCCAATCCTACACAAACACAACTTGAAAATCATACTAATAAAAATAGAAATGGTAGGGAGTGTAGGTGTAGATGTCATGCTCTTTCTTAAAGATTAATTGAAGACAACAATAAAGAAAATCAACACCCAAACTTGATTGAAGAAATACACGATGAGTCTCCATCTTTGCCGCAACAAAAAGATCCTATACCACAATAAGAGTTAAATTATTTTTTGGACATTATCATTCAACCTCCCATTGTGATTAACGATGATGATGATGATGAGAGTGCTAAAATTGATGAACAAGTGCATAATGAATTTAATACATTTTTTTCCTCTTCAATGAGCTTAAATGATGATTCTCTTAAGAAGAGTGTTAGACTTGGTGATGACCCTAGTACTACACTCATTGTTGTTCCTTTGGCTAGTTTTTTCCTTATGTATATGATGAACAAGATTGGGATGTGGACAACCTACTATAGGTTGACACGTATGTGCCTTACTAGTCTTTTGAATTATTTTGTTTTTCATGTTATGTGTGTGATTGCATGTGTGTAATGTGATCCCCCACACCATTCTATATGATGCACTTCTCTCTTTGTAACATTCCTCTATTTGTACCTACCTTCCTCTCTACGCCATAAATTTTTATCTTTTTTTTTTGTGTTTTCCTTTTTAGGATGATGCAAGGCATCGAGACATTTAGGTCTCTTCAATGTTAACCCAAAATTATTTTCTTCATTTTAGCTCTCTTTGTGTCATTCTTCCTATTTCATGAGTATTTGGGGAATGATGACAGTTCCAAGATCTATAAAAACATTGTAGGAAACACATACTGACCCAAAATTCATGGATACTATGAATATGAAATTCACCATGCTCCCTTCAAGTTTGGTTTTTGGCTAAGTATAGGCCCATGCCTTTAAATGAATTTCATCGGCCCCCTTTTGATTATCACCATGGCTTCTACCACATGTCCGCTCATCGCTCTCTGAAGGATTTTTCTCCTTGCTCATCTATCGGTCTCCGATATGCTCCCACATGTCTTCGCCACAAGTTATTTTGATTGCTTCCTTTCACTTCCTCATGATTCCTCGCCCGTGTGCCACATAGCTCCCATTTGTATAAAGATTTGGTGAGCCCCACAAGTGGCGTCTATCGAATATCATTGCTATGTTTCATCTCTATGCAACTTTTATAGAAAGGAAGGGTAGATCGACCGCAGGCAACGATATGCTACTATGTGTCCCTTCAATGCAAGCTTCTTCAACAAAGGATTGAAGTGAACAAAGGGCTGTGATATGTTGCCACATGTTCTAACTACCTATCCAAAGAGGCAACACTTGTCTACATAGGACTTTGATGGGACCACTTCCATCATTCGTAGAGGATGCACCTGAATGAAGGGCGACCAAATGTTGTGCCTCAAATATTTTTTGTTACAATGGCTGAGTGAAATCATTTCCTCAACATCATTGCTGAGGATTTTGAATCTTTTATGCTTGTTAAGCAATGAAGGGCTTGCTATAAATACTTCTCTTTTCTTCTAAAGAAGGGTTCCAAAAAATTTCAAGAAGTTGGAGGTTTCAATTTTGAAGATTACTTGCTACATGTTTTCCAAGCTTCACTAGTTTTAGAATTACAGGATTTTTGGAGAGACCGGGCCTTTTATTGTTTAGATTATTGAAAGAACTCATAGATTTTGCCATTTTTTGGCCTCTCTATTTCTTATTCTATTGATAAAATTTATACTGTGCCATTATTGTTTGAATGGTTTATTTTTCATACTTCTATAATTTGAATGCATGTTTACTGGTTTAGATCATGTCATTTGACTCTTCTTTTTAGTAAATAGGTATGATTATTATTTTATGTCATTGAATGAGTTGTTCATGCTGCAATTCTTAATTTATGTTATTCTAAGACATGGTAAATTGCTAAGTGGGCCCTTAGATCATATCCAAAAGATACATTTATTATGTCTTTTATCTACATTCTGGCACATCACCTTAGTTAGATTCTTTATTTTTATATCTACTTCTGTTTCCCATTCCAAAAACCCAATTACAAAAGAAGTTGACTTGTTTAAAAATCTAGAGGTCACTTAGTTTAGCGCAATAGGTCCCCCATTAACTGAGTTTCCACAAAAGGCTGTTACCTTGCCAATTTTTGGCATCAACAATTTTTCTTTTCCTGGCATGCCTGGTGGGACTGAGCTTCAATGAACCTAATTTCAAGAAGGGTGTATAAGCCATTGACCTGTTACTAGGTCCCAAACAACAAATAATCCTAGTTTATTAGTACCACCATTATGGACAATACAACTCACATCCCAATTAGTGAAAGTTCCACTCCCTCCTCCCTTTTTGCTAGCCATGTTGTTTGCTGCTAATAGAAATTATGTGGCATGGGATGTCAAAATCCCTCTTGTCGCACTAGTAGCACTTTCCATTTGGGATGATATCCTAGTTTCCACCCTAAAGGCTATACCTAAATTCAATGGAGATGGCTCAAGAACACCATCCAAACATTTGCAAGATGTTGCAGATGTATGTCTAGTACATGGGGTCATAACCCAAAATGTGGCCTTAAGGCTACTTGCCACCTCTTTCAGGGGAAAGAAACTAGATTGGTACTGCACATTGCAAGAAAACACTATCAGATCCTGGGATGAGCTTAGAGAGCCTTTCTATTAGATATTTTTGAATGAAGGAGATCAATCATCGCTATATTATTAGCTCTCAGTCATAAAGTGGGCCTCGCACAAAGCCATGTTGACTTCAAAGCTCAGTTCCATACAAGATGGCAGAGGATTCAAGTTAATATCTGTCCACCACCTGATCTGGAATTCATGTTCTACCTGAATTCTATCAATCCTGACATTTCAATGATGATCCAGTCTCTTGGTGGAACTAGGCTACCAGGTGCAGATAGCATCGCTGTCAAGGTGGAGAAAAAATTGATAGATGTCAGGAAATTACCACCTCAGCCCATCATTCCTATATTCCCTAAGATATCAATTCCTTCTCAAGAGATCCTTCTACTAGTAAACTGGATCCTCCTCAATCCATGTACACATATCCGAGTGCACCGCAAAATGTTGCCTCTACATTCAGCTCTTCAAAGAAGGAGATGAGCGAGTTCAAGGAAATGTTGTAGACTATAGTCAATGAGATAACCATTATCTAGCACAATCAGTTCATACCTCTAAATCCTACCTACAAGAATTATCAAGGCGGAAGGTCCTCTTACTAATAAAACTAGTTCCAAGGAGGCGTTCACACAAATCTACAAGTGCAAACAACAAATCGAATAATACTGGTACCCACTCCACTACAAAGAGCTAACCTCAGCTTGAGTAGAGAGTTGACCATAAGACAAAAAATTAGTGGATGACACCAATCCCTAGTGCCTCCCTTGCAATGATTCACATATGCCCCAAAATTTCCCATGCGGAAACCTACAAAAAAAAGTGTCGAAGCAGCCAAGCCAAGCCACAATGATAGACCCTGAAAGCTATGTGTATACCTCTTCACAAATGGACAATGTGGTGCTCACCGTGCAAGTGCAAGGGATGTCGCTAGAGCAAGAAGCGGACATCACTCCTAACCACACACTCTTCTCATGGATGGAAGAAGAAGCAATGTTTTCCAATGATACATCTGCATCTAAAACACCACAGGTACAATCTAACTACAACACGCTCAAAGAGAAGATTTACAAGTCAACCAGTCATCCCGCAACTAGTCAGTCTACAACCTAAAATTGCTTCTAACTAGACATCTAGTACCTTCGTAGTGTTGTCATAATATCAACCACGAAGGGAAGTTGTGATAACAAGAGAAAATGCATAGAAACCTTTGAATCCGCCACCATACAACGTGGTGGAAAAATTGAAGAAATCATCTGCTAATGTGTCTGTGGGATATTCTAGCCATCCCAGAATAGAAGACGCTACTATAGAAGGCTCTCCAGGAAGACATGAGTGCAATTCCAATGGAGCAGTTTCCCAAAGAAAGGGTTGTTGATCAACCATCTTTTTCCAAAGTTCTTACAAACAACATAGCGAAAGCCCTGACTGAAGTAAGAGATAAGTCAAAGCCTCAACCTTTTTTCTTAACTCTCATTATAGGGGAGAAATTATAACATAATGCAATGATTGATTCTAGTGCTAGCACCACAGTTATTCCTAAACAAATAGTTGAAGCTTTAGGACTCAGCTATGAACCCTTGAAAAGAGTAGTGATGTAGCTTGATGGAAATAAAGTTGAAACTGTAGGCATCATCAAAGTACTTCCCTTGACCCTATTCACTTGCCCTAGTATCATAGTTCTGCAAAACACTATGATCATAGATGTTCCCCCCATGTTCGGCCTTTGTTTCTCCCATGAGTTTTCTTCAAAAGTGGGAATATATCTATCCCTGGATTGGTCACATTTGATCCTTAGAACTAGGCATGGTGCGAAGATGAAGATAGAATTCAAAGCTTTACATTTAGAACATGTAGTCGATGAAGCCATCATCAATTTTGAAGTTGTGCATACCTCTATCACCAAGCAAGAAATTTATTGTGCTGAGCTACTAGAAGATGAAAAAGTGACCGAAGACTGGAATGATCCAGACAATGTTCTCTTGAGTGAACATATAGATACTAACCCTTTTGTAAACTACCATGCTACAGGGCTGGGCACCTATGTCATCTACGATAAAGATCAAGCACTCCCGAAGGTTGTCAAAGAATCTAAAGGCAATCAAAGCTCAGAACTGTGGACATTACAATTTGATGGAGCAAGATGCAAGAATGGTGCAGGATACAGGATATGTTTAATTTCTCCACAAAGTGAAAAGACATTGAGGTCTTTTCACTTCCAATTCACCTACTTGAACAATGAAGCTAAATACGAAGGACTAGTGCAAGGTATTAGCCTTGTAGAACGGATGGGCATAAAGCAACTAATCATGTTCAGAGATTCCGAACTAGTAGTAAATCAAGTCTGAGGAATTTCTATGGCCAAGAATGTCCACATGCGATCCTATAGGCACCGAGTTTGGGACCTGATTGAGGGATTTGAAGCCTTCAACATTCAAATGGTGCCCTGATAATAGAATACAAATGCAGATCACATGGCATCAATCAGATCTCAGTTCAATCCTACCTTTGATCTCATTCACAACAAACACAATATACAAGTAATAGTATAACCAGTGATTCCAAACAATGACCAAAGATGGCAAGTGTTTGACAGTGATGAACACATTGCCTCATTCATCTAGCAGCTGGGAGAATTTTCTGACCAACTCCAACCAAAGATTGTTGAAGGATATGAAGGATAGATCATCCAACTAAAATCCAACAAGCTTCCAAAAGGATTGGTCACTCTCAAAAACCTTTTTGATTGTGACAATGCAAGAAATGACAAACAAAAGTTTTTAGTAGACAAAGGTTACTATGTGAACCTTCAAGTCAGAGATGGGAGAAAGCTCAAAGTCAAGAAGGATGTCCAACATCGTGATAAAGAAAGTCTTATCAAATTTTGTGATAAATATGAAGGAGTGGTGGCATGGTCATATGATGAACTCAGGGGATATGATCCCAATATCATTCAGCACATAATAGATTTGGTGGAAGGTGCAAAGCCTGTCCACCAAAAACAAAGGCTAGTCAATCCTAAGATTGAAGTGATAATGGCACAAGAATTAACAAAGCTAATTCAGTCATGGATTATCTTCTCAATCAAGCATAGTATGTGGGTATGCAATTTGGTCTCAGTCCAAAAGAAAAATGGAGATATTTTCCTATGTGTGGACTTTTGGGACCTAAACAAAGCATCCTTGAAAATTCATTACCCACTACCCTAAATGGAGTCAATCTTGCAAACGGTGGCAGGGTTGGAGATTTTTTCCCTATTAGATGGCTTCTTCAGTTACAATCAGATCTGGGTCAAAGAGGAGGATCAACATAAGACAACGTTCACTACCAAGTGGGGAATGTTCACATACGCTAAGATGTTGTTTGGCCTCTCAAATGTAGGAGCTACCTTCCAGCAGGCAATGGATATCGCTTTTAGCAAACTAATCAACAAGATTATCCTAATCTATTTGGATGATCTAATGGTTTTGTCCAAGTCTAAGGATGATCATTTTGATCATCTTGAGATGGTGTCCAAGAAATACCAGAGTTCAGGATATCCCTGAACCCAAAAAAATGTGTCTTCGGATTACCACAAGGAAAACTATCTGGGCACATAGTGTCCAAAGAAGGAATTTCAATTGATTCTGATTGGGTGAAAGAAATCAAAGAGCTTCCTCTCCTGGTCAATAAGAAAGGCATTCAATCCTTCTTGGGGAAGGTAAATTTCTTTAGAAAATTTATTTTTGATTTTGCAGGAATAATTAGGCCAATTACCCTAATGCTAAAAAAAATTAGATATTTAAATAGACAAAAGAAGCTAGAGAAGCCTTTGAGAAAGTCAAGGATGCTATCTCTTCCTCTCCTATTCTGGACAGCCCATACTTATCAAAGGACTTCATAATGTATGTATTCAGTAGAAAGTCAAGCATTGCTACTGTCTTAACTCAGAAAGATGATGAGGGCAAGGGAGAAAGTCCAGTAGAATTTCACTTCCAGACCTTGAAGGAATATGAAACAAACTACAAATTTGTAGAGAGGTAGGCATTTGCAATAGTTAAGGGACTCAAGAAGTTCCAACACCTAATCTCCTGCAATAAGGTGATTGTCTATGTTGCACATTCTAGTGTGTGTGAATACATCATGGAAGAAGAAATCATCGAGAAAAGAGCTAATTGAATCACCAAGATTCTCAAGTATGATATTGAGGTTAAGCCTACAAAAACTATTTGGGGAAGAGGATTGTGCAAATATCTTGCGCATGATGAAGAAATGGCCACTAAAGAAGAGCAATCGGAACTAGTCCTAAGGAACAAGTCAAAGTACAAAGGTTGTTGGTTGGAAAATAGAGCAATATTTATGCATACAAGAAAATATCCTTTGGGCTTTCCTTCTTAGAAGAGGAGATTCTACCCATTACAAAATAGCGAATTCACACTCATTGAAGGGATCTTGTTCAAGAGAAATTTCAATGGCATTCTATTGCAATGTGTTATAATAGAACAAGCAAGAAGGATCTCTGACACTTACCACAGTAGTTCCACTGGTGGAAATTTCTCCTCAAAGACAACCACTATCAAAATCATGTGTGCGAGGTACTTCTAGCCGATGCTATTAAATTATTCCTACTCGTTGGTGAAAACTTGCAAGGAATGTCAGTTCTTTGCTGGAAGAAGAAATAATTTGGAAATGACTCTTAATCCAATAGTGGTTGATGAGCCATTCGCACAATGGGGTTTGGACTTCATCACAATGATCAATCCAACCTCTAGTGTAGGACATAAATGGATCTTAACAGCCATGGATTACTTCATGAGATGTATCGAAGTCGTGCCACTAAAGAATGCAATAGAGGCGGAGATAGTGGATTTCCTAGAAGAACTGGTGACAATATTTGGCCCACCCAAAACTATCATCTCCAACAATGCTAAAGCTTTCCTAGGCTATAAGGTAAGTCAATCCACACTTACATCCAACATATTCCTTAAAACATCATCAAATTACTACCTGCAAGGGAACAAGTTCGCCGAATCAACAAACAAGAATCCGGTCTGGCTCCTTAAAAGAATCAGCTTGGAATATCAAAGGAAGTGGCTCAAAAACATCTGAGTAGCACTCTAGGTGGACCACATAACTCTAAAGTAAGTCCTCAATACTTCACCATATGAGCTAGTTAATGAAAAAGAGGTGTTACTACCTATCTCTATGGAGATTATGGTGCTACAATTGCTAAATTATTTTGAGGTGGAGCAAAACAGTGCAACAGAGGTGTGGTTAGTTGAGTTTCTAGAAGTACAAGAAAAAAGAGAAAAGTCCTTAACATCCATGACTAAATGACAACAAGTGGTTAAAAGGTGGTTTGACAAGAAAGCATCTGACCAAGGTCTAAATTGCAGATAATTAGTGCTAAAATTTAATGAAAGGGCCACAAAGCTGGGCCAACATGGAAAGTTTGACAACTTTTGGGAAGGCCCATTCAAAATAATTCAATGCACAGAACATAATGCATATGAGTTAGAAACTATGGTAAAAGAAATGTTGGGAATTCTGGTCAACGAATTTCACTTCAAATTATTCAGTTAAGCTTGCTTACCATACCCATGTAAATATGTTTATACGCTTTTCCCTTCTTTCCCTTTTTGTTTTGTTGGCCAGTTTTTTTATTTATTATATGGTTCGAGGCAGGAAAGAAAAAGTAACCCATTATTGCAGAGATTAAGGGAAATAAACTCATAGCTAAACAGAACAGAAAGATTAAAACACCCACATGCAAAACTGAATTCAAGCATAAATGCTGAAAAGAAAAGATGACCTAGTTCTAGAATCCAATAGAAGGAAACAAGATGATTATATAAAGATATATTTTCATTATATATGCTTTGATATTTACATTTTAAAAATGGCTCATAGGCCATGCTTCCAAAAGTATATAGGTCTATTCTGCTTCTTTTATATATTTTACAAAAGCCATTTTTAGGGATGTATACATAAAAATAGACTAATCACTATGGGATTTTTAGAAACAAAAAGGAAAAAATGTAAGTCTTTAGTTCATGGCATGAGCAATAGCGAAAAATGCATCAATGGAAGCATCCACAATATCCTCATCAACACTTGGGCATTATCAGTAGTAGCAACATCATCCAATGGAGTAAATGTAGGTGGAGGGAACACCACATTCCTGAAGTTCATGTACCAATCGATGTCATAGAATGACACCATGTTGTAGATACGGAGCAGGAAGTGGCAGGCTCAAGTGACCCTTTGGCAATGCTCATCTTGCGACTAGAGGTGAAAGACACTCAGAAATGGCAACCACGACATGATGACATCCTTTTCTATGAACCTTTGAAGGTCGCTCGCAGTCGGAATTCCCCCACCATGTGCAACATTTGCAATGACCTCCTCGAGGATGTTCAAGTACTTCTTGGGAAAAATTTCCTTCACCAGAAGCAAGATCAAAGGCATGGGAATTCCTATATCTAGCATGAAGGTGACAAAGTGTGAGCACATGTCAGTGTTAACTCTATATTTGTCCTCATACTCAAGGCAGTCCTATCCTAGGACCCATTTTATAGCTATGATGGATAGTAAGTTCTTGTTCTTTGTCATCCTCTTTAAGCGCTTGGTAGAGATCTCACCTAAGAAGGTAGTCTAATACTTATGTGGCACTAGGATAATTGGGGTGTTCATCTTGTTAGACTTTGCGTGAATACCTTAAAACTATCCCTACAAAGCACCTAAGTCTAGCCTATGAGAACGCTATGCAACTGCAAATGTAAAACTACTAAATGAATTACTTAATACCAATTCTGCTCAAATCGCTAAGTGTGATTTCACAACTACTTAGATGCCTATTTATAGAAAAAGAAAGGAAAGGTGTGGTAATATTCTTGCCATAAACATGATATTAATCAAGTACCAACTTGAAAGTTGTGCCCAGGCCTACTCAAATTTCCCACCCAGTTGCATCTGCTGAGTACATTTTGTTGTATGCAAAACTAATAAGGGCTAATTAATTAGACTAAGTTGGTGGCAACAATTAGTGGTGTTATGCACAACCAAGGATTGAGGTGTCATTCTCTAGGTATTTTGCTTATTCCAAGGTAGAGCTCGTATCTTTTCAAATGTTGAGTGCATCCTTGGCTTAATCATTCCTTTTAGGATATTAATTTCCAACACATACAAATTCTTAAGCTATTAGTAAGGTGTTAACTCAAGTTCCAAGAAAATCACACTGTACAATATGGCTACTAATTGAAATTATGAATTCTTTTCAAACCAAAATGGCAAGTAATTCATCTCACACAAGCCAAAGGGTTGGCAGTACATGTCAAATTAAATGCAAAAAAGTAACTCTTGTCTACCACCTTGAGAAAAGATCGCAAGGTATTGCATGTAAAAGTTCTAAGGAACTTAAAGGCTTTCATTCAAGAACACTACTCAAAGAAAAAAGAAAAAAGTTCTAGTGCATAGCCAGAGCCGAAGTAAAGTTGCAAAAGAATTCAAGCTAAAGCAAAAGCTTCTCGCAAATTAACAATTTCAGAAATTTCAAGCCAGGAAGTTAGACAAGTGACAACGCAAAGATTAGCTAAAGCTCTACGAGGATCACCAACCATTAATATCTTTGAGAATATTTCTTATGCTACACTAGATATTCCTAACAAGCCAAAATGGGAAAACATAAGGTAGCTGAACAAGCCCAAAAAATACAGAGACCAGAGCTTAATTCAAGAAGATTGGGATAATGTTCATGATCCCTTTCTCACAAAGAACCTTAAAGGATTGAGGGAAGTGACCTATGAAAGAATGAAGGTTTCAAAGTTAATGTTAATGGCAGAAAAGGTATGGTTCAATGGGTTTCCTCAATATATTGTCCCATCTCTGCACTACTGCACAATATTGGTCGATGTCGCCATTAAGTGTTTTAACCTAAGTACCAACACTATTGAGGGTTGGACTCTATGAGTCAACATCAACTCAGCTACCATCTGGAATATGATGTACATTCTAGATCCTATGCAAAGAGGGATGGAAGTAGAAAAATGTACTTTAAAGCAAGGGGATCATATATGGAGCACTTGAAAGAAATATTTGGATTTTTACAATGAAGAAAATGGAAGGATTCAAGTAGAGCAGGGAAAGCCACCAAGAATACTTGCTCCACACGGGGCTTTCAAGGAAGACTTACAAGATTCCTTTCTGATGATGGCATTTTTTTTTGGTCTAGACACTAACCAAGAGGTGCACACTTCTCAATTGGGCCCAGCTTTCCAATTCCATAGGAAAAAATCTTATTTTTGGTATGATTTCACAGAATACCTCTAAAAAAAAAATGATAGAGCAAATTAGCAAGTACGAAGTTGAATAAAAGTTTAGATTTCTCTCCTATCTGGCTCATATGTTTTTGTATCAAAACCTTGATTCCTTTGATAAGAAGGTGAAGCTATCTATCTTTGATGAAAGTAATAGGAAAAAACCAATTTCTATCTAGACCCCTCTCCTCTCTTCTACTTTTGATTATTACACATTTTCAGATTATTTCTTGACTTTGATTTTGCAAGATTTGCAAGGGGAGGAGGGTCTTAATCGGCTTACCTTGACTCAAATAGAATATATGTAGAATTTCACCCCCAAATGTGATTGGTTTTTTAGAGAAAATTTTACATTCATCTGAATGTGAGGCTTCACTGAGGAACCATTCTTCCTTCCAACATGTGTAACAAATTGAGTGCTTTCCCTTGAATTATTCTGGCAAGATTGCATTATTGATATTACCTTCTACAGTGGAAAAGGGTCAAGAGGAAGGGATTCTTCACTTATCTGCAAAGCTTCAAAATAGTGGCCATGAAAAAGAAGTAGACACACTCGCTATTGCAGGATAATCGGGCTCATTTAGGGTTGGTAATGATCTAGGAAAAGTGGGATTACAACCCTTTCAATGATCTACCATATGAACACCTCAGGGTAGCTCATAACCCTCATCCTTACTGGGAGTAGAGGCATAACCCACTAGAGGATGAAGATGAATTGTTGGTTGAACTGATTCATATCCCTTCAGAAGATAATAGGCCACCATGGAATAAGTTCTATTTTGTTGTGGTGAATTATGATGAGAACCACAAAATGGGAAATGCTCTACACAATAAGCTAAGGAATGAGGAAGAATGGACTAATGAAAGGATCAAAGCCTTCTGGATATATAGCCAGGAAACAAAACAGCTTGATGCTCCTTATTGAAGCGTAAAGGAAGATAAATGGTTTGATAAGCTTTGGGATGATGAGCACCCTGCTTCCAACTCAAGTTATAGCAAAGGCGATGACCCTAGTGAAGGAGAAGAACAAGAAGAAGAGGAAGCTAAGACATCAACATACTTTTCCTAGAAAAGGGGGAATTCTATAGGGAAACCTACCTATGTCACTTCAAATGTGTGACTGAATATGTCACGAGCCTTGCGGACACCCACCTAGGCCTCGAGAACAACAAGAGTGCCCCAAAAAAAATAGCCAAAGACTATAGAAGTGGGAGAAACCCTAACCGCTAAGTGACAACATGTGGAAGCTATTCCAGGAGAAGGATCACAAGGAGCCATCGCAAGCCAAGTGCTCGCAATGAGCCAGGAGGTCAAAGTAAGTAAAGGGTCAATGACAAGCGAAGCATCGCCCATGTCCAGTCAATAGGTACTATTCAATTTTTATTTTACTACTTCCAAATCTCTAGTATCCTCTTCCATTTTTGCAACACCCCTAACAACAAGTGTCAGCCTTGCCTTCCCTCCCCCTACCACAATTTTTGTAAGAGGTTTCTCCCAATTCACCCAAACTGGGCCATCTATCTTAACACCTCCACAAACGTTAACACCAACCACCACTATTCAATCTCTCCTTGCCTCTCTTTCTGAAAGATTGACCACCATTGGCACCCCTATTGCCTCTACTACCTCAGGTTTGAACCAGTATTCCCAGCAAATGGACTCAACTATGACTACCCCATCACCACAACAATTGATGAGCCCTTCCAGTGGTTCATAGACTGAACTATGGCAGGTTCCCTTTTTCTCCCCAAAAACTATCAATCTCCCACAAAACAAAATACAAGGGCCTTCTACACTTGTATTCCCTTTTTCCCTACCTCCTAGTACACCTATTGTTAGTGGGCTGGTTCAATCGCTAGTCAAATTCATATCCCGGGGAGAAACCACAAAGAAAATGTGAGCCCTTAGGATCTAAAAGTGAAAAGTAGAGGATGATAAAAAGGAGGAAAAATCCAAGGAGTGTATAGTTTATAATGAAGCACAACAAATGCTAAGTTTCACCACTATGTACCTGGATGTTACCAAACCACAAGGTGAGATGCTATTGGGTGATTACAACATCTATGCCATGGGGCTTGATTTGGCCATAGCCCAGCTACAGGACAAGGTAAAAATCATGGAAGAAGCACAATGGGTGGTGATGACCGACTTTCTAAAGTCTGACCATCAATTGAAGAAAAAGGAGTAGCTAAAGCTTGTGAAGGAAAGGGTTCATTTTTTGGAAACAAAGGAGAAATCACTAGAAGCAGAAGTTGTGCATTTGTTTGAGAAGGTGTGAACGGAAGAGTTGGAGAGGAGAAAACTCCAAGAGAAACTCAATAAGTCCCAGTCCATTGACTCCACACTACTTAATGAGCTATGAGTGAGGAACCAAAAAATATCAGAGCCAATTGACCTCGATGGAGAAAAATATGCAACAAAAAGAGAAAGAGTTAGCAGCTCAATGTGTTCTATATGATCAAGAATTAGAAAAGAACCAAATGGAATTTCTAGACCAAAAGACCCAATTAGAAAAGGAACTTCAGGAGACAAAGTCTTGTCTTGACACAAAATTGGTGAACCGCTCCCAAGCTAAGGAGAATTGGTATAAAGAGATAAGTAGCTTCAAGGAGCAATTGGTGTCTACAAAAAAAAGAAATGTGGAATTAACAAAGGTTATTAACTCAAAGGATGCAGAGATCGCCTCTATAAAGAGCTCTCTCCAAGCCTCCTTCATGCAGTCGGACCTCATCCCATTGGTTCGGTAGCAGTATATGTCTTATTGGGAAAAAGGTTAAAACCTTCTTCCTAACACTGCAGCCGATGCTCTAGTTCATCTCAAAGGCAACAAAACTAAGCTAGAAGGTTCACGAAAAAATTGAGGAATTTCCATGGTTTATCTCAGAGAAGGTTTTGGAAGCAAAGAGTTTGTTGAGCAAGCTATATTCGGTCTTTGATGAATACCTAGAGCCAAAGTAGGCATCAAAGATCAGGATATTGCTTCCTAGATGGCAAGCAAGTTCATCCATTTCCACTCGACATTCTAGCAAACTAAAGTAGATGTACCTACTTTGAGCCAAATGATGAATGACATGTGGGAAAATTTCTCATAGCTGAGTGAGATGGGTCTACCATCTCTATTTCTTGAAGATGGGTCGATCGCCACAGTAGAGAACATTGCACAAAGACTTGAAGAGAAGGAGCAAGACCCAAACACTTTCTAAAGTTTTGGCCATCCTCCTGCTATAGTAAACATTGAAGTTTTTATTCATCCTCTTGTGCAACTACTATTCCATTGCAAGGCAGGGGCCAGTTTACCTGAGACACTACCTTATAAAGAAACACTCAACTTGGGTGGAGCACAGGAGAGTTTGTACAATATAGCGTGACCATCCAAGGATGACTATTTGCCCCAGTAGGTAGCCCTTTCCAGGCTCTAATTCTATCACCAATGGATGGCACTCTGGTTTGTGAACCAGAGAAAATTTTGGATTCCACGTTCCTTAGAGTGAAACGCCCCTGATAGACACCAGAAGCTGTGAATATGAAATTCACCATGCTCCCTTCAGGTTTGGTTTTTGGCTAAGTACTAGCCCATGCCTTCAAATGAATTTCATTAGCCCCCTTTTGATTTTCATGACAGCCTATGCAACATGTCTGCTCATCACTCTCTAAAGGATTTTTCTCTTTTCTCATTTATCGGCCTCTGATAAGCTCCTAGTGTCTTCATCGTAGGTTATTTTGATTGCTTCCTTTCACTTCATCGTCAGTCCCTTCCTGTGTGCCATGTAGCTTCCATTCACATAAAGATTTGGTGGGCCCCATAGGTGGCATCTATCGAACATCATTACTACATGTCATCTTCATGCAAGTTTTCTACAAAGGAAGGGTATATCAGCCATGGGTAGAGATATGCTACCACGCATCCCTTCAATGCAAGCTTCTTCAACAAAGGATTGAAGCGAACAAAGGGTTGTGATATGTTGTAGTGTGTTTTGACTTCCTTTCCAAATAGGTGACACTTGTTTGTATAAGACTTTTCTAGGACCACTACCATCCTTCGCAGTTGATGCACCTGAATGAAGGGTGACCAAATGTTCTGTCTTGAATCTTTTTTGTTAAAATGACTAAGGGAAATCATTGCCTCAACATCATTGCTTAGGATTTTGAATCTTTTCAGTTGTTTCTTGTCAAGCAATGGAAGGATTTCTATAAATACTGCTCTTTCCTTCTGAAGAAGGGTTCCAAAAAATTTCAAGAAGTTGGAGGTTCCGAGTTTGAAGATTACTTGCTACATGCTTTTCAAGCTTCACTAGTATTAGAATTACATGATTTTTGGAGAGACTAGGCTTTTTTATTATTTAGATTATTGCAAGAACTCATAGACTATGCCATTGTTCGGCCTCTTTGTTTCTTATGATATTGATAAAATTTATACTATGTCATTATTGTTTGAATGATTTATTTCCTATACTTCTATAATTTGAATGCATGTTTACTGGTTTAGATCATGTCTTTCAACTCTTTTTTTTCAGTAAATAGGTATGATTATTATTTTATGTCATTGAATGAGTTGTTCATGCTGCAATCCTTAATTTTTGTTATTCTAAGACATGGTAAATTGCTAAGCGGGCTCTTAGATCATATCCAAAGGATAGGATTATTGTGACTTTTATCTACATTCCGGTGCATTGCCTTAGTTAGATTCTTTATTTTTATATCTACTTTTGTTTCCAATTCTAAAACCCCAATTACAAAAGTTGACTTCTTTAAAAATCCAGAGGTCACTCAGTTTAGCGCAATAGATCCCCCATAAACTAAGTTTCCCACAAAGGGTTGTTACCTTTCCAATTTTTGGCATCAACATTTTACATGCAAGAGATTTGTTCATAGAGGTAGTGAATGTAGAAATCAAATGATGAATATCTATAACAATGGTAGAATGCTTCAATATTTCAATGGCTACTGTTTTAGATGTAATGGATTTGGGAATAAAGCTAATCAATATAGATCTAGAATGAATTGAAGTAAGATTGGCCAAAATAATATCATATGCTACAATTGCAAGGGGCTTGGACACATTTCTAAGTTTTGCAAAAGTAGAAACATGAAGAAGGATAATCTGATAAAGAAGAATGATCCAATACAAAAGATTGATCTAGAAAAGACAAAGAAGGAGATGAATAAAATTTGGAAAAATAAGGATGAGACAGAGGTTATGGATGAGTCTATACCAACATCTGGTGCAAATGTTTCCTCCACAAACTAAATTGAGAGCTTTGAATCAAGGGGAGCTTCAATGGAAAATATTTCTTCCCCTACCAAAGAAATGTTGTTGATATTTTAGGACATGGATATGAGGTGTGGATAAATTTTCTTGATCTATTGAAGAACATAGTAGAAAATATCATGATTTCATATTTGTGGAGCATTTGAAGTTGATTGTACATACTTGTATGGGTTTAAAAGCTTTAATGGTTGAAGGATTTATTGAAAATTAGGTCATGGTAAAAGGTTTGTAAGTGATTAAACTTAATGAAAATTTATTTGTGATCAAGTATTCAAGAGTCTAGAAGAGTAGACGAAGAGAAAAGTAGTGTGTTTGAAGTGATTGAGATCTAGTGTGAGAAAAACCCTAATCAAAAAGTGAACTAAAAGGTATTTATGATCTATACTTTCCCTAATTTTTTATAAGGTATCTTGAATCAATTGAAATGGATATTCCAAGGGTCATTGAGGTGTTAAAATGACCTCAATCAAAATTTTAAAGAAACCCTAATAAGTTTATGGAAGTCGACCCAGATGGTGCTTTTTCGAGGGTTGCCTATGGTGTCCTACATAGTGATGTTATAAGGATATACATTCATGGTAAATTGGAGGAATATAATCACTTTAATTTTGGTGATGTGTGGGAAAATGAGCTCAATGGTGATTATTTTCCACTTAAGATAGAATATCATAATTTGGTATCGAAGAAGCTCGATGTGTGGCAAAGGTTTCCCAACTTTTTCCATGATGATGATTGGGTAAGGATTGCATTGAGTTGTATCCATGAAAATTTTGTATGGGTGGCTATGCACTTCTTGATTACAAAGGAGGCAATTAGGGTTGTGATTGGTTTATTCTCAATTAGACTAGTTTTGATGCTTAAATCAAAGAAGAATGAGGTTGTGATGGAGCTTATTGGTGCTCAATATGATAGAAGAGTGTTCAATATAAAGCATCAAAAATTTTGTGGTGAAATATGTTGTGATGATGATTGGTTATAAATTATACTTCTCTAATAGAGAAAATTATGTTTCAGCCACCACCATCAATACTGCTTATGAAATGGTAGAGAAAGGATTTTATTATTAATTGAGATAAAAACTAATGGAAATTTTGACAAAGACAAAGGACTCTAGGTATGCTTTCAAATATGTGTCATGTCATAAAATTTCACCCCTTGCAATTTCACATACATTCTTGCATCTACTTTAGTGTCCACTTCCTTAGAACTTGTGTAGGTTCATTCTAGCCCCTTCATCATCCTTTTTCCCTTCTCAAGATTCTCAGGGCCCCTTTTCAATAGCTACCTTCTTACGTTAGCTTTGCGTCAAACCTTGTTCTTTTCTTGTTCTCATTATTTTGTAGCATGATGTCTCTAGACACTAACACACCACGCTAGCATTATGTGACATTTCAATGTTATGAAAACAATCATTTATGTGCATGTTTTCCACTTTTCAACCTCTTTTTGTCAATGGTAATGGCTCAAGACACCTTGTAACCACATGGGAAGCTTCTTTTCCCTCCTATTCTCTCTTTATATGTTATCTTTTCAATCTATTTTGGTCTTTTGAATCTTTCTAGCTTTGGCTCTTACTGTTTCCTCCTCTATTGGCTTCACTATCTTTCTTTCATAGCTCTTTACAGCTTGCTACAATAGCGCTCTCAAGCTCTTATAGTTCTCTTTGTAGCTATTGTGGCTCTTGCAACTCTATCTCTCTTTGTTTGGTTTCCCTAAGCCTTGTAGCTAACATCTCCCTTGTCTTGCGCTTGTGAGCATCTTGGGATTTCTCATATCCCCTATCAATTGCATCTCTACTTTGTGATATAGGTTCTCCTCCTTAAGCGAGGATTGCTTTTATCACTTCATATTTTCTTACTTTGTTCACTTTCTCTATCTATCTAGCTGTCCATAGAGGTGGGAATGCCAAAATGAGGATTTGACTGAGGAAAACCTCTATACAGCCCTAACATTTCTCCAAATATTATGCATGCAGGTATTGAAGACATTTATTTGCTAAAGGCTTCATTACTTGGGTTTTTGTGATATTTTTCTATCTCTCATCCTCTTTAAGTTTATCATTTGTACTTTACTTCATTTCAATTCTATTATATTTTGTTACCTTCCCACATTTTGTAAGTTCTTAGCAATTTAATTGTTAGTAGTTACTTTGTTGTTTTCTGTGATAAAATCAGTTTCTAGAATATATGTGAGATGCTAGTGCACCTCTAAGACTAACGTTGCGCACTGTCGTCCTTATTCCATGTTGTCATCCTTTGGCCAAGAGCCTATTAGTCTATCTAGAAAACCTCTATGATTTACTCTTTCTGATTCTAGAACTCTTGCTTTGTTCCCTCAGGTAGTTTAGGATAGTTCACCCCTTAGGAATCTCTTGAGAATAAAGAGACTCATGAATAGTAAATCCTCCTACTCTACATTTTGGTGAACGCAAGGTGAATCACAATTTTTTTCAAAAAACTAAGAATTTATTTACCCAAAGTTGGTGGGGTCATAACTTTTGACTCGGTGCTTGAAATTCATAACCATTTACACCATTGGAAAGGTGTCCAAAAAGTCAACTCTGAAGACCTCTGAAAATGCATTAATAGAACCTATAAAATACTAAAAAAATTAGAAAACTAGGATTTTTAGTTTTTCTTAGTTATGTCACCCCTCGATTGCTCTAGATTAGTTGACATGTTTGTATCTTTATTTCAAAATGTATTTTCTATATTTCTTCCTTCTATCTCTTTCTAGCTTTGTTAAGAAGCTTCAAGAAGTTCTCTTACAAGGATGTGAAAGTGAGTTCTTGTCTTCTTTCTTATTATTCTTTGTTGATCCCTTGCCTAAAATTCCTTCTAAGGATATTTTGGTGCACAAGAGGATGAAATCATTGATACTTTTCTTCGCACTACTCTACCTTCTCTTCATCCTAATGCACTCTCTTCTAGAGATAATGCATTAGTGAATGGTGAATCTCTTCATTATCACAATTCACTATCTTCTAGAAACATTGCATTTGTGAATGATGAGTCACATATTTGTTCTAATGCACTTTCTTTTAGAGATGATGTATTAGTAAATGATGAAGCTCCACTCACATTGGATCCTTCAAGGATAGACGCTGAGCATGTTTCTTCAAATAATTAGTCCACTAGTTGTGATGATTCTGTAAATCTAATCTATGTCTCTGCTGCCCCTCAAAGGCCTAAGAAACCAATCATTTATCTAACTCTTGCTAGTCCTTCTCCTAAAAGGATCTATTCCATTCACCAAGATCTCACTGTGGGACTTGCTTCAGTCTACTCTAGTTTATCAAGGTATGCTTCTAAAAGCCTTGAAAAAGATCCTCTTGCCTGCCTCTGCTAGACTAATGGATGCTAATGCATTGATGGCTCATATTCATGCAGATTCACTGAAAATCATGTTCTATCCTTAGGAACTCTCACCTAAAGAAGTATAGAAGCAAGTAGACCCTCTAATGATTATAGTTAACATTAACAATATTGGCATTAGTTGTACTCTCATTGATGTTGGTTCACTACTCAATTTATGTAGCATTGATTTATTGCCTAATATTAATATTGATTCATCTTCTCTCAATGCTTCTTCTTTTGACATTCATGGGGTTGATAATGTTGGTCGACATGCCCTAGGCATGGTAGTCTTTCCTTTGAGGTTGGGACCCATTACCGTGCCCACCCTTGTATATGCTATGTTAGAAAAATTACCATATAACCTTATTCTTTGAAAAACATGGATTCATGCTATGGGTGTCATCTCATCTACCTTGCATAAATCTATTAAGTTCTTTTGCAATAATTGAGTAGTCATAGTTAGGGCTGACCCTAAGGCTATGTACTTATGTTAAATGGTAGTTTTTGGTCAGGTTTTGGTTGTCCCTACTCTTATTCCTTTAGTGTCTTCTAATGTGTTGATTTCTACTCCTACAGTACCTACTACAAAGGATACTCTTGAGATAGATGTCCTTGAAGAAGATGCTTCTGAAGCAAGAAATCCTAAGTCTACTCTTTCTACCTCTTCTCAAGAAAATATATGTCTTGGTGATGATTAGGGTTCTTTAGATTGCACAAAATCCTTCATTGGAAAATATAAATTGAAACTGATCCACTTAAACCTTCTGATAACACCATCCACACCCGCTATCAAAGATGATTACTCTTTTATATCATAGGATAATGTGAGCAATAGTTGTAATGTCCTTAATACCGATCCTCCTCCTTTTGAGGAAGATGATCACATTTCTATTAAAGAGGTTAATGTTGGCAGTCCTGTCAAGAAGGATGATGGTGATCTCATAGAGGAGTATCATCCCTATTGTTATAATAATGCTCTATATGAAGATCCTCCTCCTTTCAATATTTGCAAGCATGTTATGGCCTTGGCTTTAAGCTTGTCTCTAAATATGGCTCTAGGCATAAAGGTTGTGGGCATAATGAACAAGGCATTTAGGTCCCTATAGAATGTGCACCTTGTAAGCATAATTTGGGGATTGGTTGCTTGAATGATCAATCTAAATGGAAACCATGGTTGAATGTTGATGTGATTTCCCCTCAACCACATCTACCATTGTTTGCTATCTTCATGTCTTCTTCTTCTGAGTAGTTGAGTCTTTCTCCACAAGAGAAAGGTTTGCTTCTTGCTCCTCATTCTTTATCTAAGAAAGAGTGTGTTTTTTTGAAGCTTATTAAAGCCCACTTAATTACTCTTCCTTCTTCTACACATAAGAAATTTTATAGGAATGACAAAGAAAACAATTCTTTCTATGCATACCATTGAGTGCTTGGCCATTCCACTAGTGAATGTAAGGCCTTGAAGGATAAAATACAACTTCTTGATTTAGGTGCCATCACTCATTTATTTTTTGATGCACCTACCTCTTCTTCAAATGACAAGTGATATTGAGGTCTACTTATATCCTGTATGTTCCAAGTATCTTGCATAGTTCTCATCCCTTGTATGTTGGGGGCAGTGATAACTTGATTTGGAGATGTGCATCCTCCTTAAATGACCCCCTCTTTTCTCTATGCCTTTCAAATGAAGTGTCCCTTGAGTGGACCCCCTTTTATTTTGAATGGCTCTCGAGGGATCCATTTGGAATTTTTTACCTCAAATGAATTCATTGGCATCTAGCCTGGGGGCAACCAGATTAGACCTATCTTTTCTACAATTGTCTTGCAACACAACTTGCAGTAGCCATAGGATTTTTTGATTAGTCTTGCTTTATAGGACCAAAAACCTATAGAGATCCTTTGCATTCATCTTTCCTAACACATTTAGTCTATTGATTAACATGTTGCCTTGTAGGTGCACCCATGAAGCTACTTTCCAATCTGATTCTATGGAGTCCCCTACACCGGGCTTCCCTTAGGAGAGAGTACCTAGGGTGCCTTCTTTGCAAGTATGAGGACCTATAAAGTGCTTTAATCCTATGGGATCTATTCATAATTGGTCTACAAGCCTCTGGTGTAGTTTTTTCAACTCTATATGAGAGAGTACCCATAGAGCCTTTTGTTCACCTTTTGTAGGTTTATGGATATATGGTTAATTTTTTCAACTCTCCTTGGGTCTAAGGACTTGTGGAGCCATCTCTCTTGGAATTTTCATTTCTTTCTAACTTCTCCATATCTCTCTAAATTATATTTCTTCTCAATTGTCTATACTAGATCAAAGGTATGCATCTTCTTCATCTTGAGCATATACTCTTTCTCTCTTCAATATTGGTTGCTACCCCACATTTTGGGTGCATTATTCACCTAAATCAATCAATCCTTACATTCTTCTCTTTGTTTTATAATTCTTCTATGTGTTAGTTTTCTTAATTTTGGGACAACACATAGTACTAAGATAACCTTTTCCATGGAAGTATCTTTCACTTTTCTAACTCAAATCCTTTAGTTTTTTGTGTGTGCATGTGTGTATGTGGTTTTAAATTTGTTAATACCATGATGTAGTGGATTTTTATGTTATAACATTAGTTTCTTATGCAGGTATTTCTTGTCTATAGGGTATCCTACCTATGTCACTTCAAATTTGTGACTGAATATGTCACGAGCCTCATGGACACTCACCTGGGCCTCAAGAATAACAAGAGTTCCCCAACAACAATAGTTGGAGACTATAGAAGTGGGAGACACCTCGCTCACTAAGCAACAATGAGTGGAAGCTATTTCAGGAGAAGGATCATAAGGAGCCACTGCAAGACAAGTGCTTTTAGTGAGCCAGGAGCTCTAAGTAAGTAAGGGGCCAACAATAAGTGAAGCATCGCCCACATCTTGGCAACAGGTACTATTTTCTTCCACTTTTCTTACTTCTCATTCTTTAGTATCCTCTTCCATTTATAAAATGCCCCTAACAACAAGTGTCAACCCTATCTTCCCTCCCCCTACCATAATGTTTGTAGGAGGTTTTTCCCAATTCATCCAAACTGGGCCATCTATCTTAATGCCTCTGTGAACCTTAACACTAGATGTCATTGCTCAATCTCTCCTCACCTCTCTTTTTGAAAGCTCAACCACCATTAGCACCCCTATTGCCTCTACTACCTTAGGTCTAACCTAGTATGCCCAACAAATAGACTCAATTATGACTACCCCATTACCATAGTAACTAATGAGCCCTTCCACCAATTAGCAGACCGCACTATGGTAGGTTCCATTTTTCTCCTCAGAAACTATTAATCTCCCACAAAAGAAAACACAAAGGCCTTCTACACTTGCATTCCCTTTTTCTTTGCCTCTTGGTACACCTATTGCTAGTGGATTGGTTTAGTCACCAACCAAATTCATATACTAGGGAGAAAAGACAAAGCAAATGTGAGTCCTTAGGATCCAAAAGTGAAAAGAAAAGGATGATTAAAAGAAGGAAGATTCCAAGGTTTATACAGTTTACAATGAAGCGGAACAAATGTTGAGTTTCACCACTATGTACCCAAATGTTACCAAACCACAAGGTGAGATGTTGTCAAGCGATTACAACACATATGCCATGGGGCTTGATCTGGCCATAGCCTGCCCAAGAGATAAGGTAGAACTCATGGAGGAAACACAATGGGTGGTGATGACTAACCTTCTAAAGTATGATTGTCAATTGAAGAAAATGGAGGAGCAGCTAAAGCTTCCAAAGGAAAGGGTCATTTTTTTGGAGATGAAAGAGAAGTCACTAGAAGTAGAAGTTGCACATTTGTCTAAGAAGGTCTGAGCAGAAGAGTTGGATTGGAGAAAACTTTAAGAGAAACTCAATAATTCCTAGTCCATTGACCCCACATTACTCAATGAGCTACAGGTGAGGAACCAGAAATATCAAATCCAATTGACCTCAACGGAGAAAAATATGCAACAAAAAGATAAAGAGTTAGTAGCTCAATGCACTCTATATGAAAAAAAAATAGAAAAGAATATTATGGAATTTCTGGACCAAAAGGCCCAGTTAGAAAAGGAACTTCAAGAGAAAAAGTCCTCTCTTCACACGAAGTTAGAAAACCACTCTCAAGCTTATGATAATTGGTCTAAAGAGATAAGTAGCTTTGGGGAGCAACTGGCATCTGCAAAGAAGAGAAATGTGGAATTAACGGAGGTTATTAACTCAAAGGATGCAAATATCACCTCTTTAAAGAGCTCTTTGGACAAGCCTCCTCCACGTAGTCGAACCTCATCCCATTGGTTCAATAGCTATAAATTTCTTATTGGGAAAAGAAGCTAAAACCTTATGCTTAACACTGCAACTGATGCTCTGGTTCATCTCAAAGGCAACAAAACTGAGCCAGGAAGTTCATGGAACAATTGAGAAATTCCCATGGTTCATCGTAGAGAAGGTTCCAAAAGCAAAGAGTTTGCTGAGCAAGCTATATACTGTCTTTGATGAAGACCTAGCCAAAGTAGGGATTGAAAATCAATATATTGTTGCCCAGATAGCAAACAAGTTCATCCATTGTGATTCAGCCTTCCAGTGAACTAAAGTAGTCGTAGCTACTTTGAGCCAAATGATGAATGACATGTGGGAAAATTTCTCACAGCTGACCAAGATGGGTTTGCCATCTTTGTTTCTTGAAGATGGGTTGATCGCCATAGTAGAGTAGATTGCACAAAGAATTGAAGAGAAGGAGAAAGACCCAAATGCTTTCCAGAGTTTTGGCCATCCTTATACCACAACAGAAATTGAAGGTATTATTCATCCTCTTGCTTAGCTATTGTTCCATTATGAGGCAGGGGTCGATTTACCCGAGACACTGCCTTATAAAGAAATGCTTGACTTGGGCAAAGCATAAGAGCATTTGCACAATATAGCAAGACCATTTGAGGATGACTGCCCACCCCTACAGGAAACCCTTTCTAAGCTCTAATTCCATTTCCAATGGATGACACTATGGTTTGCGAACTAGAGAAAATTTTGGGTTCTACATTCCTCAAAGTGAAATGCCCCTGATAGTCGCCAAAAGCTATGAATATGAAATTCACCATGCTCCCTTTGAGTTTGGTTTTTGGCTAAGTACCAGCCCATTCCTTCAAACGAATTTCATCGACCCCCTTTTGATTATCACCATGGCCTTTGCTACATGTTCGCTCATCGCTCTCTAAAAGATTTTTCTCCTTGCTCATCTATCAGCCTCTGAAATGATCCCATGTGTCCTCATTGTGGGTTATTTTGATTGCTTCCTTTCACTTCCTCATCGGTCCCTACCTCTGTGCCATGTAGCTCCCATTCACATAAATATTTGGTGTGCCCCACAGGCGGCATCTATCGAACATCATTGCTATGTGTCATCTTTGTGCAAGTTTTCTACAATGGAAGAGTAGATAGGCCACCGACAACAATATGCTACCATGTGTCCCTTCAACGTAAGCTTCTTCAGTGAAGGATTGAAGCGAACAAAGGGCTGTGATATGCTACCACATGTTCTAACTACCTATCCAAAGAGGCAACACTTGTTTGCACATGACTTTTTTGAGACCACTACCATCATTCGCAAAGGATGCACCTAAATGAAGGGCGAACAAATGTTGTGTCTCAAATATTTTCTATTACAATGGATGAGGGAAATCATTGCCTCAACATCATTGCTCTGGATTCTAAATCTTTTTGGTTTTTGCTCGTCAAGCGGTGGAGGGCTTGCTACAAATACCGCTCTTTTCTTCTGAAGAAGGGTTCCAAAAAAGTTCAAGAAGTTGGAGGTTCTGAGTTTGAAGATTACTTGCTACATGCTTTTCAAGCTTCACTGGTTTTAGAATTACAATACTTTTGGAGAGTCTAGGCCTTTTATTGTTTATATTATTGCAAGAACTCACAAACTATGTCATTGTTCGGCCTCTCTATTTCTTATGCTATTGATAAACTTTATACTATGCCATTATTGTTTGAATGGTTTATTATTTGTACTTCTATACTTTGAATGCATCTTTGGGTATGTGCAGGATCATGATGGGCTAAAAAGTGGCGATATGATGGGTATGTGTAGGGTATGTGGCTGACAACATTTTTTTACCCAAAATTATTGAAATGAAAAGGGTTTTTAAAGGAGATTCTTAGCTTTCCACCAATATAAATTATGCTTTACTTTGAATTTAATAAATAATTATTTTTCATTTTCTATTTGAATTATGACTAAAATCCTAATTCATAAGCTGATTGAAAAACATATGTACCTTTCAAATGGTATCACATTTTTTGAATATGAAACATGCATCACATTCTATGCTTTGCATACTATATGATTAAAAAAAATGAATTTCATGAAGTTTTGACCAAGTTAAGGTGGTCAAAGATACAAGTTTTTATATTTTTTAAAAGTTGTAATAAAAAAATTCATAATTAATTATTTACTTGGAAAAAAAATTACAAAAAAAATATGCATCACATTCAAACATGACTCCTCTACTTATATCTAAAATCTTATAAATTTTTTATCATTTTATTGTGGTTAGGGTGGAGACACCTACTTATTTTTCCCCGAAATTTAAGTACTCTGCATTGAAATTTCAAATTTTCACCAAATAGATTTTAAAAAAATAAATAAATCTAGTAGTTTAGAAATTACATTCAATTTTCTACAAATTCTATTCTTACATATTTTTGAAATAATATAGATATCTTATTTGAATTTTTACGTCAAGTTGCCAAACTCTAATTTTTTTGAATTTTTTACCACTTAAGGGCTTATTTTTTCCATGATGATCCTGCACATACATGTTTGCTAGTTTAGATCATGTCTTTTGACTCTTCTTTTCAGTAAATAGGTATGATTATTATTTTATGTCATTGAATGAGTTGTTCATGCTACAATCCTTAATTTCTATTATTTTAATACATGGTAAATTGCTAAGCGGGCCCTTAGATCATATCCAAAAGATAGGTTTATCGTGCCTTTTATCTACATTATGGTGCATCGCCTTAGTTAGATTCTTTATTTTTACACTTGCTTCCATTTCCCATTCCAAAACCCCAATTATAGAAGAAGTCGACTTCTCTAAAAATTTGGAGGTCACTTAGTTTAATGCAACAGGTCCCCCATAAATTGAGTTTCCCACAAAGGGTTGTTACCATGCCAATTTTTGGCATCAACAAATACCTTACGTGATTTTGGGATTTCATTTTTGGGGTAACCCATTTTCATGACGTAGCTTTATTTGGAAACATATGACTTGGAATAGGGCTTTCCAAGTAAGCTCTCATGCCCTCTTTATTGTTAGCATTTATCATTTGCTACTTTAAAGTAATTGCTCACAGTATGGTGTTTAGCAATTTATTTAAAGTGTGGGCATACATTGGCATTATTCTTTTTCATTTTACAACTTATGTTCATTTTGTAGTCTTCTTACTTTATGTGATGCATATTTCTCTTTTTGGTGACATTTTGTGATGTCCCTCAAGAGCATGATTGCTCTTAGCATATTATATTCCTCTTAGTGGCTTGATGTGACACACAACATCCTGTAAGTTATGAATCCTCTATTCTTCAATTGGTTCTCTCTTAGAGATATTAGGAATGATGTTCCCTAAGTTAATACCTTACATGAAATAAGAAAAACTTATTTGAACATAACTTACACTACTTTTTCATTTACAATAACTGCTATATGGCCACCTTGCATAACACACTTTGTTTTCCTGTGGAGCCATCCTTTTATTCATGAGTGTCAAACATACAAATTTTTGGATTGCCTCATGAATCCTATTGTCCATGTTGTGTGGCACCTTGTCAAAGTTATCAGAAGGCATAACTTTTGTATGGTTGTGTGAACAAAGAAAATGGGCTGTCTACTTCTCTTTTTCACACCAAAAAGCAGAATGAAGGAAGATGAATCCAATTTTGCAATGCTAACATTCAACAATAATTATGTGAGATTCCAATGCAATAGAGATTGAAATATATCAAAGGAGATTGTTCTTAAGGTAGGAAAGTGATAAAGAAGATAAACTATGAATGCAAAACTAAGAAAATATAAAATGTTTGAAAACACAATGTGATATGCAAAATGAACTAAATATGCAAAGAAACTATAACAAAAATTAATGAAACTAAAGAGGCACACTTGGGAACTGTAAAGTGATGGAGAGGAGCTCTAGAATCCTAAAAAATTCACTATTGAAGCTCACTGGGACAATTATGCTAAGTTGGGTGACTTAGTCTTGTTTCAGAGAAATTCTATTGGAATAGGTTTCAGAAAAAAGGGTATTCAAAACTACAAAAACCACTTTTCAGGCTTGGAAGTGGGACTAATTTTCCATTGATGGTGATTTAGTCCACTTCTATATTTCAATAAATTCAAAGGTGCAATCTATAGCTCCCGATCTGCACTTTAGTTCCTAACAAGTTTCTAGATCCAAAACTGCAAATTCTAACCTATAGATGTTCTCCAAGCTTCTTTTAGGGTATTGACCACTTTGAATGACTTTGATAAATTGTTGGAAACTTTTCACACCTTTCTCTTTGACAAATCAGCACACAAGGCCTATAAAATACACGCAAAGAGGGGGAAAATTGTTGAGGGTTAGTGAATAGGGGTTTTCCTTGGTCAAACCCCAGTTTGGTAATTCAACCCTTGAAAATGAAAAGATATTGATGAGTGAACAACATGCAATGCTACAACTCACCAAACCCATGAAGTGGAAATCTAAATATATGCAAGTAATGGCTCCAAAGTGCTTGAATGTGCTTGTAGACAAAATGCTTGAATGCAAAATCACTTGATTGCCTGATTAGAAAACTAAGAAAATGTTGGAGATTATGGAGGATGAAAATGAGAGGAAAACCCTATATTTATACATGATTATACAAAATTTCCTAAAAATACCACATTACAGGCTGACCTCAAGGTTTAGAAAATAATATCCCACCAAAATTTTGAAATAATTTTGATTTTTGAGCCAAATGGGACTAAGTCACCCCTAGTGGCAACTTGGTCCCACTTAGGAATTTTAAGTGGGTGTTGGGAATTAAAATGTACTAAATGATTTTTAATGGGATTATTCTCAAAAATACACTTAAGTAGGGCCTGTAAGTGTATAATGGGGCCATTTTAACATAAAAAAGGGTAAAATTATTGATGAAAAGCCTAGAAAAGAATGAAAGCTTGTTACAACACTTTACAACACTTTCAAATAAGGCTTGCAAAGTGATAAAAAGAGATTATTTAGATGAAATACATTAATAAGGTCCTAGAAAAGTGTGAAAATGTGTTACAACACTTTACAACACTTAAGTAAGGCACCACTTGAATTCTTTTAATTTGCTAGGGCCCAAGACCTAATGTGAATGTATTGACCACATTGCAACATTAAATCAAGGTGCAACTAAGCCAAGGTCACAAGGAGGACCCAAACAACATAGAAAAAGTAGAAGGGTTATTTCTTCAGTTTCCACAGGTTGTACACATCAGAGCTGAACTTAGGTGTGACTAAATCAAATATCCAATTTTTTGTATGTGTGAGTGCATACTAGCTGTGTGTGTATGTGTCTTGTTCGAGGCTCACCTAGTGGACTATCTGACATTCCACTAGCCCTTGTGAGCATGCATTGGTTTGCATAGTGGAAATCATGTTCCACTTGTAAATTTTATTGGACAAACAACTTATATTTGATCCACAATGTGTAGGAAAAATGGTCGAAGCTTGATCCACCACTTTTATTTTTTCTTTTTCTTTCTCTTTGTCTTTGATAGTGTATTATTATGCCTTGTTGTTGCTCTCTACATCATTTTCATGTGTGTTCTTTTGTGCCTATGTTATTTTTCTATAGGATCTTGATCCTATGGGGCTTGATCATCCCTCTTGATCATTGTTGTCCTATCTCACTAGCATTGGTACATTTGGACCCATCTTGATGCAAGTTTTTCTACTTTAGTGTGATTTTGAAGGAAGTTCATCCTCTCACTAAAGTAGAGGCTACATGTAATGTAGGAAAATGTACCCCTTTACATTTTTACAATTGTTTGGGCCCTCCCTGCTAAGATTGGGCTTTTTTATGCCTTATTTGGTCCTATTTTGCATCCACAATCCTTATTTAATGCATCTTTCCTTGGATAATTCATACTCTAGGTATGTGCAGGATCATCATGGAAAAAATAAGCCCTTAAGTGGCAAAAAATTCAAAAAAATCAGAGTTAGGCAACTTGATATAAAAATTTGAATAAGTTATCTATATTATTTCAAAAATATGAAACAATAGAATTTGTAGAAAATTGAATGTAGTTTCTAAACTACTAGGTTTATTTAACAAAAAAATCTATTTGGTGAAAATTTGAAATTTCAATGGAGTAGTACTTAAATTTCGGGAAAAATAAGAAGTAGGTGTCTATCCGACCACCCTAACCACAATAAAATGATAATATTTTTTATACAATTTTAGATATAAGTAGAGGACTCATGTCCCGATGTGATGCATATTTTTTTGTAATATTTTTCCAAGTAAATAATTAATTATGATTTTTTTATTAAAACTTTTAAAAAATATAAAAAATTGTATTTCTAACCACCTTAACTTGGTCAAAACTTCATGAAATTCATTTTTTTTAATCTTATAGTAGGTGAAGTATAGAATGTGAAACATATTTCAGATTCAAAAAATGTGATACCATTTGAAAGATATAGATGGTTTTCAATCAACCTATCAATCGAGACTTTATTCATAATTCAAATAGAAAATGAATAATAATTATTTATTAAATTCAAAGTAAAGCATAATTTATATTGATGGAAAACTGAGAATCTCCTTTAAAAACCCTTTTCGTTTCATCAATTTTGGGTTAAAAAAAAGTCATCAGCCACATACCCTACACATACCCATCATATCACCGCTTTTTGGCCCATCATGATCCTGCATATACCCCTCTATCAAATAACCAATCATAATTTAATGATTTTGGATTGTATGGCCCAAATTTAGTGATCTAGGACTCATACATCACCTTGGTTGCACAGGTCCCACCTAATTTTTGGGTCCTGGTCCTAAATTTAACATAAAACTAAGCATTTCTTGAAATTTGTGTCCCAAGATTAGCCTATTGCAAATCATATGCCCCAATTGGCATATGTTTCCCACTTATATTGGACCTATTTTAAATTCAAATTCTTGTTGGGATTTTATTCTCCTAGATCTAATTTTGGCTTGTAGTGTTGTAATTTTGGGAAATTTGGCATAAACAAGTATAAATACAAGGTTATTTCACATATTTTCTCATAGCAATTTTCATGAGCAAGTGTGATCTAAGAATTCAATCATTCTATCAATTCAAGATTATTTAAGAGTTGATCATCAAACAATTTGTACAACATCATTCAAGATTCAAGCATCATGTCAAAGTCATTATGCATCATGTTTGTTTTTTATCTAACATTTTTTATGTAGGTTCTTATGATTTGAGCAAGCATTCAAGTCAAGATCCATAACATACAATCAAGATCCAAGATCTACTTTCATGCTAGCCATATCATACAATATTTCAACCTTTATTACAAGGGTTTGGTGAGTTGCAATATAGCTTTTTTTTCATTCCTCATTCCTCCATTCTATTTCATTTCATTTCAAGGTTTGATTACCAAAACAGGTTTTGACTAAGGAAAACCCATATCTAATAACAAAACAACATTTTTCCCTCTCTTTGATGTGTGACTTGCAAAATTAGGTTGAAGAACCATTGATGAACAAGATTGGAGAAATGTTGTCAAAGTTGTCAAAGTTATCATCACTCTTGCAAGATCATAGAAAGTCACCTACAAGTAAGAATTCAGTGTTTTAGAATCAAATATTGAAAGGGAGAGAAGCTACAAAAAATGACTAGAGGATATTAGAAGTTCAGATCAACCCTAATACTAGGACTAAATTTCCACTTGTGGCATATAAGTCCTAGTATACAAGATTTCAAGCATTTTTTGTAGATCTTGGTTCAACAATTTTAGATTCTGGATTCGGCTCGAAACTCTAAACTAGGACTAAATTGTCCCTATTGACATATGATTCCCAATATGTTCAAAAGTCATGTTTTCAGGATTGCATACCTTGTTTCAATCCTCTTCAATTTTCTAGGTGCACCTCTATTTATCTCTAGTTTTTTATTCTGATTTAAGTTCATTTTCTAGGTCAATTAGATAGGTTTTGTATGTTACTTTCAATGCTTTTCTTTCCAATCCTGTTCTTAGTGGTGAAACACCTTATTGACTTCAATAAAACCTATAGGACACCTTATTGGAGATCTTTTTCCCTAATTTCATCCCTAGATTGAGATATCTAACATTTCCTTGAATGAAACTTGAAGGAAATAGGAGAAAGGTCCTTAGCCCTTTTGTGTGTTCCATCTCTTAAAAGGTGGAACCCCTTTTCACCTCATTTCACAAATAATGAGTGAGGGACTATATGCCCCCCCTAAAAGGTTAGTATACATGATACACTAATATTTTAAGGAGATATGAATAAATCCTTTACTAGAAGGAATGCATAGTAGGTAACACAAAGCTACCTTACCCCTTGCTCCCCAAGTGTAGGGAGAAAAGGTGAGCCAAAGATGGATGATGATACACTATTCCTTGCGAGATGGAATATGATTGCATAAAGCCAATTTTACACCCCCATGCATGGTAGTGATTATGGTATGATGCTATAGCTACTACATGGCAAGGAGAAAAGCACATGAATGTTAATTTAACATACGCTCAACTTGATCCCTGTAAGGATTAAATTCTCTCAATTTCTTCTTTAAAACACAATATTCATCTTTAAGGTGTCCAAATATTCTATGATATGCATAGTAGGATGCATTTGTATTCCTTTTTTTTAAATTGGTTTTTCATTCAGACATAGGTGGTAGAGTAATTAAACCCAAGTTTACAAGTATAGAAATGCATGTTCCATTTAGGATTTAGGATGTAGGAAAGGTAATTTCTTAATAGGACCATGGAATTTGTATTTATTGGATAGTAAAGGTGGAGGATCTTCATATCCTACTCCTTTAGTGTCTTCTGATGGTGTTTTTTCTAGTAATCAATGGACTTCATATTCATTCTTGATGTCACATCCTTATTTTCTTAAGAATCTAAAACCTTGGCCATAACACTGTTCCAAGTTAACAGGTGTGTCTATAACTTTATGTGTCATCCATGTTATTTTTATTGATAGGCACTTCTATGCGTATTTATTGAGGTATACCTTGTGATTTGGTTTCTAGATGTAACAAAGTTAACATTTCAAGTGGTGGTATGGTAGGAGGTGTTGATTGTTGATATAAGTGATTAGGCCATTGCATTGAGGGGTAAAAGGTTGCATCATTCTCAAGGTTACATAAGGAATTTTGTATCAATTCATGCATGCTTTGTTCATCTTGACCTAGGATGTCAAGAATACTTGTATTAGGAGATGAAGTATCATGAATGCCATTATCAGAATTAGGGTAATTTCCAAACACACAATTTGAAACATCAACCAAGGATCTCAATGAAATCCAAACTTTACCAAAACACCTAGCCATGATGATATGAGATTTTGGAATGTATTTTAGACTATTTCGTAACAAGTGAATGGAAAATAGAAAATAGATCTAAATAGAGTCTCTTGAGATAATTTTGTCACTGGAAGTTGAGTTATGAATAATAACAAGATAGAGGGCCCAAGGGAATTTGAGTCCTAGATAAAGTATTTGGAATTTCAAAGTTTGATTGTGTAAGGAACGGTTGAAGGATTTTGAGTCTAGTTGTAGATAGATTTGATAGTAGATTTTTTTCCATATTTTTCTTAGTTTATGCCAATGCAAGTGTGTGAAAATATGTGAGAAATAAATGATAATTTTGAATGCAATTTTTTGATCTAAAATACACAAATTGATTGATTAATATAAGATGCCTAAATCTGAAAAATGATGATTTTGATGCAATTTTGAAATAGAAGAATGCAAATTTTTTCACTTTTTATAACCTTTTTAGCTAAATGAATTCAATTAAGTATTCCAACATAGATATTTGCAACCACAAACATACTGAAGACACAAAGACAAGGATGTGTGAAAAAAGTTTGTTAATGCAAGTATACAAGGACAAAGGCACCCAAGGGAATTTGAGTCCTTGATAGGGGTTCTAAAAATTTAAAATTTGAATGTTTATTATACTATCTAAAGGTTATGTTTTTGTGTACAAACAATTCTACAACTAAATATTTTTCTAGAATTTTCTCAAATTAAGACAATATGATGCAAATATAAATGTGTAACAAGTGATAATTGTGAATGCAATTTTGAATGTAGATCTAATCTAAGTGACTAAGATAAACCCTAATGCAACCTATGATATGAAAAATGATATATAATTTGTTGAACGTTTATGTCTTTTATGATGCAAAAGTGAAAACCTAAATGAGAAATTCTAAACAATGCAATGTAAAACCTAAACCTAGAATGCAATTTCAAAAGGTATGTAATGTTAATAGGCCAGGTTCACCAAAATGATACAAAGAAAAATGGGAACCCCAGGTTTAATGTGTAAACCTGGGATTCAAGCTTGTGTTTGTTGGGGTGTTTTTCTATTGTTCATTAAGATGGAGATCACAAGTTGTTTAGACTGACTTTCAACCATGAAGGTGAGCCAATCAAACCTGAATCTACATCCTATTCAGCCCTGGAATGGTTTGGAATTGATTTTCTATTATTATCCTAATTAAACTATGTGGCCTAATATGTAAAATGCAATAATCTGACAATTAATAGATTAAAATAGTAATTTGCAAGAAGATTTTGGAAGTACACAGGATTTTGTACCTATCCTAAAATGTTGGTTTTGATCACTGTAGAGGGACAAAGTCACCCTATGGAATATGGTTCCTTGTATGCCTCTTCTACTATGTTTTTGAGGTCCTTTGATGATAGATTTGAGATTTTGATTCCTGGTTGTAGAGTTATCAAAACATTGTTAGATAACTCTTTCGGTGAGTTTCTTTGAGTTGACAAGATGTAGGGATTTAATTGCAACAATGAAAAATTTATCTTCAAGCTTCCTTCAATCCTCTTCGAACCTGAAATCTACACATTCAAAAAGAGAAGAGATGTGCCAATTAGGGGCTTGCCTTAGTCAAACCCCGTGTTAGTGTTTCCACTTCCAAAATGATAATACTAATGATAAAATGATAATGGATATGAAGGAATGATGAAATCGCAAAGCACTACAACTCACCACCCTTTAATGGTTTCCTTGAATGACTAAATTCATGCACATCACCTCAAGGTTTTGGATCTTTCTTGCTTGATTTGATTGAATACTTTGGATAACTACAAAAGTGTTATCCTTCACAAAATAATGATAACATGAACACACATAAACGCATAGGATTTGACATGATGTTAGGATCTTAAATTGTTATAACAAAGCTCTAAGAAGTTTCTCTTGACTTGCTTGATATTTCTTTTGATCATAAGTTTGACAACAATTTTCTTTTTAGGTTTCAAATGATGTAATAGCTAGGTATTTATAAGAATTTCTCTAATTTCCCAAAAATTAAATCCTAATAACCAACACTTGCAACTTGAATTTTGAATGTTAAAATACTAACATCAAGATATCCAAAATTGGTCCTTGATAAAACAAGGGGACCCATATGCCCTAGGGTGAATGGGTTCTGGTGCTATTTTCAAGGAAATTAAGTATCAAGAGAAAAAAATTAATTGGATGCATTTTTTCAATGCTTATAAATAGGTGAGAGTAACATCAGAATGGTATGATTTTCAGGGTGAAAAAAGAGAAGCTATTGAGCTTACTTTCCAAATTTTCAACCTGACATGGGAGCCATGCAATTTGGGCTGTGTTCTCATAATTGGGATAATTATCCTCCTTGTGTTCTTTTGTGAGGGTAGAATCCTCTGATTCAATTAACATTTCATTGAATTTAGGAAACTAGCTAGGACCATCAACATACTCATTTGCTTCCTCAACTATTGCAAGTATGAGTGGTTGTTGTCATTGATGTCAACAAGCTTTGGTGTTGTCATCTTTGTGAACTATTTTGGTAGGATTTTGTTGAATATTATGCACAATTTCTATTGACTTGTTGAACATCTTTGATGATGCTTTGATTAGTTGCATTATGTTGTCATTAGTAAGCTACTGGTGTCAACCTCTAGTGTTGCTTTGATAAGCTTTTATTTAAATGAATGTATGGTTGATTTTCTATGATGTGGTTGGATTGATGGTGATGAAAAAGTACTGAATATGTTGATGATGTGTTTTTGGTGCTTGGTTTCCAAGTGCTTTTGATAAAATTGAATAAAAAGAGGAAACATTGTGTTGCAATGGTGTTTTGTGTGATAGAGTAGTGTTTTGGTTTGGTTCCATATTTCTTTTGGGTTGAATATATTCTTGTATAGTTCGAGTACACTTATCAAAGTGTTTTATAGGTGTTTCATTTAGAATTTGGTGTGTTGAATCGTTGTGTAGAGAAAGGTTTTTTCACTAGTGTGTGAACTGTATAGTGTAAAGGTGTCTAGGAGAAATGATCTTGCTTCACATTTCTTTATAGAGCAGTTTTAGGTCTTATGGATCTAGAATTATTGATAGTGTGTGTATCTTCCTTTACTTAAAGTTGTTTGTGGTTTAGTGCTTTAGAATTCAGTTTCTTGAGTTGTACTGTATGACATAGTTATCTAAGTGTTATGGTGTGTAAAGTGAAAGTTATTGCAAAGAAACTTGTTGGACTTCAAGGCATTTTTGGAATGGTCTTGATTGTGTTCAAGTGTTATGTGGTTTCCACAAGTTGTCTTTGGATTTGATGAAGAATGCACTTAAGTGTTAATGGTGTTAACAAAGGTTTGACTAACCTTGGGTGTTTACACTACTTGCGATGTTGCTTTGGTGTTTGTGAAAGCATGGCATGGTGTGTATGAGTGGATTTCGGTCCTAGCTTATAAGGTATGTTGTGGTCCACCTTCATTCCTTTCCACCACAAGAATGTTTTTGTGCCCACCTAATTTTGAATTTGTATGGTTGAGATGAATAGCTAACCTTGCAAAATATTTTTAAGGTTGAGGTGATATAGATAAGTGTTGAGTTGTTGAGGGATGATAAGAAAGATGAGTATGACACGAGTGATGTGAATTTCAGAGTTGTAAGGTGCACATTTGAGAAGTGTAGTGCAAGATTTCATGTGTTAGATTGCTAATTGTATTGATTAGAAGGTGTCAAATATTCTCCAGAAAGACTACAAAGGTGTTGGTGATGTTGTGGTGGATTTTTTTATTGCTTTGAGATGGGTTTCTCATTGTAACACTCTTCTCTATCTTCTTTTCTATCATGGAAGCAATCCTTTTTCCAATGAGCCTTTCTTTCTTTTGGACAGTGAACCCTTTGATAGTGATCCCTATTGCATTTAGTGTTGATATTACTTTATATTGTGATTTAATCCTCATCGTGGTTTTTCCATCTTGGGTTTCCCACATAAATCTAGTGTTTCCTTATGTATGGTGTTGATTTGGTTATGTTTTTGTTATTATCTTTTGTAGACACATAAAAATGACCTAGGCCTGCAAGCTTCATTTTTCATCTTTCATCCTATCATAATTATGACATCTTAATTATGTCCTTGGTCCACATTCGACTATTAATTAAATAATTCATTATTATTTAATTAATTCATGTCTATTGTATTCTTCATGATTATTAAATAAATAAATTATATTTATTTATTCAATACATCACTAAGGGTCTATTATCTTACAATTAAATAAATGTCTTAATTTATTTAATTACCTTTATTCATTTATGTCTTCTTGATTATTAAATAAATAATTTTTATTTATTTATTCAATATATCACTAATTCTCATAATTAAATGAATTTTATAATTTATTTAATTATCGGTCATAATCCTCTAAATTAAATAATTATCTTTAATTATTTAATTACCTAATTTAACATTTCTCTCATTTTAAATAAATAAATTATTTATTAAAATGATCTCTTTTCATTAACTCTCACTTCATTTTAGTAAATAATCTGAAAATTGATTATTTATTGTCATAAAAATCCATATTTTGAATTTATTTAATTCAAAATGGTAATCTTCTTCCAAAAATCAAGTAATTGAGCAAATTATTGATTTTTCAAATCTTCTTTTTAGTTCAACCTTTATCTTATTGATTTTTTGAATCTTACAAATCAAGCAGTCTTTATTTTCTTGATTTTCAAAAATATTTATCTTTTTGGCTAATTATCACATTTATTCTCGACCGCTAATTTGATTTTATCAAATGACATCTTGACCACTCATTTAATGATTTTTCCCTAACCCTGATTAGGGATTGTCACATGAAATCTCATCCACTAATTTTAGGCTTTGTCATCTTTTAATCTCATCTGTCCATCCAAAATTGCATTTTCTATAAAATTCCAATTTTCTCACATTCTCACAACCACTTCATTATATGGAAATTCATGCTTAGAATTTACTTTGCATTTAGCTTATTTGATTTGATTACTTGTCATAGGCATAGTCATTTGTCATTTGTCATAGGCAATTTGTCATCAAATCCTTCAAACCTTGCTTTGGACATTGTCTTTGTCATAGTCATTGCTCACACACTCAAGTCTGAGGGCAACAATTACATTTGTAGCAAGTTAGAAGGGCTATGGAGGTGATTCATGGAGGCCTCAAAGGCGATTCAGTATAATCATTTTTATTTTATTTAATTGTCCTCATTTGTGCTTCATAGTTAATGTTGGATTTTATGATTTATGCTTTAATCCACTAACCTACCTAATAGATTAAGAGTTAATTGGATTAATGTGGATCTGAATGTTTGTGAGGGTTTTGAAGTTTTAAGATACAATTGATTCACCCCACCCCCTCTCTTTTTTCTTGTGCATTCAATAATTGGTATCAAAGCAAGGTTCCTTGGAAGAAAGATTAACCACTTGAGGTAAGATCTAGCATGGTGCACAAGAAATATGTTCCTATATTTGATGGATCGGATTATGCATTTTGGAAGACAAGGATGGAAGGTTTTCTTATTTCTCTTGGATTTGAGATCTAGAGATCTATTGAGAGAAGATATACAATTCCTACAAATGGTTATGAGATCAAGGCCTATGAAAACAATGGTAAAGAAAGGTATGCTCTCTTAAGTGGTCTTGCTAATTCTAAATTAGTGAAAGTTATCAATCTAAAAAAATTGCTAGAGAAATTTGGATAAAGCTAGAAAGAATTTATGAAGGAGATGATAAAATCAATCAAGCTAAGATGTAGAATTTGAATATCATGTTTGAGACCTTGCGAATGTATGAAGATGAAAACATCACAAGATACTTGTCAAAGGTGGTTAAAGTTATCAATGGTAACAGAGGTTTTGATGGAGAAATGAAAGAAGTGGTAAATAAGGTACTTAGAACTCTTTGATGTAGAGCAAAACACAAAACTCAACCAAGCTCACAAACCAGATTACAAAAAGACTCTTAAAAATGATTTACCCAAAAATTGACAATAACTTGTGTCAATTTCAATTGATTTACAATTACATGATTACAACACCAATTTGCAAGTAATCAAATAACATTATTATAGAAGATTTCATGAAATAAATTAAAAGTTTAGGAACTCTATTTCCCTTTAGTCTACTATCCAATTTCTCATCTTCCTCATCTGCCTAGTTCCGATCAAAATAACTTCTTCTACTCTTCAATCTGTTCACATTGTATTTCAAGCCTATTGTATGAACTCACATTTCACAATCCATAACCATTCATATTCTTATTGGTTCCTTCACCACTCTTAGATGGCCTACTAAATATCCCATTATCCTCTTGTGTGAACATCTGCTGCCATCGCTATGTCTTTTCCCTCTATTATCCTCTCTGTCTCTTATCAGAGTTTTGATCAGCTCTTTAATGCATTTCAATATCTTATAATCTTCTTCCTAACATGCCCAACTCTCCTACCCTTCAGTATTCCTTTCCACTTGCATTCAATTAACATCATCTAATTCTGCATCATCTCTTTTTTAGTTCAGCTCCATCAGTATTAATGCATAGTTTCTTCACATGGCCCTATCTCCATTTATAGTTAACCATTTCCTTCACTTATCAAATCAAGTACGATTGTATTTATTAAGTATTAAAAGCTTTATGCATTGGTATTTTTTTAGCCTACTGCATTAATACAAATTCATCTTTAATCTTATTCTCATGTGCTACATTCTGCATCAGTCCAAACTTGAATATTTAACTCAATTTTTACTAGACTTCTCATGCCTTCATTTGTGCTCCCTACACTAGCCCCAGTCTGCCTCTTTATTTCATGTAAATGCATCAGAATAGTCCTTTGGCTCCTCTACCGGTTGTGCAGAGTAATGTCCTTCCCTCTAATGTGTGCCTCACATTCATTACTCTTTCTTTTCTTCAACATATCAGATTTAACAAATCATATGTCATACCATATATAAATTCTCCTATGCTTTTCTTTGCATTAAAATTATTTCATAAGCATGTACATCTATCTTCAAAAAAAATTCTTCTTTCAATGCACCTTAATGCCCCTTTTAGGCTGCATAGGATTTTTTTCTTCCAGCATAGCTTCCTGCCCATGCAACCACCCCCACTTCCCAACTACGCCCCCTCTTTTTACCTTTTTTCAAGCCTCTCTCCTTTCTAGCCAATGATGAAGATACCCCTTGATCTTCCTTTCAAACCTTTTGAATTCTCATACATGTTGGTCGTGACCTTTAGTATCCTCCTTGTACAATGATTCACCGCTTCTAGGATGACCTTTGGTCTCTCGTAACACTTGATAAGTGAGCATTTGGACAAAATGTATTAACGATGGGCCCCTTTTATTGCACATAGTTATATTAGAATTAACCATGACCACCATATGAAAATTATCTTGATATACTGGCACATTGGTGATTCACCAACACTTAATTGTTCTGACTTTTGTCAAGGTGGACTCGTCAATTTTAAGCTTACTTAATTTGTTTTTCCCCAGGGGATAAAAACCAATTTTATATAAATTTTTCCACTAAATATATAATGGAGGTTCAAATTCTACCTGTAAGAAGAAATTCCATGAAAATTTACCCAAACTTTAAAACAACATTTTATTTTGGTGATGTCAATTGCACTCAACCTGGATGCTCCTACATCATACTCCCAAGGAAGAAAAGATTCAAGATCCACTTGAATGAAAGGTAGCAATAGAAGATCCATGTTTGAAATATCCTTTCAGTTGTCTTTAAATTTGTGTACATTGTCTTCTTTGGAATAGTTCCATGCTGCAATTGAACCTCGATTCTCACAAAGATTCTATTTTGTCTATTGTAATCTACCTTGACGCAACACTTTCTTCAAACTACCCTCTACCCAACAAAGATCCTAGAAGATACTTCCTCTACCCACCTTCTCTCTTCTCTTAGTGGAGGAACTGTACACCTTCTATCCAACTTCATCTTTTCTAAAGGATGGTAGTTACAGATTCTTGTTCACACTTGCAACAAAATTTATCTCACAACTCTCTTATTCTGGTGTGTACCTTGCACTCTCAACATCTTCTAGCTGTAATACCAATTGATGCAGAGCAAAATAGAAAACTCAACCAAGTTCATAGACTAGATAGTAAAAAGACTCTAAAAAATGATTTACCTAAAAATTGACAATAACTTGTGTCAATTGTAATTGATTTACAATCGCGTGATTACAACACCAATTTGCAAATAAACAAATAACCTTATTATAGAAGATTTCATAAAAGACAATACAAGTTCAGGCACTCTATTTCCCCTTTTTCTGCTATCCAACTTCTCATCTTCCTCTTTTGTTTGGTTCTGATCAAAATCACTTCTTCTACTCTTCAATTTGTTCACATTGTATTTCATGCATATTGTATGAACTCACCTTTCACAACCCATAGGGGTGCTACCACAATAATGGGTTACACTTTTTGGGACATCCTGATTTTTGCCTGAAATCACATATTTTTAGAAAATCCAATGATTTATGACTTTAAAGGTTCCATTTAAATTATTTTAATTAAAGAGGGATTGATCAAACCCCCTTAGATCAAACCCCCTTGGATAGAACCTTGTTAGATTTAAACCATACCTATAATCAAGTCTCCTCTACACCTATCAAAATGCTGATAAAAACCACTTTTGATTTACCTTTTGAGTGATCAAATGAATTCATTTAAAATTTATGCGTTGTAATCTTGTAGCCCTTATTATAAGCTTCCTAAAAAGTATAATTTTAAATATGTTTAATTTGATTATTATATTTATTTCTTATTTCTTGTGAATGTAGGATTTTCAATGAACATCAAGTTCTTTATTTCACACATACAAAAAAATAGAGAAAAAAAATTCTAAAAAATACATGTGCCCTAGGTATTGATGTCCTTATTCCAACAAAAAAATAATAAGTTAATTCAAATGAATACAAAAAAATTTATGCCTATCGAAGTACACCTCTGTCCAAATTATAATTACGCTGACTTGGAAAATTAATTAAAAAAAATATATGTAGCAAAAAATTATGAAAAAATATCCATCCCCTAGATATGGGTGTAAAAAAATTGCATTTTAAAAATCAGAATTGTATCCTATCTATAAAAAAAGTTGTGTGCCGAAGTGAACATCACTTTTTAAAAATGCTGATTAGTAGAAAAAATAAGTTATTAAAAATTACATAAAATGATTCACAATTTATTTTTTAATTTAAAAAAATAATAATAATTAGAATCTACACAAAATATCTAACAAATAACTAGTTTGATTCATCTTCAAAACCTTAATGGTTTAGCTACTATAGGTGTAAGAAAGTGAATGTCTGGTGAAAAATCCTGATTTTAATGTCAAGTTTGGCCAAAAATTGTAACCCATTATTGTGGGATCACCCATAGCCATTCATATTCTTGCTAGTTCCTTCACCACTCTTAGATGGCCTGCTAAATATCCCATTGTCCTCTTGTGTGAACATCTACTACCACTGCTATGCCTTTTCCCTTTATTCTCCTCTATGTCTCTTATTGGCCTTTTGATCAGCTCTTTAATGCATTTCAATATCTTATAATATTCTTCCTGACATGCCCAACTCTCCTACCCTTCATTCTTCCTTTCCACTTGCATTCACTTAATGCCATCTAATTTTGCATCATCTCTTTCTTGGCTCAGCTCCATCAATATTAATGCACAATTTCTTCACATGGCCCTATCTCCATTTATAGTTAACCATTTCCTTCACTTAGCAAATCAAGTACTATTGCATTTCTTCGATATTAAAAGCTTTATGCATTGGTATTTGTTTAGCCTACTGCAATGATACAAATTCCTCTTTAATACTCTTCTCATGTGATATGTTCTACATAATTCCAAACTTGAATATTTAACTTAGTTTTTACTCGACTTCTCGTGCCTTCATTTGAGCTCCCTACACTAGCTCCAATATGCCTGTTTATTTCATGTAAATGCATCAAAAAAATCACGTGGCTCCTCTCTCGCTTGTGCAGAATAATGTCCTTCCCTCTACTACATGCCTCATATTCATTACTCTCCATTTTCTTCAACATACTAGATTTATCAAATCATATTCTTTACCATATATAAATTCTCCTATCCTTTTCTTTGCATCTGATTATTTCATAGAAATGTACATTTGTCTTCAAAATTTGTGCTTCTTTGTATGCACCTTACTGCCCCTTTTAGGATGCGTACGATTTTTTTTCTTCCAACATGGCTTCCTGCCCATGTATCCACCCTCACTTCCCAACTATGCTCCCTCTTTTTACCTTTTGTGGAGCCTCTCTCTTTTCTACCCAATGATGAAGACACCCCTTGATCTGCCTTTCAAATCTTTTGAATTCTCATACATGTTGGTCACGACCTTTGGTATCCTCTCTCTTGTCTCCTATAACACTTGATAAATGAACATTTGGACAAAATTTATCAACGATGGGCCCCCTTTATTGCACATAGATATATTAGAATTATCCATGACCACCATATTAAAATTATCTTGATATACTAGCACATTGGTGCTTCACCAACACTTAATCATTCTGACTTTGCTCAAGGTGGACTTGCCAATTTTAAGCTTCCTTAATCCAATTTTTCCCATGGGATTAAAAACTAATTTTATATAACTTTTGCCACCAAATATAGAATGGAGGTTCAAATTCTACCTGTAAGAACAAATTCCATGAAATTTTACCCAAACTTCAAAAAAACATTTTCTTTTGATGATGTTGATTGCACTGAACCTGGATGCTCTAGCATCACTCTTCCTAAAGATTATAGTCATAAAGTTTTTTCTATTAAAGAGTTAAATTTTTTGAATCAATATACTAGAGATCAGTTGTATGGTTCTTTAACTACTTTTGAAATGATCGATTTTGTTACAAATAGTGCAAAATTTGAACTAATTTTTAGGCTAGCAAATCAAAGAAGACTGGGAAATCAAATCAGAGGGATCTTGATGATGTAGAAGATAACTTTGGGAGAAGAATGAAAAGGAGTACTAGAAAGTATAGTTTTAAGTTACCTTTTAAATTTTTTAGTTGTGAAAAGATAGGTCTTTATGCTTCTAAATGTCCAAACAAAGCTTTGAATAAAAAAATTAGGGAGAACAAAGGTAAGATGATTACGCAAAGTTATTATGTTAGAGAAGATGCAAGTATATCTGATAATGAATCTAATTATGGAGATGATGAGTATGGTGAATGATTTTTCATGGCTTTAAAAGATGAAACTAATTCTGCTAACTTTGAGAGATGTATAAAGGAAAGGTCTCCAAAATCAAGTGCTAAAACTAAAGGCACTTTGGTGTATTCTTTTCATGCTAGACAAGAGAAGAACTATTGGATCATTGATGATCCTCTAATCATATGGCCTATGATAAGAGTAAGTTTTTTAAACTTGAAAAATATGAAGGAGGACTTATTAGGTTTGGTGATGATAAATCTACTAAGATATGTGGAAAAGGTTCAATTATTTTTTATGGCAAGCATAGTACTGATGATGTTCACTATGTTAAGGGTTTACGGCATAACCTCTTGAGTGTTTGAAAAATGTGTAGAAATTGATAAAATAGTATGTTTTAGGATGATGGTTGTGAGATCATAAAAGGCTCCAAAACTATGATTATTGTTGGAAGGACATATGGAAATTTCTATCAACTCAAAGGTGTTGATGGTTACTATTTTATGACTTAGATCAATGAGAGTTGGCTATGGAATAGAACAATGTGTCACATAAAGTGTGATAGCCTAGTGAGGATAATTTTAGTTCAAGCTATAAGAAATTTTCCAAAGATTACAAAGCTTATCATGCTATCTATAAGGAATGTCAAGTTGGAAAGCAAGTAAGAAGAAGCTTCAAAGTCAAAGAACAATCTTCTACAAGATTGTTGGCGGAAATGGTGCATACAGATCTTTGTGGTCCAACCAAAGTAAGAAGTCTTTAAGGCGATGGGTACTTCATACATGCTATTAATTGATGATTATTCTAGAATGATATGGGCTACTTTTCTCAAGGAAAAATTAGAAGCCCTAGATAAGTTTAAAGCATTCAAAGTTATGGTTGAGAATGAAATGGATATGAAAATAAAATGTTTGAGTTCTGACAGAGGTGGAGAGTTAACCTCCAATGAGCTTAATATCTTTTGTGAGAATCATGTCGTGAAGAGGCATTTATATACCCCTAGGACTCCTTAGTAGAATGGAAAAAAAAAATGGGACTATTTAAAAAGTTTCAAGGACAATGATGAAAGAAGAAAATCTACTAGAAGTCTACTGGAGAGAAGAAATTCATATGGTTATTTATATACTCAATAGAATGAAAGCAAGAGAAAACATCACAAAGAATCCTTATGAGCTATGGTATGGAAGGATTCCTATTGTTAAATACTTCAAAGTATTTGGAAGAAAATGCTACATCAAAAGAGATGAAGAAAACTTAGGGAAGTTTGATGCAAGGTCTGATGAAGGTATCTTCCTTAGATATTCTACTAAAAGCAAAGCTTACCAGTACTACAACAAGAGGCTGAGAAATATTTTGAGAGTGCAATTGTCAATTTTGATGAAGACATATAGAATAATTCAATGGTAATAGATGGATATAAATTAGACAAGTCTACTTGCAAAGAAGAAGATAAAGCTAAGGAAAAAAAGGTGCAGATTGAAGAGGAAGAAGATCTGAAAAGGATTCCTAAAACACCTAAGTATGTGTAGAAAAATCATTCTAAATAATAGATCATTCATGATAAGAAAAAATGTGTACTAATAAGAAGGAAAGCTACTGAAGAATAGGTAAATCTATATTTACTTTCTGAATTTGAACCCAAAATAGTGATTGAATCATGCAAGAATGAGTATTGTATCAAGGCTATGGAAGAAGAACTAATGTAGATTGAGAAGAATCAAACTTGGGAACTTGTCCCGAGACTAGTAAACAAGAATGTAATTGGAACTAAGTGGGTATTTAGGAACAAACTAAATGAGAGTGGAGAACTGGTAAGAATCAAGGTAACACTTATGTTTAAAGGCTACTCACAAGTAGAGGGAATAGACTTTGAGGAGACATTTACTCTAGTGGAAAGAATGAAAGCTATCAGAATGTTTTTTTCTTGTACAACACATAAGGATTTTAAAGTTTATCAGATCGATGTAAATTATTCTTTCTTGAATGGAGAATTAGAAAAAGTATACATAGAACAACCAAAAGGATTTCAGTTGTCAAACAAATCTAATATGGTATACAAATTGAAGAAGGTAGTATATGGATTGAAGCAAGCTCCTAGAGCTTGGTATGAAAGGTTGGATAGGTATTTGTTACAACAAGGATTCAATAAAGGTACAATAGATAGAAATATTTACTTCAAAGTTGAAAAAGATCAAATATTTATTGTGGCTATATATGTTAACAATATAATTTTTGGAGGAAATGAATCTATGTGTAAGAAATTTGTAGAGGACATGCTGGAAGATTTTAAAATGTCTATGTTTGGGGAGATGAATTTATTCCTTGGACTTCAAATCAATTAGAAAAATAAAGGTATTTTCATTTCACAATCAAAATATGTCAAAGGAAAAATTGAAGAAGTTTGGAATAGAAGATTCCAAGATGGTATGTACCCCTATGGTTACTAGTTGTAAGTTAGGAAATAATGATGAATCTCCTAAGGCTGATCAGAAAAAGTATAGATCAATGATTGGAGGACTAATATACCTAACTACTACTAGACCAGATAACAATGCATGTAGTTTTTCTTGTGGCTAGATTTCAAGAAGATCCTAGAGACTCACATGTTGCAATATTGAAGAGGATATTCAGATACTTAAACGACACTTTGAATCATGGCTTGTGGTATCCAAAGGATAATTGCTTTACTCTGAGTGCTTACATAGATGTAGATTGGGTTGTCTATGTAGATGATAGAAAAATTTCAAATGGTGGTGCATTCTTTCTTGGATGTAGACTGGTTTCTTTAATGAAGCTAAGGTAGTGGAAAATATTCCTACACTAATCTTGAGAGGAGAATAATGCAAAACTTAACAGTTCTTTAAGAGTTATAGAAACTTAAAAAGTACATAAATTTCATGCATACCACGACACAGTGATTTACATGGGGAAAAACCTTTTGGGAGAAAAACCACACACTCTAAAAGCTTCCCAATATATTATTCATAAATCACAAAGATTACAATATACTTGTAGATAAAGCTTCACATAGGAGTATCACCAGTAGAGATCAAGACACAAAATGACCACTATCAAACTCTTAAAAAACATCACACTACCACAATCGTAATACAACACCCTCATAAAATAGTGTTACATTCTAGGCAAGATAGGACAACAAAATATCTACCATTAGATCTAAAACCTAATAATGAATGATCTAGATTTATAGTATTTTATTATTTAATATATGATGGCCATTTAGGAGTTTTTGTTAACATAATCAGATTTTGCTCTATACTACAAATGTATACACTTATCGGTGTAACTAGGACATATATATAAAGATATATATACATCTTATCAACAATAAACCTTATAATTCAAGGTTGAGACACATTTTCCCAATAGTGTCATGGCTAAGTAAGAAACAAGATTTAATGTCTTTATCTACTGTAGAAGCAGAATACATTGCATCAACATCTTATTGTGGACAAGTTTTATGGATGAGGTAAACATTAAAGGATATCAGAGTTTTATATGGTGAACCAATTTATATCATCTATATATGATAATACAAGTTCTATCAACATTTCAAAGAATCTGGTAATGCATTCGAGGAAAAAGAATATCTCAATTTAGTATCACTTTTTGAGAGAGAAGGTTGTAGAGAATGAAGTGAAGCTTGAACATGTGCCCACAAAGGATTAGGTTGTTGACATATTTACCAAGGCTCTTCCTAAGGATACTTTTGAGTATTTTTTAGAGAAGTTGGTCATTATTACTCCCCTTCCTTAAACTAGATGCATAAGAAGATGCATCAGACCAATGGATCTCAAGATTCATTCCTTGGTTTGGATTGATGTTGGTGGCTACCTTTCAAGGGGAGTAGGTAGTAGAATTTTTTTGCAGTCAAGATGAATGAGTGTTATCATTGTGTAGTGGTTATTGATTGATGTAGTTTGGTGTGTGCTTTTAAGGGGGAGTATGAAAAGCACTAAAGGAAAGGAAATTGTGGAGAGGTGGTGATTAGTATGATTAATGTCAAAGGAAGAAAAAAATGGTGCAAATATTTTGTACTTTTCCATTAATGTCAAAAGGGGAGAGAGTAATATGAAAAAGATCTAAGAGGGAGAGAGGGCAATGTGAAAAATGTTCAGTTGAGAAAAGGAGACATAGTCATGTGAAATAAAGTAATGAGTTGATTGTCTAAGGTGGGGAAAGAAAAAAGAAATGATGAGTTGGTATGAAGCAGAGTATTGAGGATTAAAGTTGATGTGTTTGTTGTTGATTTTTTTTCACATCATGTGTTGTCATCAATGACAAATGGGGAGAATGTTGCAAGTATGAGTAGTTGAAGTTATCATTCATGTCAATAAGCTTTGGGTTGTCATTGATATCAACTATATGGGCAGGATTTTGTTGAAGAGTATGTATAGTTGGTATTGACTTATTTTTGTTATCTCTGATGATGCTTTGATTAGTTGCATTATGATGTCATTAGTAAACTATTGGTGTCAACATCTAGTGTTGCTTTGATAAGCTTCTATTTATGGATGTATGCTTGAGTTGCTATGTTGTAGTTGGCTTGATGGTAAAGAGGAAGTACTGAATATGTTGATGATGTATTTTTGGTGCTTGGTTTCCAATTTCTTTTGAGAAAATTGAATAAAAAGAGGAAATAATATGTTGTGGTGGTGTTCTATGTGGTAGAATAGTGTTTTGGTTTGGCTCTACATTTATTTTGGGTTTAATATCTTCTTTTGTAGTTCAAGTAGATTGACCAAATGTGTTTAAAGGTGTTGCATTTAGAATTTAGTGTGTTGAATCGTTGTATAGAGAAAGGTGTGTTCACCACTGTGTGAACTATATAGTGTAGAGGTGTTTGGGATAAATTTTATTGCTCCACATTTCTCCATAGAGTGGTTTTAGGTCTTGTAGATTTAGAAGAGTTTTGATAGTGTTTTTATCTTCCTTTAGTTAAATTTGTTCATGGTTTGGTGCTTCAGAATTTAGTTTCTTGAGTTTTAGTATATGACAAAGTTATATGAGTGTATTGGGTGTGTATATTCCTCAAGTGAAAGTTGTTGGGAAGGAACTTGTTGTATTTTAGGGTTTTTTTAGAATACTCTATGTTATTTTCAAGTGTTATATAGTGTCCTTGAGTCTTCTTTCGATTTGAGGAAGAATGTACTTGAGTGTTAATCGTGTTAACATAGGTTCGACCGACCTTGGGTGTTTACACTACTTGTGAAGTTCCTTTGGTGTTTGTTGAAGCATGGCATGGCATGTATGAGTGGATTTAGGTCCTAACTAAGTTATGTTGTGGTACTCCTTCATTCCTTTCCACTATGGGAATGTTTTGGTTCTGAATTAATTTGAATTTGTATGGATGAGGTGCATAGCCGACCTTAGAGAATGCTTTCAAGGCTGAAGATGATATAAATAAGTGTTGAGTTGTTGAGGGATGATAAGATAAATGAGTATGATGTGATTGATGTGAATTATAAAGTTGTAGGGTGTGAATTTAGAAGTGCAATGCAATCTTTCATGTATTAGATTACTAAATTTAGTAAGCACAAGGTGTCTACATTCTTCAGAAAGACTACAAAGGTGTTTGTGATGTTGTGGATTTTTCTATAGCTCTAAGATGGGTTTCTCATTGTAACACTCTTCTCTATCTTCTTTTCTATTTTGGTAGTGAGCCTTTCTTTCTTTTGAGTAGTGAGCCCTTCGACAGTGATCCCTATTGTATTTGGTGTTGATATTACTTGATATTGTGAGTTAATCATCACTATGGTTTTTCTCATCTTTGTTTTTCCATGTAAATTTGGTGTTTCCTTGTATATTGTGTTGATTTGGTTATGTTTTTGTTATTTTATTTCATGATAAATCATTCTAACTAATTAAGGTTTAATTAGATTAATGTGGGTCTAAATGTTTGTGATGGTTTTGAAGTTTTAAGAAACAACTGATTCACCTCCCTCTTAGTTGTCTTATGCATTCAACATCAACATCATCATCATTGATTCCTTCCTCATCCCTCTTACCTTGCTCAAAATAATTAGAAATATCATGAAATGTATCATTAGGGGCTTGAGTACTTTCCAACCTTATGGATCTCCACACACTAGGGTTCTTATGATCAATATTTGGATTGTTATCTCTTTTATTCTCATCTTTTTTCATGTTTTTATTCTTAACATTAGTCTCCTCATCAAAAGTTGCTTCTTGCACCTAAAATTTGATTAAAATTTTTTATTCTTTTTGTTGGAGTCTCTACCATAATAGCATCATGTCCTTTTCCAAGATTTTTATGAGGTTTGTATTTAAGTTCACACATCTTGGTGGATATATATTTTTGACTTAAGGTTTTATGGGTTTTATCCTTTTTGGGTTGCTTGGTTGGTGGTTTTGGATTAGGATAGTGGGTAGCATGTTTAGCAAGTAGAGTCAACTTTATTTTAGGAGGGGGATTGATAGATTCCTCATTGTGAGGGTTCAAGGGGCTTTCACAAGGACAAGGGACAACAAAGGATTCTTCCACTAGTAACCCTAATTCGATTGGGGGGACAGAGTGTAAGGTGGAAATGATATAAACTAAGGATGAGCCCCTAGTGGAGTGGAATGGGGATATTTTTTGGGTTCTTGGTAGACATCTTAGTGGCCTCTTTAAAAAAAAATTTAAGAGAAGACATCAAGTAAAAGGGAAGCTAATCATCTATTGATTTCTAAAATTATTCAGTAGAAACAGGTGATAGAAGTAGTAGAATTTATACGTACCCTCAAGATTACTATATTTCATTAACACAAGGCATACCTGGTCCCACATTTTGGGGATTTTACCATAATCATAACCTAGGTAAAAGCACAAAGTTGTGTCACACTTTTTCAAAAGAAAATGACCAACACTGATCCAACTTTTAAACTTGAATCACTAAAGAGTGACATATATGTTTTGAATTTTGAAATGATGTAAACTAATGAAATATTTCTTTTTTAGTATATTTTATGCTTGTATTTTTTAAAAATTAAAAAAATATTTGAATATAATTTTTTATAAATTGACTATAATTTAGTTGCTAAAAAAATGTTGAAAAATGAAATCACATGAGATGTCAACATTTAAATAGTAAAAAAAAAATTCTCTTTTATTTTTTTGTGTGTATTTATAACTTGAAACTTTAGTGGATGGATATATTTTTTCCATTTTTGATAAATATATATATTTTTAAATAAATATTAAAATGTGTGTATTAAAACATAGTTGTTTCCATTTGACATCAACTTTCATATTATCTATTTATCTAAAATGGAAAAAAAAAAATATACCCTCTTGATATAGATTATTTTATCTAGTGCATCATATTTTTTTCAAATTTGTTTAATAAGTTCTACTATTTTTCCTTGTCATCATAATCAGCCTAATATTTTGTGTTGATAACCTACTTTTAGTAAAAATATAAATATAACTATAAATAATAATTTAATTATTAACATATATGATCCGGTGGACATTTTTCAGTGAAAATTGAAGTGTCTCATTTTTCTCCAGAATCTACACCATCAAAAAGAGCTCGATGTCTTGATTCCAACGCAACTCGAACACAGCAAAAAGGAGTCTGTTTACGTAAGTTATGGCCAGTCAAACCTTGGGTCAAACTAGAATCAGAGGGCATCTAGGAAGTGAAAAAAATAATGTCGTCAAAAGTTGTCAAAGTTAGCATCATCGGGAAGAGCTCGTCACAAGCTTTCCAATGCAACTCGTTTCGTCGAAATTCGACATCGTAGGCGCAAGATATCGTCAGTCAAAGATCGTGCTATGAAGGGTAGACTTTGACCGTACGGATGCTGATGTCAGCATTCGGTACTGTACGGACTGTGAAGTGGCCGAACCCAAATCTGACACGTGGCATCCTCCTCGGCACTGTACGGAACCAATCAGAGGTGGACACGTGTCATCCGTACGCCACGTCATCGACACAGTCAGCATGTGAGTCAGCAGTCCAGTCAACCGGCCTGGCGAATCGGGCTTGGACACGTGGCGTGATGAGTTGGTAGAAGTGACAGTACAGTCAGCGACAGGTGGCAGTGAGTCATCGTACACGTCAACTTTTGGTTAGCACAGTCAGCTTCTGAGTTGGCAGCCAGGTCATCATCCGAGTCAGTAGGACACGTCAGCAATCAGTTTGCACAGTCAGCGGTCGAGTCAGCGGACACGTCTTCAAGGTCGGCGAATTGGATCACGCCACGTGGTATCTTTAGGGTGTGACACGTGGCCTTCTATTTCGTCTCTGTCGGTGTTGGTTGTAAATTTGTTATTTCGTTGTTATGTTTGTTAAAAAGGGTTGGATGGGATTCGAACCCACACCACTCAACAGTGAAACGTCTGTGCTCACCGTTGCACCAAAATCTTGGTACCTAATTATTATTAGCGGGTGGTTTCTTTTGTTAACTGTCAGCCAAAAATTGGCTATTAAAAGCCAGCGGCCGGGGTTGAACCCCCGACCGTCGGCCTGTTAAAAAGTGTAGCCACCGATAAGCCATTCGTTGGCTTATAATTATTATGTGGCACTGGTTTCTTTTCTAGACTTTTTGAAAACCGAATCTCCTTAATTTAAATAATCCCTCCAAAATTGTTTAACAATAATCCTTTTTTAAGGATTAAATGTAACTAATGGAGATAAGTTAAGCCCGGGAATAAATGATTTAAAGGGATAATATAATCCTAAATGTAAATAATGGGAGATTTGAAGATTTTCCTATGTAAAATAGGGGATTTAATAGAGATTTCTATGTAAATTGGGGGATTTAGTTATTTTTAGGGGGATTTGGAAAATATTTTGTAAATCAATTGGTTAAAGACCAATTTGAGAAAATTTTATGTATAAAAAGGGGGTGTGAGATGAGAGTGATATAGAAGTTTTTTTCAGGTGACGAAGTCTTGAAGCTGTGGAGTTAATCAAAAGAGAGGTCTTGTGGAGATTCTTTGAGTCATTCTTGCACGTCAGAGCGCTGTTATGCTACCGAAGTGCTTGGAGAATGATTGTGGTGCTTTGTAATTGATTTTGGAGTTAATCGGATCGGTCTCTCTATTGGAGTGGACCCGGAGACGTAGTCACTTTCATGACGAACTTTGTTATCAACTGTTTGCACTTCTCTTCTTTTCTCTCTTTTTGTCTCTCATTTCCTTCCTTTTTGTTATACTCACCTTGTTAATACATTCATTCTGTTATTTCCTTAAGTTAATTTCGTTTTAATTAACTTGAAATAATCTTTGTAAAAATTAAGCATTCAAATTCTGTAATTTAGTTTAGATCCTATACAGATCAAGTTGGTATCAGAGCTCTTGGTGACTATTGTTGCAGTTATTTGTTTTTTGAATGCTAACGAGATCCAGGATTCAGAAGAGTGAAGGCATGCTCGAAGACTTTGATCCTGAGATCGGGAAGCGAAGAACATTTTTGAAGATGTCAGTTTCTGGAATGGAGGTTCCTGAAGAAATCAATGAGCAGGAATTTCGAAGAGCATTCCTTGAGATGAAGGCTAAGGTGGACATTCTTTTTGAAGAGAGACAAGAGTGGAAGGAACGTGAAGAAGGTTTGTTGAAGCAAGATGCTCGTGAAGACAAGAAAGAGGAACAACATAGAGATGGTGGCAAGAAACCAAATCATCCCTTTTCTTCTTCTCCTCCCTCTTCTCCTTCTCCTTCTTCTCCATCTTCTCCTCATTCTATTTCTTCTAATCCTTTCAAGAGTGGATATAAGCCTAAAATTAAATTGGATGTAAAATTTGACTTGCCTAAATATTGTGGAGAACTTAATGCTGAAAAATTGGATGATTGGATTCAACAAATTGAGGTTTATTGTAGAGTCCAGAACCTATTAGATGATGTTGATAGGATTCAATTAGCTACTCTTCGTTTAGGAGGTACAGCCTTAACCTGGTGGGAGAGTAAGTCTAAGGCAGAAGTTTCACAACAAGGTAGAGTTAGTTTAACTTGGGAAGAATTTGTTAATGCTCTTAAGAAGCAGTTTTATCCCTTAGGACATATGCAGCAGTTAATGATGGATTGGCAAATGTTTAGGCAAGGGAAGGGTCAAACTGTCCAAGAGTACACCCATGAATTCAGGAAGAGGGCTATTGCTTTGAATGTTCCTTTGTACACTCAAGACATGTTGTTGAAGTACATAGGAGGTCTGCATTCCTATCTTAGGCATTCCATTTTGGTATTGAACCCTTGTAATTTGGATGAAGTGTCTGTACAAGCTACATTTTGGTATTGAACCCTTGTAATTTGGATGAAGTGTCTGTACAAGCTACACACTTAGAGTCAAGGGGTAAAGGATCTTTCATTGACAAGTTTGATAATGATGTAAAGAAATCTTCTAAGAATGCAGAGATAGGGAAAGGAAAGAAGGCAGCTACAGTTAAGAAGGATGAGAAACTTTCTTGTTCTCATTGTGACAAGAATGGTCATGATGAAGATCATTGTTGGAAGTTACATCCCGAATTGAGGCCTAAGTGGGCTCAAAGACGTAATCAGAAATAGAAAGGTAAGGAGAAAGCCTCGAATGTTGTTATGGATCTTGGTTCAGATTCAAATGATGAGACTAAGATAACAGCTATGGGGTTAAAAGGTAAAGCTTCTATTTCTGGTGTTACTATTGCTAGTTGTGCTTCTACTTCTACAGTTAATGATTTCTCTGAAGATGTGAAAAGGAATGAGCTATTTCATTTAAGGGTTGTTGCTAAGAACAGTAAAATTGATGCACTCATAGATAGTGGATCTCAGGTTAATTTAATTTCTAAAAGTGTTGTAAGAAACTTGGGATTGAAAACTACACAACATAAGAAACCTTGTCCACTAGGCTGGATTTGTGAAAATGATAAGTTGCAGGTAACAAGACAATGCACCTTAAGATTCGTAATCACTAGTAAATTTGTGGATGAAGTACAGTTTGATGTGGTTCCACTGGATATCTGTGGGATAGTGCTTGGTAGCCCTTATCTTTATGACAGGAAAGCAATTTTCTACAGGGAAAAGAATCATTATCACTTGTTTAAAGATGGCATTCAGTATATTGTACATTCTCACAAGATTAAGACTGGTCGTTCTTTTGCAAACAGGGCAGTTAAAGAGGGTAATTAATGCAAGTAAAGAGTTAACTCTTATGTCTCAGTACAGGTGGTTCTACACTTGAACTTGGAGTAGCTAACCAGGGTCAGATGTTGCAGGATGCACCCGCAGTACAGCATGAGAAAATGATAATTGAAAGCATTGATGGATCCTTGGGTAAAAATGTTCCTGTTGTAAAGGATCGAATTGTTGTTGACTTATTTTCTTTCATTTCTGCATTGATGTTCAACTTGATGCTAGTCAATTTTTGTTGGTTAGTGGCTACGACATTTGATGTAGATGCTTATGAAAGTGATAGAATAATGTTTATGTTCAACAATATTGTTGCAGTCTTCATTGTGCTTGTGAGTCAGGTATTCAGATGTACAGAAGATACAGGACAAGTGGGGAGGCCAATTCCTCACTTAATGTCAGAGTAAATGCCACTTTTGGAGGTCCAAAAGGTCTTCAGTGGGGAGGCCTGATCCAGTGGACATTTTTTAGTGAAAATTGAAGTATCTCATTTTTCTCCAGAATCTACACCATCAGAAAGAGCTCGATGTCCTAATTCCAATGCAACTCAAACGGAGCAAAAAGGAGTTTGTTTGCGTAAGTTATGGCCAGTCAAACCTTGGGTCAAATTGAAATCAGAGGGCATCCAGGAAGTGAAAAAAATAACGTCATCAAAAGTTGTCAAATTCAGCATCATCAGGAAGAGCTCATCGTAAGCTTTCCAACGCAACTCGTTTTGTCGAAATCCGACATCGTAGGCGCAAGATATCGTCAGTCAAAGATCGTACTATGAAGGGTAGACTTTGACTGTACGGATGCTGATGTCAGCATTCCGTACTGTACGGACTGTGAAGTGGCCGAACCTGAATCTAACACGTGGCATCCTCCTCGGCACTGTACAAAACCAATCAGAGGTGGACATGTGTCATCCGTACACCACGTCATCGACACAGTCAGCATGTGAGTCAGCAATCCAGTCAACCGGCCTGGCGAATCAGGCTTGGACATGTGGCATGATGAGTTGGCAGAAGTGACAGTACAGTCAGCGACAGGTGGCAGTGAGTCATCATACACGTTAGCTTTTGGTTAGCACAGTCAGCTTCCGAGTTGGCGGCCAGGTCATCATCCGAGTCAGTAGGACACGTCAGCAATCAATTTGCACAGTTAGCGGCCGAGTCAGCGGACACGTCTTCAAGGTCGGCGAATTGGATCACGCCACGTGGTATCTTCAGAGTGCGACACGTGGCCCTTCTGTTTCGTCTCCATCAGCGTTGGTTGTAAATTTGTTATTTCATTGTTATGTTTGTTAAAAAGGGGTGGATGGGATTCGAACCCACACCACTCAACAGCGAAACGTCTGTGCTCACCGTTGCACCAAAATCTTGATACCTAATTATTAGCGGGTGGTTTCTTTTGTTAACTATCAGCCGAAAATTGGCTATTAAAAGCCAGCGGCTGAGGTTGAACCCCCGACCGTCGGCCTGTTAAAAAGTGTAGCCACCGATAAGCCATTCGTTGGCTTATAATTATTATGTGGCACCGGTTTCTTTTCTAGACTTTTTGAAAACCGAATCTCCTTAATTTAAATAATCCCTCCAAAATTGTTTAACAATAATCCTTTTTTAAGGATTAAATGTAACTAATGGAGATAAGTTAAGCCCGGGAATAAATGATTTAAAGGGATAATATAATCCTAAATGTAAATAATGGGAGATTTGAAGATTTTCCTATGTAAAATAGGGGATTTAATAGAGATTTCTATGTAAATTGGGGGATTTAGTTGTTTTTAGGGGGATTTGGAAAATATTTTGTAAATCAATTGGTTAAAGACCAATTTGAGAAAATTTTATGTATAAAAAGGGGGTGTGAGATGAGAGTGATATAGAAGTTTTTTTCAGGTGACGAAGTCTTGAAGCTATGGAGTTAATCGAAAGAGAGGTCTTGTGGAGATTCTTTGAGTCATTCTTGCACGTCAGAGTGTTGTTATGCTGCCGAAGTGCTTGGAGAATGATTGTGGTGCTTTGTAATTGATTTTGGAGTTAATCGGATCGGTCTCTCTATTGGAGTGGACCCAGAGACGTAGTCACTTTCGTGACGAACTCCGTTATCAACTGTTTGCACTTCTTTTCTTTTCTCTCTTTCTGTCTCTCATTTCCTTCCTTTTTGTTATACTCACCTTGTTAATACATTCATTCTGTTATTTCCTTAAGTTAATTTCAATTTAATTAACTTGAAATAATCTTTGTAAAAATTAAGCATTCAAATTCTGTAATTTAGTCTAGATCCTATACAGATCAGTATATATATTTTTGAAAACCAGACTTATGGATCTACAAAAGGGTGTTTTTAAAATTTGAAAAAAGGGTTATTTGCATGAGTAGAAATTGTTAAAACATCAATTTTTTCAAATAAATATTTTTTTCCTTTGGTAAATTGGCCTCAAAGTGGTGCTACGTATGCATTTAGCCAACAATTTTAGTTGGAAAAGTTGTTGATATATCTAACTTAGCTAGAATGAATCTTACAAGATCATATGTTTGACTAAAATATACTTTTTGTTAGAAATACTTAAATTCACTTGTATTGATAAGTTGGTTGAAAGTGTGACACATCTTTGTACTTTTATCAACCTACATGCAGCTTAACTACATTTTCATCTTTTTTGAAAAATTGGTTCATACTATCCATTTCTTGCACCTTTATATGTTTCTTTAAATTTTCCCATTGCATGATAAGCTTGTGGCTTGTGCAATGACCTCTTTGTTGACCTCAAAGGAAATCCCACCAACTTGACATGTATTTGGTTCATTTCATTGGAAAATTAGATAAAAATATTTTTGTCATTTCTAGTTAAACACTCCATTAGTGGCACAAGCCCCCTCCATGCAGATATTCCAAAATAGAGCATCATTCTAGAATTCTTCATAAGAGCCTAGCTCGATTCTCATCCTTTCACCACCCATTGTCTATTGCATGTAAAGTTGGCAACATTGAATAAGGTTATGTTTGTTATGATTTAGGAAATAAAGGTAGAAAGGTCTTTTGGAAATGAGGTAGGTTTTTTCCTCAAGGAACTCCAAATAGTCCAAGAAATGTAAAGGACTGAGCATTAGATGGAAATTTATGTCTAGGATGTGATAAATCCATGGGAATTTTTTTATCTATCCATATTTTTGTTAGGCTTGTCCTTTTGGTATTATTTTTAAGCTAGGTAACACACACCCTAATGCTACTATTCCTTATCTTGTGCCCAAATTTGTAGTAGAATGCTTTTGGATTAATGAAGTCCATCTTGGGTGGTGGAATATCAATCATGAACCAATAATCAATTTTGAATTATGAATCATAATTAACAACCTTGTGACTTGGGGTTCCCTTTTTTGCTCATGACAATTTTTTTTTGAAAAAAGGGGGTAAATTTTTTATTCAAAACAACTCAAAGAGTACAAAAACAAGGGCCCAAGGCCACAACAAAAACATCCAACCACTCAAAAGAAGCCACAAACCCATACAAGATACAACTAAGCAAATTTTTCTTCCATAATCAACCTCTCCAAGATATCCTTATGCTCCAGCCTCAGGGGGGGCCAATCCTCAATATCCCAACTACCTAGGTTCTCTAAAGCTCACTTTTCCAAATGATTAGCCACTCTATTCCATTCCTATGGAATATGATAGAAAGAAATATGGTCAACCAAGGAGCACAAATTAAGAATTTGCTTAACCACCACTACTAATTTCCATTTAACCTCCTCTAGATTTTGAGCATTCAGCCTATCAATCACAATTTGAGAATCTGAATCACAAACAATCCTCTTCCAACCTAGAGAGCACCCTTTTTATATAGCACAAAGAATAGCTATAGCCTCCATAATATTATTATAATAACATCCCTTATAAGAAGAGAAGAAGAAAATAATATCTCCCCTACTATCCCTACCAACACCACCAATTCTTGCATTTCCAGGGATCCCTCTAGAAGACCCATCAGTATTGACTTTTAAAGTCCCCTAGGGAGGAGGGAGCCACCCTCCATATCTATTATTTTCTATTTAACCTACCTCAATCTCCTTCTGGCATAGGGGTAAACTCCATTACCATCCAAATTCAAATTCATTATCATAGTAAGATCACTAGGACCCACCTGACCTGTAACATCACACTTGGAAAGAATAGTTTCCTAAACCCTACATATAATTTTTCCCCTTAGAAGGGTACTTATCATTTTTGAATCTTGAAAGATTCACCTATTCCTCTCCAACCATAAGTTCTAGATGATGAAAGTCAAAAAAAGAAGCCAAGCAACCTACAAAAAAATATTTGGCAGGACGATGTCCCAAGCTATCCCAAAACTCCATTAAAGAGGTGGCATGAACACAAGGATGATTCCATGTTCCCCACCACAAATTCCAAATCTCTCTAGAATAAGAACAATAAAAGAAAAGGTGAGAAACAATTTATTCACTCTTCTTCCAAAGGGAACATTTATATGGGCCATGGAAACCCCCCTTTCTTAAATTCTCCCAAGTGAGACATTTACTTTGAACAACCAACCAAAAAAAAAAAGTTGCACTTGGGCCAAGAGTAGTTGTTCCAAACCTGTTTCCACCAAGGCACACCATCCATGTCATGCACTTTTCTATCCAACTCTTGGTAACTAGAGGCAATAGTAAATTTACCCTTTGGGTTAAGACCCCAAGCAAGAACATCTCTATTCTAAAGAGAGTTATAAAGTATACTAGCTAAAATCCCTGCAAGCTCCTACAAGCTCCTGACGATCCTCCTTAGTGCCACCATGGGACCATTCTTGAGGACTCTTCCAACAAGTCACTTGAACTTCCCCCCTAAGAATAATATTTTTAAAATCAGCAACTCTAAACCAACCAACTGCCACAAAAATATCACAAAGGGGTTGTAAGTGAGGAAACTGAGAAATAATTAAGGGATGACCATCCCAAAAATCATGCCAGAACCGAGCATCCAAACCACTATTACAGATCCAAAAAAGACCTTCTTTAATGAGTTTTTCCCCTTTTTTGAAGGTGTCCTAGATCATAGAACCCCTCCCTAGCAAGTTGCACTAAGGCACATCTATACTATCCACACCTCTAAGGTACTTGTGAGTGATGATTCTCACCCAATTTTGGTCCTGGCTAGTGCACCATCTCCAATATAATTTAGCTACAAGAGCCTGACCCATTAAACCAACAGATCTGAGGCCAAGACCCCCCTCTTACTTTGGTTTGCAAACAAAATCCCATCTAACAAGGCTCCACTTATAATAAAGGAAATTACCAGACCAAAGAAACTGACAAGAGAGGGAATCAAATTATTTCAAAAAACTAGAAGGAGCCACTTGAACAAAACATTTGTATATATGTAGAGCATGAAAAACTAACTTCAATAATGTAACTCTTCCAGTTGGCGAAAGCCATCTATAGGTTTAGTGGCTGAATTTCTTATAGAACTTGTCCAGAATTTCCTACCAAAACTCTTTGCACTGAGAACCCACTCCAATCAAAATCCCAAGGTAGAAAAAAGGAAGGGAGACAATAGGAAACTTGAGAATCCAAGCAATCCTATTCTGAATAAGATGAGAAGTATTAAAGAAATAAATGGCAAACTTATCCTCATTATTTTTTGTCCTATGGCAACCAAATAAATGTCTAATGCTCTCCTAAATTCACCAGCTTCATTAATTATGGCCCTCCCTATCAAAGTTGTATCATCCACAAACTGCAAGTGAGAATAGGCAGGAAATTCTCACCCCAACTCCATCCTTGAATCAAGCCCTGACCAACCTTGGATTTGATCAGTCTACCAAGCCCCTCAGCCATAATAATGAAAAAATAAGGAGAAAGTACGTCTCCATAGTGAAGACCCCTAGAGGCACTAAAAATATCATAAGGTTCCCCATTTAACAAGACCAAGAAGGAGGTAGAGGAAACATAACTCATAACCTAGCTAACCCACTCACTACTAAATCCAAAAGCCCGAAGAATTTTTTGTAAAATCCCATTTGACTTTATCATAAGCCTTTTCCATATCCAATTTGATAAACATGGCCTTCTCTTTAGAAGTGTCCATGGAATGAATAGCCTCATTAGCAATCACAATTCCATCTAGAATTTTTCTGCCAACAACAAATCCACCCTACTCATTAGAGATAATGGTTCTAAGACAAAGCTTGAGTCTCTTAGCAATAAGTTTTGTAATAATCTCATAAACCACATTACACAAAGCAATTGGTCAGAACTAATCAATTCTATTAACATTTTCCTTCTTAGGAATAAGGGCCAAAAAAGTAGAGTTCATGGAGTTTAGCATCTGCTTATTATTATGAGATTCCTGAACCACCTCCAGTAGATACCATTTTATAACCTCCCAAAACTCCTAATAAAATTCAACTAGGAAGCCATCTGGAACAAGGGATTTTCCTTTTTTCATGTGAAAGATAGTATTCTCTAACTCTTGTAGTGAAATAGGATGAAGGAGAGCCTCATTCATCTCATTAGACACAAGGGGAGGAATACACTCCAAAATAGATACTTCTTCCTCGGCAGGAGGAGAATCTTCCTTAAACAAAGCAGAGAAATACTGGTGGGTTTCCTAAGAGATGTCCCTCCAAGAGGAAAGTTGGTTCCCTCCAAAAGAAACTAGGGATGAAATGAAATTATATGTTCTCCTTGCCTTGATAGATTTATGAAAGAAAGTAGTGTTCTTGTATCCTTCCTATACCATTCAATTCTAGATTTTTTTTTCCAAAATATCTCCTCCTGAAGCTCCCATTCCTCTAATTCCTTGGTAGCCAAAGCCTCCCTTTGACTCAACTCCAAAGTAAGTCCCTGATCATGGATGAGATGAGTAATAGCATCCAAATGGGTCTATGCTACCTATTTGTTAAAGTGCAGGTTCCCAAAACATTTCCTTTTCCACCTCTTGAGTTTATATTTCACATATTGCAATTTTCTAACAAAAGAGTACTTAGCCATTCCATGAGATGGCTTCCCTTCAAACTACTAATCTAAAACCAAGTTCTAAAGAGAGGGGTCCAACAACCACATGATCTGAAACTTAAAGGAGGGTCTTTTTAAAGCCCCAAAAGAAACCCTAGATATTTTTATTGGCCAATGATCTGAGCCTCTCCAATCCAAGATTTCATAGCTATTATTCCATCTATCTCCCACCCAGTAGCAAGACACTAGGAATCTATCCAGTCTCTCAAAGATTGCATCCATTCCAATTCTCCTATTGTTCCAAATGAAGATTCCATTGTTTGGCTTCACATCCACAACATTAAAGAGCTCAATATTATCATTGATAAGTATGGAAAAAGGATCTACCTAGCCACACCCCCACTTTTCTCTTCCAAATTACATACTGCATTGAAATCCCCAGCTAAAATCTAGGGGATAAAAGGGTTTAGAGAATGAACATATCTAATGTGTTCCCAGAGCTATGATTTTCCCAAGAGAGTTGTAGGAGCATAAAAATTAGAAAACAAACAAATTTCACTAGATTCCAAAGAAGATGTAATCATGGAAATAAAGGAGTGACCTATAATCCACCATTGTGGGACAATCTTTCTTGGGTCCCATAAATAGGCCATTCCCCCTGAACTACCATGAGCCCCAACATACTAAAAAAGATCCACTTGGCCAAATCCTAGAAACTCTACTTTCCATATCTTCCACTAACAATTTAGTCTCCTGAATGAACACAACATCAGGAAAGTGAGAAGCTATTAAGTCTCGAATAGCCTTTTGTCTAGGGATGTTGTTCAACCCCCTCACATTCTATGATAAGAAAATCATTTCTAAGGATGAGAGAAATGGGAATCAATGGGTTTCATAGATCCAAACTCAACCAAAGTATCCCCAATAATTCTCACCTTCTCCTAGTCTATCTTTCAACCAATTTTCAATGCTTTCTTCATAGACCCCTTTTTAAAGGGTTTTTGTTGTAGGCTTAGGGTAGGAGCAGGCTTGTTACTCTTACCAAACTCTAAAGATACCTTCTATGAAGGAGAAGCTGAAACCACCATATTAGCCACATCTTTTGAGACTAGGGTCTCACTAGTCTTAGCCACAACAAAATATTTCAGTGGAAAAATTGTATCCATCTACCCATCCCTCTAATCCACTATGACTACATTCTACTGAATATTTCCATTATCCTCCTCCAGTGTCACTCCCAAAAGTTTACCACCCAAAGAAAATTCAACTGGAATCCCCTCCTCTTGAACCAAATTATCTAAAGCTTCAAACCATTAAACACCCCTCATTCTGTATATCCATCCAATTCTTCTTCTAACCTCTTCCATTATTCTTATATTTGACTAGAATGAAACCATGTTTATCATTGGTGTTATCTGACATAGGAGCCTTCCCCTTATCCACCTTAGGAGCTAAACTGGAAGGGATATTAGTAGTTGCAAAAGACCTGGATCTAGGGCATTTCCTTTGGAGATTCCCATACTCATGACAAATTCTTCATCTAAATAGCAATGTCTCATAGTCCAATTGTTGAATCTAGGAAGAGGGACGAAGGTAAATTTCCATAGAATCTAGTAATGGATTATTTAAATCAACTTCAACATAGATACATGCGTAAGAGATTACTTTTCTATCTTGAGTCTGAGTAGTAGGACCAATAGGTTTTCCAATCAAAAGACCAATGAAATGAAGAATATCATCCTGCCAAAACTCTAAAGGAAGCCTTGGAAGATGAATCTAAATAGGAACTCACAAGGGTAGCTCCTCTGCTAAGTTGAAGCCCGCATGCCAAGGTTTTAAAAAAGAACCAAACCTTGTTAAAGAAATATGGTCCTCCTTCAAAAGATTTATATCTATCCACCATACAGGAAAAGATAACCAAAAAATAATTATTGGATTCCAAAACTATCTCCATATCCCCTTCAAGATTCCAAAATTTTTTGGCCCACAATTCTGGAATAGGTAATTGAAGGTGAAGACACAAAAACTTATAGATGAGGGCATGATTACTCCAATATGCAATGTCATCTACAACTGATTCTGATTGAATAACCAAGATAGGACATTCTTGACTTCACTCTAGACACCCATTCACCTTCTTGATTTTTGAAACTCCCTTCAATGGTACATCACCCTCTTCAAAACTCTTATTCACATTTTTAACACATGCATGCATAGAAGAGAATGAATCTGAGGTATCCATAGCCACCATAGTCATCAGATTCTAAGACCCTCCAGGATGATCCATCCTAATACCCAAGCAACAGTAATCCTAGTCTTCTCTCAAACACTTTCACCAATAGAAAACAAAGCCATAAAAACCCAATAAGAAAATTTTGTAGAGACACCAAAAAAAACCCCAAGATTCAAAGGAAATACTCCTACAAAAAGAAAAGAAGAGCATCGATAGTCGTAGAGCTAGGGCACAAAGGCCCTAGCCAAAAGAACTAGACCCTCTACTTAGTGCATACACCTAGTTTCCTACCCCACTACCCATGAATAGTCACCTCAAATAGAATCCAACACACACAGATCCCTAGCTTGATGCATTCTTGTAGCACAGACTTGACGCCATCATTCTACCTTTTTCTCATGACAATTTAATCTCATTATCAACCTAATATATATTTTAATAATTAGAACCTAGATAAAATAAATCATAATATCTATTTTCCTTGAGGTCCATGTGTTCATACCCTCATCCAAGTTCCATGTCTATAATATCCCACACATCATGTTAGGTAGGGGAATTGTAATAGGGATATATAAGAGTATAAAAATAACCCATAAGATTTTAGTTTCAACTCTCCAAATTTAAAATAGTATATTGTTCTTCAAGGATTAAACCTCTAACCTTCATTGAGAGAAATAATTTGTCTCCCTAATGGATTATAGAGTAATCCCCATGTTTTCCATAGCATCAACCACCTAATTTCCTTCTCTGTAAATATGAGAAGTATTAAGGCTATCAAATCCCATCAGGAGATTTTGAATATCATATATAATATTAGAGTTAGTCTATCCTATCATCCCTTTACCTTTAACTAGATCTATAATAGTTTTAGAGTCACCTTCCACCTATAGTATTTTTATCCCTAAAGACAAAGCAATCTTGATTCCCCCCTAACAGAGCCATAGCTTCAACCACAATAGAAGATTGTTCCCCTAGGCCCCCAAAAATTCTAGTAATAAATTTTCCATCATAATTTATAATAATACCACCCACACTAGGTAAGCTTGGGTTTCCTTTGGCAACCCCATCAAAGTTGAGTTTTGATCAAACCAAAGGTGGTGGTTTCCATTTGGTACTTTCTCTTGCTAGTATTTTAAAATTGTCAAAGGATTCTACTTTAGTAGGGAGCTTGCAAAATATTTTCTAGTTGTATAGAAGAGACATTCTCAATTAACAACCTAGAACAAGAAATATACTTTTGGAGGGTTTTATCTTCTTTTCTTAGCTCTTGATTATTGTAACAACCTTTCAATATATTTCCATTTTTTAGATATTGGGCATCCATTGAGGTAGTCAGCCACACTCCTTCCAAAGATGTTTAAATTATGTCCCTAAAGGTTCTTTAAAACCATTTTATTTAGGGATTGAATCATGATACAAGAGTCAGCCACACTCCTTCCAAAGATGTTTAAAGTATGTCCCTAAAGATTCTTTAAAACCATTTTATATAGGGATTGAATCATGATCCAAGAGTCTTCCCAAAGTTTATTATTGGATCCATTCCCCAGTTTCCATCGTATACTTCCATGAAGCAACTACTTTGACTTGATAAAATTATTCTATATTAAAGACCCACGGGGGTGTTTAGTAGTGGATATTCACCTAACAAAAGGAATGTTACTTAAGTACTTAGCTTTCAAGATAGCACACCAATCCATTTGATTTTGCAAAAGTTCCTTTACCAATCTTAGCTAATAGAGCTTTATTGGTAGATTGTATTTTCCTAAGACCACCATGGGCTTTAGGAAGGCATGGTATTTCCCAATTGAGAAAGACCATCTTTTTCTTTCCTTTATACCAAACCAAAGGAAATTCCTTTGGATTCTTTCAAAAATTTCAGAAATCTATCTAGGAATTTTGAATAAAGAAAGGAAATATATATGTATTCCTTGAAGAGTAGTAGTAAGAAGTTGTAGATTTCACACATGACTTAGGATTGTACCTTTCCATCCATTAAGTTTTTCTTGCAACCTTTCCAACACAAAATTATAAAAATAAGAGGTAACCTCTTTGACCATTAAAGGAAGTCCCAATTAGACATCAAGAAGAGGAGTGTTGTTGCAACCTAGAGTAGTCACTTTGTCCTATAATACTTGAGTGGTATTAAAGAAATATATCTTTTTTTCTTGTAATTAATACATTGGCTAGAGATGGTGACATAGTAATTGAGGAATTTCTTCCATTTCCTAGATTCAATAACTAAAGCTTTCATGAACAAAATTATATCATCCACAAATTATTGGATTATGGAGGGGTACAAAGAGGTAGCTAGCTTGACCTCCTTGATAGCACCTTCTTGAAGAAGTTTAAAAAAATTCTCACTCAAAAATCCTACAACCATTATGAAAATATATGGGGATAGGGGGTAATCTTGTCTAATCCCCATATCAACACTAAAGAACTACTGTAGGAGCACCTACACCTTAGGTTAAAATTGGAGCATTAGAGGTTGATAATAGGAGTGTCTAGGGAGGTTCAGAAGTTTTTCTGATGTTTATTTTCTTTAATAAGGTCTAAAATGACCATTTGGTGTCTCATTGATCCATTTTTGTAAACAAGGTCAAATATGTGAAGCACTTGTCAATGATGAAAAATGGGGGTGTAAGTAGGTTAATGTTGCTTTTTATGCACTAGGTCATGTTTTTGGGTCCAATAAGGTCTAATTAGAGAACCATAAATGCTTTAAATATTTTGGAGGGTCAAATGGTAAACGGATGTAACAAGAATCAAATGAGTTGTTAACAAAGATAGGTAAACAAGTATAATTTTGACCTCCAATGATCATTAGGAATTCAAAATCTAGTTGAGAATTAGTTGGGTGTTGGTTTGAAGAGGAGAAGCCTTTAAGGAGGCATAAAAACTCATTTGTAATGTGGGCTTGGAGATTTTCATGAAAAAATCCTATTGAATTCTCACTGTTATCAAACATTTTCTGAGTTCCCTATCTTTCCCAGACCTATACGATAATGTACAATCATTGCATTGCATAAATTATTTTTGAATAATGTAGTGGCATGAATCTAATGTGGTTTTCACCTAGTCTGAAGGTTTAATAAAGGATTTGAAGCATTCTATAATTGTTTTCTTGTGAATAGCCGAGTATACCCTATTTTGGGGTTTGTAGTCTTATTCATGTCTTGAAGACCCTTACACCAACTATGCTCATTGAAAATGGTGTATTGGGTCTTATGAATAACTTTTAATGTTAGGGATATTGTTTTAAGATGTGAGGAGGGAATAAAGCAGATTGGGGTTGTTGTCCTTGTGAGTTTTATTTAGAAAATGCATGAAAATGGGGGTTTTAGACTAGGGTTTGGTGAAATCTGAGTGGAAGGTCATGTCTTCTAAATCATTAAGCATGCATAGTGTTTTTGGAGAGTGTTCAAGTTGGTTTTGAGATTTGAAGAGGTCTAGAAGTGCCATATTCACTAAACCCTCATCAAAAGTGCACAAAATAAGGTTTTTTGGGTTTGGAGTGGATTTGGTCATACAAGGGGAATCTAATTGTGGATTCTATGGATTTTGGGCATTTTAATTGCTTCCCCAAGGTTTTAGATGGATTGGTGAAGTTTAGAGGGTACTCTCTTTGAAAAAGAGAATTCACTAGGTTTTCCTATGATAGGTGTATTGGATCTCCATGTTGGTCCAAAAGAGTTGATGTTGGGGTTGATAAATGTTATGTAACTTGAAAATTGGTATCTAAATATACCATAATTTTTTCAAGTGTTTTGGGGGGTGTTAGAGTTAAATTCCAAAAACTAGGTTTGCACTACTACTAGGTTACATGGGTGAAAGTGAGAAATCATGCTTTTGATTGTTGTCAAACTTTGAGGATTGTTTCAATTTCTCTAATAGACCATTTTAATCTTGTTAGATGCCTCTTGAAGGCAAGATGTCACTTTGAATGAATTTGAGCCTCCTAGATCTGCATCAAGAACCCTTGGGCCACACCATTAAGAAGGAAAAAATATTTAACTATTGATATACATTCTTTGATGAGAAAAAAATTATCATGTTGAAGCCAAAATTTGTTAGAAATTTAAGGAGAAACTTCCATGATAACTTTTCATAGGATTTAGATATTTCAAGCTTAAAGGCCATACCAACTATATTACTTCTATCCATTGAATGTAATATTTCATGTGTGGAGATAACATCCAAGATTTGATGACCTGGTACAAAGCCTTCTGAAAAGGGCTAATCATTTTCTCTAAAATAGGTTTCAATCTATTGACCAGAAGTTTGGAGATCTTATAAATGGTATTACATAAGGTTATGGGTTTGAAGTCATGCATGGTTATAAGATCAGATGTTTTAGAAATGAGAGGAATGAAGGTGTTATTCAACTACTTCAACAACTTTCCAAATTTGAAGAAATCTTTAGCAACTAGGAATACCTCACCCCCAACAATGTCCCAAAACTCTTGCAAGAAATTTGAGGGGAAACCATCTAGGCTAGGAGATTTAAATTCCCCCATAAGTAATGGTGCAATCCTAACTTCTTTGCAGGTGATAGGCCTTAGGATAAGCACATTATCATGTCCAATTATAGCAACTCAAGTGATATCCAACAACCGTTCTTCCAACTCTATAGTAGGGTTGATATTAGATTCTATCAATGAGTGTTGAAAATACTCCAAAACTATTCTCTCAATTTGTTCCTTCACAGTACCTCCAAGCCCATTTTCATCTCCGAGCTTGGTGATTGTATTCATTTTCCATTGTTTTAGGGTAGAGCCAAGGGAGTGTAAATTGAAAGAGGAAGCCTAAGGAAATAGTAGGAATATTTTTGGATTTATCCTAATTCATTGTCATCAACATTGGTAGGTGAAAAGTGGTGAATTTCTCAAAAATATCTAGCAAATTGGAAAATATCATGTGATAATAGTGTATTAAATGGATGTTTGTTCATCATGCTAGTATCTAGATATTTTTTGCTCTAAAAAAACAAGGCATTACAAAATAATAAGGATAAAATAAAAGTGATAGAAAAAAGGGAACACAAGATACAAGGTCTAAGCACCTTGGAGGGGAAAAGGGATAATCCAAGGGTTAAATGAGCCTATAAGTACACCAAGGAATGGACACCAAAGGAAGCACAAAACATGGTGTGAAATTGCACATGTATGCAATATTTAATGATACAATTAGTAATTTGACATTGACATTATTCTTTTTTCAATTTCTAAACACTAATTTTAAGATTTTTATTTTGAAATAATGGTATTTTATTTTCTTTTAACTTGTTTTTATTAGTGTTTCTCCATTGTTTTCTCATGGTGAAATGTTGAGTTCCAGATTCACTTCAATGGGTATCTAGCTTTGGAGACCCCTATGCCACTCAATCTTCACCTAAAGTTGCAAGCCATAATTTATGGGGTAGGTAGTTGTATTTTAGTGTGTGTTTTACATTTTTTTGGGATTTTATATTATATTAGAGTGGGAAATTAGATTTTAGGGTTTATGGATTAGTTATTTTATAAAATTATGATAAATTTGTGCATTGCAAATAAATTTAAATTAAGGTAAATTTTATATTTAAGCTTTTACTATAGTTGAGTAGATAATATAGATGTCTATGAATTATATTTGATGAAAATACACATTATCAACATAGAAAGCCACCTCAAAATTGAGCTTGAAACCTTGTTGAAAATCTATCCCAATATCTTCCTTGAAACCCACATCAATCCAATGAACAAACATAAAGAGTAGAAATAACTAAGAACATAACAACATTATGATAAGTTGGGAAAAGTGAAACTTAGGGATTTAGCCTTAGGATTAAAAGGGGATTTTCCCACAATGGTTTGGTTCCTAATAATTCAATTTGAGATTTTCTAGGATATGAGATTGACTTGCAACCTGAGAGGTGGACCAGTCAAATCGTAGGATCTAAATTTGAGGACTTGGAAATGGATTTTATATGAAATACAATGATGTAATTGACTAATGATGCAAATGAACTACTTTTATGTAAACATAGTAAATATGGAAAGTCACAGATAAATTCAGAGTTCGAAAACATATTGAGAAAAATTTTGTGCACTTTTGGTATGAATTTGGAGCTAATTTTGGAGGATCAAGTCACCTAGGGTGACTATGTCCTATTAGATGACTTTGGAATCTAATTTCATAGTCCTCTAGAGATTTCTCAGAGTCTTCTTCCTTTTGGGTCTCACTATCGAATCTTTTTTGGGTGCCAAAATAGTTGAGTTTTTGTATCTTTTCAAGTTGTAGAGTTTGAATGCAACAATGGATAAATGGTCCTCAATCTCTCTCCAATATTCATTGGATTTGAATTAACCTACACATTAAAAGAGAGAAGAATGGTTATTCCATATAGGGGTTTTCCTCTCTCAAACTCCGTGTTGGTGTGTCTTCCTCCACAATGGCAAGATTCATAAAGGGGAGCTTATCCTTTTGAGGGATAGAGTCTAAATGAAAAATAAATGATGATTCAACAATAGATTGTAACTCACCATTTAGATCTAATTTTCCTTGAAGGGTTGAAGTCATGCACATCACCTTAAGGCTTGATTGCAAATTGTCTTGATTTCTCAAAATACCTACAAGGGTTAGTCCTAACAAATAAATGATAACATAAACATGAACAAACTCACAAGGAACTTGACATGATGCTTCAATGTTGAAATTTTGCAATAAATCTTCTCTTGACTACTCTTGACTTGATAATAATTTATTGATTATAGATTTTCCAACTTAGATTTCAAATGATGCAATGACTAGGTATTTATATGCAATTAATCTGAATTCCCAAAAATTAAATCCTGATATCCAAAATTTGACATTTGAAATTCAAATAATAAAGTGTCAACTCCGACATACTAAAATTTTGAGGAAAAATAGGAGGATCAAGTTGCCTAGGGCAACTTTGTCCTAGCCCTATTTTGTAGGATGTAAAGTGACAGAAGAAAAATGTTAAATGTTCTATTTGGTTTTGTGAATGGTTTTTCTTGATAAATGTCCAAATGGGCCATGAAATGCATAATTTAGGACAATATATGTACAATTAGGTCCAATTTCTTAGGGGGAGAAAAATATAGTGTAAAATTTTCAAGGGTGATAATTTACGATGCTACACATTGTAAGCCAAAATATATTTATTTCATATCTATCCTTATGTTTCCTCCCATTTACATAGGCTTTTTACATCTATATAAGTGGTGATAGATTTAATTAGAACCATAAATTCTAATTTGAATATATTTCATCATTGGAGGGAAGACAAGAGGTGGTTTATTTCAAATATTATTTTATATAAATAATAACTTATTTACATATTAAAACAAAATTATTAAAAACATATTTCATCAACCCTTTGATTAATCTCCCCATCTTTCCAACCAAAATAAAAAATTTAATTTGAAAAATATTTAGGCAATATTGAATTTTAGCTAATTTATAGGACCATTAGTGAATGGTTTTTGACAAGAAACAAAAATAAAATATTAAGGTTCCATTATATTATATGATATAATTATGGAATAATTTTTATATTTATTTATAACATGATTAACTTGATACTAGATAAATCTATGGAATTAATATAAAAATATCATAATCTAGACCTAGTGTATTTGTAAATGCAAATTAAAACTATCTATTCCACCTTTGATCACTCTTCTATACCCACCATTCCTATAGCCATTAACCAAATTTGATGATGAAAATATAAGAGAATTGAGTAGATTCTCACAACATCTAATTGAGAAAACTATTGATTTTTCTCGATTTGGTAGAGAGCATGGATAAGATGGTGCTAGTCCATATAGAAATTAAGGTATATCAACACTAATATAGAGTTCACCCCATTTAAAAAAAATTTAAAAAAATCACTTATATTATGGTCCTTGCAAGTCCACTTTAGTTTTTTATTAAGGTAAAATAGGTTTTAAAGGGACTCGAAACCCTTACACAAAATGCAAGAATAAAAAAGTTTAGAGAAACACATGTGAAACCAAACAAGTTTTACAAGGACCCAAAAACCAAAAGTTCAAAGTAGTCTAACCAAAAATCTAGAGAACTAGTAGCTAAGGAACAACTAAACTACTGGTAAACAACATCTAAACAACAAGAAATACACAACAAAACTACTTTAATTCTTTTATAGTATTAGCTGCTTCTAGCTTTTGTTGATAGAAGTTCTTATGAAGATCAACTAGGCTAAGTAGATCATTCTTCTCTTCTTGAAAAAAATTATTCTTTCCCCTTGTGCACATAATTGGTCCTTTATGCTCATTGTGGCTTTTTTTCCTTTGGCTCTGTGATCATTCTCCATCTTCTCTGTAACTATAAGGGCATCAATAACTTGGTCTTCCCTGAGCTCCTTCAACTTGTTAGTAAGGATGTAAATATATTTAGTGTTGTACTAAGTGGTGCACTAACTAATTTTTATGATCCTTTATAGGTTCTAATTAATCTGTCATTTTTTCCTTCAGACCCTTGACTTAGTTCTCATAAGAGCTTCCATCACCAGCTCAATCTCATTTTTCTCATTCTTTGCATTCATAGAATCCTCCACAAACCCTTTGGCATCATTTTTTTTCCATTTATCTTATCTTAACATTAAGTTGACTCAGTTCTAAAAAAACATTTAAATAAGCAATACTAACCCACTGCTCCATCCTTAGCTAACCTCAAAATGTCATAAATATCCTATTTTTTAGTATTCAACAATGGGAAATCCTTAGACAAATCTTGAGTGGTGAAAATATGGCCATCCATAGCATTAGCAAGAGTATAAATAGGGCTTTTACCACTATAGCCTGCTTTCCCTAATTTACCCTTACCTTTACCATCTCTCTCAAAAAAATTATAAATTTTTGAAATTTTCTTCTTAATTGAAGAGATCCATGAAAACATTCATAAATATAACCCTCAGTTTGCGACTCATGCAAGAGCATCCAGTGGTGTAAGGGAAATCCTACATCACCCAAAAATATGCTTTCAATTTATGTTTCATTTTGTTAGCTTTTTGTAGATGTCTTTGCATTTCTGGATACCCTTTTTGTCATAATGTAATTCCCCACTTTCAGTTCTGTTTTTTTGCTTTTTCTTCTCAACTGCTATTTTTAGTAGTTTTGAATTTGAAGGTGTTAGGAGGCATAAATTTATGGGAAGATTTAGGATAGAAAAATAAGCACTTTGGTGAAAGAATCAGGTCAAGATCATTCCCTGTTTGAGAGTTATTCAAGTTTCAGTTTCTACTTTTTTCCTTAAAAACCTTTCAAGTCCAGTTGGAGGCACTAAACGGTCCCATATGGGCTAAAAAATCATCTAAACCAACATAGCTAGTTCTTAGTGTGTTCTTCACTCTGAGACCTTTCCAACGGTTCAAACAGTTCAAAAAATGGAGTCTCGGATAAAAATTTATGGCTTCCGGAAGTTGGTCAATTTTTGAAAAATTGCCAATTTTTGAATTAGGACTCAATTTTTGAATTTCAAATTGTAAATTTTTGGCGCCAAACTGCCAAAACTCATAATTCGAATGTTGTTTGGCTCTAAAATGGAAAAGGATCTATTTATGGGTAGGGTTTTTAGACTTTTGATATCCTTTTAAGGAAAAGAGTTCGCATGTTGCAAAAGGGGATTCTGTAGTGACTATAATTTTATGTAGCTTGCAAGTATTGAAGAGCTCAAGGATTTGAGATCCTTTGCATGTAATAAATTCTATTATGGGTAATAATAAAATTTCTCTAGTTGTTTGCATCATTTTTTGTCTCAAGTTTGCTCCCTTGTCAGGTGGTATCAGAGTAGGTTTCTTGAGCATGTGGATAGACCGCTGATCATGAGGCAGTTTGCACCAGGACCATGGTTGTGGGTTTAAGGTATTCAAGATGTCTAGTAGGCATGGTGGTGACAGAGGTGGCAGGAATGCTAGTGGAAGAGATCCATTGGAGGCTGAGGGTTTCAGAGCCCTCCAGAGACAAATTGATGCATTGCAGGAATAGATGAGAAGAGGGTTAAACCCAAGAAGGAGAGAAGAAAGCGAGGATGAAGAAGAGGTGGAAGATTCAAATGTAGAAGAGGAAGAAGAAGTGATTGATCAAGATCAAATGCAACTGATTAGAGCCATTTTGAAGATCGAAAAAAGACCTAGAATAGAAGTCCCTAGTTATTCTAGAATTCTGGACTTGGAAGAGTTGATCAACTAGATCAACGATCTAGATGAGTATTTGAAGTATGAAGAAGTAGAGGACCCAGATTGGGTTAATTTTGCAAAAACGAAGCTGAAGGTCCATGCAAATATTTGGTTGAAAGAGGTCCAGTTGGAGAGAAATCAAAGAGGAAAATAAAAAATTGGCAATTGGGATTGTGTGGTGGAGAAACTGAAGAAGCAGTTCATACTAGTGGACTATGAGTTAGATTTGCTGAAGAAATTGCAAGGGTTGAAGGAAGGAAGTAGATCTATGAAAGAATACACAAAATATTTTCACAAGATGATCATTAGAATGGGCCATGCAAAGGCCAACAAGGAGAAGGTAGCATGTTCTCTTAATGGATTATAACCAAGTATTCAAGAGGAGTTAAGCCTAGTCAGAATGACCACTATTGAGGATGCAAAGTTGAAGATGAAGAGGGAAAGGCATCCACATCTATACCTAATTTCCTAGCTGTGAAAAGATCACAAAGTTCTGGTCAATGAGCAGTGCCTGGTGAAGCTCAAAATTGGGAGCTATCATGATGAAGTACTCTGTGATATCATCCCCATGGATGCATGTCACATGTTGTTGGGGAGCTATTGGCAGTTTGATAGGTGAGCTATACATGATGGAAATGTAAACACTTATTCCCTGATGAAGGATGGAGTCTTCCATAATTTGAAATCCCTGAAGGAGGCCGAAGAAAATGTATGTAGTAGTGCTAGGGTTTGCTATGTTGATGGAAGGAAATTTTTAGAAGGCATGAAGCATGAGCATATGTGTTATACATTGATTCCTAGAATGGATAAGGAGGATAGTGATAATGTGCCAGTAGAAGTTTTTGGGTTATTGGGTGAGTTTTATGATATTGTTTCTAATAATGTACCTAAGGGTTTACCACCAGTGAGGAAGATCAATCATCAAATTGACTTGATCCTTGGAGCTAGCTTGCCAAATAAGGCAGCTCACAGAATGACTCCTACATAAAATGAGGAGTTGAACAGACAAGTTCAAGAGTTGTTGAGAAAGTGTTTGATTCTTGAGAGTCTGAGTCCTTGTGCAGTACCTGTAGTACTAGCACCGAAGAAGGATGGGAAGTGGAGGATGTGTATAGACTCCCAAGCCATAATAAGATAACAATCAAGTATAGATTTCCCCTACCAAGGATGGATGACCTAATGAACTATTTGAGTGGAGCTCAGTACTTCACAAAAATTAATTTGAAGAGTGGATATCACCAAATATGGATTCATGAGGGAGATGAATGGAAGACTACCTTCAAGACCAAAGAGGGCCTATACAAGTGGTTAGTCATGCCCTTTGAGCTAACCAATGCACTAAGCACATTCATGTGGCTCATGAATAAGGTACTGAAAGAGTTTCTAGGGAATTTCATTATTGTGTACTTAGATGATATTTTGATATTTAGTAAGTCCCTGGGTGAACATTTGATGCATATTCGTAGAGTCTTTGAGAAGTTGAGAGAAGAGAATTTGTTGATTAATCTGATGAAGTGTAGTTTTATGAAGGAGTTAGTGTACTTGGGGTTTGTTGTCTCTGCAGATGGTCTCAAGATGGACTCAAAGAAGGTGAAGGCTATTTCAGAATGGCCTACCCTAAGAACTACTACTGAGGTGAGATCTTTCCATGGTTTGGCCAATTTTTATAGAAAGTTCATCAAAAACTTCGGTAGTATTTGTGCACCCCTGACTAAAACAATGAGAGGGGATAGAAAGGAGTCCAAGTGGAGTACATGAGCAACGAATATTTTTGATCTGTTGAAGCAGAAGGTGATAAAACAATCCATTTTAGCCCTCCCAGACTTCAATAAGGTGTTCCAGGTGGATTTTGATGCCAGTGGTTGTGCCATTGGAGTAGTGTTGAGCCAAGAAGGTAAGCCGATTTCCTACTTCAGTGAAAATTTAAATGATGCAAAGAGAAAGTACTATGTATATGATTAGGAATTTTATGCAATTGTTCAAGCATTAAAGAAATGGAGACATTATCTATTTCCAAAGGAATTTGTTTTGTTTACTGATCATCAAGCATTACAATACCTGAATAGTTAGGGAAAATTAAATCAAAGGCATATGAAATGGGTAAAACTTTTATAGAGCTATACCTTTGTTTTAAAGCATAGGAGTGGGAGGTCGAATAGGGTTGTGGATTCCTTAAGTAGGAAGCAAACATTATTGACTGAGATGTAGATTGAAGTGGTTGGTTTCAATGAACTCATGGCATTATATCCTAAGGATCCTGATTTTGTAGAGGCTTGGAAAGCTTGCAAGGAGCCTATTACAATTGACAGGACAAAGTCTAGGATGGCATGTTGTTTAAGGGAAGTCAATTGTGTATTCTGAGGAGTTCCATGAGGGAGAACCTGATAAAGGAGAAGCACAGTGGAGGAATGGCAGGACATTTTGGTCAAGATAAGACCATTGCCATTATTAGTGAGCATTATTATTAGCTTCAATTATCACAGGATGTGAAGAAGTTTGTATAGAGTTCTAGGGTATGTTAGATGGCTAAAAGAGTGAGCCAAAATACAGGGTTGTATCAACCCTTACCTATACAAAAGAAGCCATGGGAGGATATAAGTATGGACTTTGTTCTTGGTTTTCCAAGGACACAGAGAGGGAATGATTTAGTGTTTGTAGTAGTTGACATATTTTCAAAGATGGCACATTTCATTCCATGTTGAAAGACCCATGATGCAGTCCACATTATTGACTTGTTCTTTAGAGAGGCGGTGAGGCTACATGGTTTTCCAAAGAGTATAGTCTCATATCATGATACCAAGTTTATTGGATGCTTTTGGAGGACCTTGTGGAAAAAGTTGTAGACAGAGTTGAAGTTCAGTTCTGCACACCATCCACAGACTGTTGGGTAGACCAAGGTTGTGAATAGAAGTCTAGGTAACCTACTGAGATGTTTGGTAGGAGATAAACCCAAGGGATTGGACTTGATCTTACCCCAGGCATAATTTACTTACAACAATTATGTCAACAGGAGTACAAGAAGATCACCATTCCAAATTGTGTATGGAGGTAGTCCCAAAACTACTCCAAAACTGAGAAATATGGATCAAGAAGCCGAAGACTTTGTAGAGAACATCAATAATATACATGAGAAGGTAAGAGAACATATTAACAAGATGAATATGCAATATAAGGCTAAGGAAGATCAGAAGAGGAAGAATAAGGTGTTTCAAAGAAAGGTTTTTGGTGGGAACCTATAATAGATTGAAGATGAAGAAATTGGGTCCCTATAAGATATTGAAGAGGCATGATTTAGGGAACACATATGAGGTAGGATTTTTGAATGGAGTCAACATTTCCCCTATGTTCAACATTTCAGATTTGATAGAGTATCATGAAGGTGGTGCAGAGGAAGTACCAACAATGGAACAATGTGGCATTCCAACACCTACTTCAAAGAAAGAGGAGATTGAAGCAATCCTAGATAGTCATGTGGGAAGGAGTACCAGAAACAAGCAGTATGAAGAATACCTAGTGAAGTGGAGAGGAAGGCCTATAGAAGATTCATCTTGACTATCTAAGGCAGAGGTTGACCATTTGGGTTTTCCTCAACCATCTGAGATGTCACAGGGTCACTTCTCAAATTACCCTAGGAGTCTAATGTAGGAGCATCCAGTGGTGTAAGGGAAATCCTACATCACCCAAAAATATGCTTTCAATTATGTTTCCTTTTGTTATCGTTTTATAGATGTCTTCATTTTTGGATACCCTTTTTGTCATAATGTAATTCCCCACTTTTAGTTCTGCTTTTGTGCTTTTTCTGCTCAACTGCTATTTTTAGCAGTTTTGAATTTAAAGACATTATGAGGAAAAAAATTATGGGAAGATTTAGGATAGGAAAATAAGTACTTTGGTGAGATAATTAGGTCAAGATCATTCTTGGTTTGAAAGTTATTTAAGTTTCAATTTCTACTTTTTTCCCTGAAAAATATTTTGAGTCTAGTTTGAGACACTAAATGGTCCAATACTGGCCCAAAAATCATTAGGACCAATAGAAAATATTCTTAGTGTGTTCTTCACTCTGAAACCTTTCCAATGGTTCAAACGGTTTGAAAAATGAAGTCCTGGATCAAAAATTATGGCTTCCGGAAGTTGGTCAATTTTTGGAAAATTGCCAATTTTTGAATTAAGACTCAATTTTTGAAATTCAAATTGTAAATTTTTGGTGCCAAACCACCAAAACTCATAACTTGAATGTTGTTTGGATCAAAAATGGAAAAGGATCTATTTATGGGTGGAGTTTTTAGATTTTTGATAGCTTTTTTGGGGAAAAGAGTTTGCATGCTACGAAAAGGGATTTTGTAGTGACTGTAATTTTTTGTAGCTTGCATGTATTGTAGAGCTCAAGGATTTGAGATCCTCTGCATGCAAGAATTTTCATTCTAGATAATAAAATAAATTCTTTGGTTGTTTGCATCATTTTCTATGTCTCAGTTTTTCTCCCTCGTTAGCGACCCACTCAACCATGAAATCTGAGTCCAAGCCCTCTTCTTATTTGACTTATGGGTATGTGCAATATCATGATGGGCCAAAAAGGGGCAATATGATGGGTATGTGAACTTTTTTTAACCCAAAATTGATGAAACAAAAAGGGTTTTAAAGGAGATTCTCAACTTTCCACCAATATAAATTATGCTTTACTTTAAATTTAATAAATAATTATTATTCATTTTCTATTTGAATTACGACTAAAGCCCTAATTGATAGGCTGATTGAAAAACATCTATATAGCTTTCAAATAGTATCATTTTTTTTAATTCCGAAACATGTGTCACATTCTATGCTTTTCATATTATAGGATTAAAAAAAAAATTGAATTTCATGAAGTTTTGACCAAGTTAAGGTGGTCAGACATACGAGTATAAATATTTTAAAAAAATTGTAATAAAAAATTCATAATTAATTATTTACTTGGAAAAAAATTACAAAAAACTATGCATCACATTGAGACATGAGTCCTCTACTTATATCTAAAATATTATAAAAAAATATTATCATTTTATTGTGTTAGGGTGGTCAGACAGACACCTACTTCTTATTTTTTCCTTGAAATTTAAGTACTACTGCATTGAAATTTCAAATTTTCACCAAATAGATTTTTTCACCACTTAAAGGCCTATTTTTTCCATAATGATCCTGCACATACCCTTACCATTCTTCAATTTCTCATCATCAGATAGAGAATTAGATACCATTTCTAGATCATCCTCTTCCTTCCACTCCTTATCCCCATCCAAAGCAGACTTTGAGCCCTCGTCAGAAGAGACAATGAGAGACTTAGTATTATATTTGAGAGGAAGCTTCTTAACTATAGTAGGATAAGAGAGGGATTTTAGATGCTCCATAATTAATAAGATAAATCCCTCATACAAAATGTGGACATTGAAATCTGCAAATCGTTAGTAACTAACATATACAAACATGATTAGTTTCCAAGCAATAAGCACCATTCAACATCCATATGAGATATCTAACATGTTTTAAAATGCTATCTAATAACAAGATACATAAAATCCTATAAAGAAAAACATGAAACCAATCTATCCCATATTGGATTGGTGTCACATGTGCTAGTGACCCTTTCCCAATCCTTGATTGATAGCTTAGATGATGATGATAAGATGGAAATGATGAGCAAAATTAGTTCTCAAGGAGAGTAACTTTGCATATGCTTTTTGGATGAAATTGTGGAGGATTTGCTCAATGTTGAAGCCTCTATTTGAAGATTTCAAATGCTAAGATTGTTGAAGAGGGACCAATGTGGGATTAAGATTCTGCCAATGAGATAAGGACACTTGTCATCATGTGATTAGTTGATGCATGTGCAAGATTTGGGAAGAGTGCCCAAGAGGGGGAAAATTTGAATTCAAATTTTGCCATAAATTGTGAGAGGGGGACAAGAAAGAAGAGCAATAAATGCCCTGTTTGACTTGTCATGTTGAGAGAAAATGAGGTTTTAATAAATCAATAAAATTGATTTATTGTGCAAGTGGCTAGGTCTAGATAATGCAAGTGGGATGTGATTAGCATTAGATTAGGATTAGATGATGATCATGTTGATTTAATGCTGATTAGATGATTTGACTTTTTGGACTTAAATACTTGATTTATTTAAATCAGAAAATGGTGGAATATGATTTAGGATTTGATTTGAATAAAGTCCTGATTTATTTAATTAAATGGATGATGCAAAATGAAGGTTGACTGATAATGTTTATTTGATAAATGAGATTATTTAATGAATGGATTAAAGGTGATGAATGGACCTAATGCAACATCTAGTTTTGATAAATGATCCTGATCAAATGCAGAATGTAAATTTTGCATGTCTACATTTTGCCCCTCTTTGAAGCAATGTACTTGTTGCGTTGATTCAAAGAATAAACATGCCGCGATCGAAATTTAAAAATTTCATGATTTTTCTGATGCCCCAGCGGAAAGAAGTACACTGGTACATTGCCCCCTCGAGAGATCGAGCGAAAAGATTCGATTTGAGGGTCGATCTCGCGATAAAGAGGTTCAAAATGGATGGTTATGGATGACGATGCAAAGATGATTTCAAGATGCTTAGAATAACAAATCTATATTATTCTAACAACTTAAATGATGATATGATATGAGATGGATGAGATGGACGATGTGATATGCTATGATTATGCAACGGATGATTTATGATATGCTTAGACTAACAGATCTATATTATGATGATGATATGCATGTGAGATGATATGCCAAATACTGATGATTTATGGATGCAAGATGGATGCATGATGGATGGATGATGCATGATGTTAGTGCGGAAATGAGATGATGACAAGAGGATCCCACAAGTCCATGATTGGTCGAGACTTTATTAGAGATGACGATGATAGGTGATGATGATGATGATAATAAAAGATGATGATGACAAATGATGATGATAGATGGATGATTTGCTTATCAAGGATTGGGATTTTCAAAGGGTCACTTACTTTATTTTTGATAACACGCCTAAGTACGATGCATCAAGGTATGAAGGACCAGGATGGCGTTGTACTTAGTGTGATGGACTTTGACTCAACAAGCAGATAGGAGTATTCTTGTTCACACTTGACATAATAGAAACCTTGCTATGGCATACCTAACAAAGCAAGTATTCGCCAAGTTATTTTACAAGAACGCCCAACAAGCAATAGACAAAAGATAATGATCGTTGTCCATTCCTATCTCTCTAAATCCTTCGTTCGGATATCATCAAGAGGTCCTTGGAATGAGCGCAATAAGATAAATCAAAAGAAAAGATCAAGTACATAAACAAGCCAATGTTCTTCATACCTCTAGCCAAAGGGATGTGTTTTGATAGGATAAGAATCCAAGGTGATATCCATAAATGATGCCCATTGTCGGAACGATATATCCTAGAACATGCATTGTACAGGATGATGATGGTTTGATAAGTTGACTGATAGGCTGTTGATATAAGGTTGACTGACATGTTTGCGACTGATCAAGAGTTTGATTTTGTTTTAGAGGTTTGTTGTTTGCTTTTGATTTTACAATTGAAGCTTGCATTTGCTGACTGTTGTGATTGTTTCTGTTTGTGTTGCCAAAGGATGAAGGTGATGATCAGTTTATTATGGATGATTGATTATTTTGAGTGAAAGTAAATAAGACGGATGGATTTTTTTTCAAAATATTTGGATGTTTTTGGAATTTTGTAATGTTTTGGAAGCTGTTTTGGATTTGGATTTTACATGTTTTTGATTTTTGATTTTTTGATGTTTTGGATTTTGATATTTTTTGAATGTTTTGGATTTTGATGTTTTCAATGTTTTTGATTTTGATGTTCTGGCTGATCAAAGATTTATCCTGCCTACTGCTTAAGCTCGAGACGCAATGAAGTTCGGATTCCAATGTTTTGATGTTTTCTCGCTTTTGAGTGTTTTTGGATTTTGATATGTTTTGGATGTTTTGGATTTTTCGTGATGATTTTGACGATTTGGATATGGATGTGTGATGATATCATATGTTTGGGATTTTGTTGAAAACCAAGCTAAGGTGTGGATTGACTGTGATCAATGGATGATGATGATGATAGCATTGTTGAGGATGCACAACAATGCAAGGATTTGATTGATGATGATTTGATGATGATAACATTGTTGAGGATGCACAACAATGCAAGGATGGATTGATCAAGATTGATAATGATAACATTGTCGAGGATACACGACAATGCAAGGATAGTGTTAAGCAACACAAGGATATCCCGAGATGATGATTTTTTGATTGGATTTGATTGATCATGTTTGATGAAGCTTGGTTTCAAACAAAAGATGTTTGGATGATGTGATGTGACGTTTGACGTGCGACTTAGATGTGACTGATATCGATTGATGTTTGATGAATGATAAAGAACATGTTCTTGTCAAAATATGCCATGGGCTAGTGATTCGGATTATGGCTCACAAATGCTTTGACCAATTTGATTTCACGTTTACCAATGTTCGAATCGCCACATAAGCTGGAGGACATAGATCAAGTTTTATTCTTGAAGCAAGATGTACATATCTGCCCCCATTGTCTAGCAATGTCTTGAATGTGATGGGATGGATGCTTGGATAGGTGTATGGATGGAGGGACATGGATTATCTTGCGATAAGATAAGGTGTTCGGATAACGAATGCTCATTTGGATAATGCTTCATGGCTTAGATAATGCTGTATAGGATAGGATTTAATGAAAACGGCGCATGTCAAGATGTTTTACCATAAGCAAGCATAAAGCGTGCCCCAAAATTGTATCAAGATCAAGATAACTAAGATGATGGATGCAGATATATGCGAATGGATTGGATAAATGGTTCATGGATGGATGGATTTATTGTGGATAAGATGGATGGAATGCTCGATTTATTATGGATGGATGAGATGCTTTTGACCAACCGAAGCATAGATGCTCGACTTACACATGACCGCTTTCTGCCGTGTTTTCATCATGGTCTTGCTCCAAAGCGCCCCATGCGGCTACCTTTAGAGGACGATGCTTTTACTGTTTTCAATCCTTTTCTAATTTTTTGATTTTGATATTTTTGATTTTTGATTTTTCTAAAAGATTTATGCTGAACCACCTAGTGGTGTTGACGTAGATTCCCCTGTCATAATGTGCCATCGATATTCTGCCTGAAGGAGCTGCTTTGCTAAGATACGTGCACTTGAATGCAGCTTTTGGGATTCTTGATCTGCTTCGTCGATACCGGAGTTAACTCTGTCTTGGTGCGTACATCACGATAAAGTTCCTTCAGAATCCTTATGATGAAGGGTCTTTGCCAATACACGGTCAATGTAAGAATTGGATATAATACGTGGAGGCATGGATGGAGTATGTTTAGGGATAAGAGATGGATTGGTTGACAGTTTGGAACCTTTGACTCTCCAAACTTGGGAAGATGAGCAATGATGGGTGGATACAAAAGTGCGCATGGAATTAGGACCAATTGCTTGATACACTTTGTACGCTGCTTGAAAAGCCTGCTTTCTTTTGCGGACATCTTTGATGGATACCTTTCCCTCTTTTATTTTGCCCCACAGTTTCTTTGACTAATGGAGTTTGATAGGGATGATCTTTCTTTGTATTCTTTGCTATCCATTTGTATTTGATTTGTCCATTATGCTTCTCAACTTCTTTTGATTTGATAACATTCTTTGTACTTTGATTCAGATATTTCCTTTGACGTTGGTCCCAATTCATGGATGGGGTGATGGGTGGATGAAGATTCGTGACGTGGTTGGTTGTAGTATTGACACTAGCTTCATCATAAGGATTCTTCGTGCTCCCTATGTTGACGTTTGCTTGAGATGAAGTTGCCCCCAGTGTGGTGGAAGTAATACCTTCATGCTTTGATTTTGCCTTTTCCAAGAGCTCTTGTTCAATAAGTGTTCTCTGATAGATGACCACCGTAGACGACATTATTTCCATTTGTTGCTCTGCTATCTCTGAATGTTCTATCTGACTTGTTTCCTTGGGCGGATAATGATGGATATCTTTATTCATGATGTCCTCAATCCGAGTTTGGGACATATTTGATCCTGATGTTGACAACTCTGTTTGATTGTAGGAGTTAAGAATCTTCTCTTTTTGTGTAACACAATCTTGTTCTTGATGAAGATCATCTACGTGTCCATCCATAGAAAGCATCTCATGGGTAGATGAATGAATATGCATTATGCTGGTGTGATCATCATTTGCGACATCTTGTATGGATAGGAGAGTGTCCATTAGATCATTATAATAGCTCGAAGATACAAATTCTTGATCTTGAATGATTTCAGAGTTGTTTTCGACATGCTTTGGATCAAGTTCTTGACATGGGGCAGCTTCAAAGGATGGATTTCTTACAAAGGACTTTTGGATGTCGACATTAGGCATGGTCAAGTTCAAGGTTCCTTCAGCATTGTAACCATGCGGTCAAAGGGGATCAACATGTTTTGAAAAGGACCATTGCTAGACTTTGGTGAAAGATTTTGATCTTGCTTTGGAATAACTTCTTGAGATATGTCCTCTAACTCATAAGGCGATGTAGAGACATTTTCAATATGATCATAGGTGAACTGATTGTGCATTATGTCAATTGGATCAAATAACCCTAACACTCCTTGGAAGAGATCACTAAAAAGTGGCTCTTGATGTATGGTGAGTTTATCATCGGATTGTGTAGATACATCCTCAATGTGCTCCTCAATGGAGAGGTTTTGATCATTGAATTTTCGACCATAGAGTCAAGTGATGTTGATATTTCTTGAATTGGCTCATTGTTCGGTTGTTGGTGGATTTTGATCATGATTCAAAAGTGACTCTTGACATATGTCGATTTGATCATTGGATGAAGTAAATGTGTGTTCAGTGATGGATTGATCTTGATCTTTGTTTTCAATAGTTGTCATCTTTTGTGTTTGTGCTCGTGTTGGTTGGGTAGCTTGAGAGGCTTGGGCAACTTGAGAGGATTGTTTCTCTTGTTGAGCTTGTGTTGCTTGTTGCATGGCTAGATATTGTTGGAATCCCTTTTGAAAAGCAGCTTGTAATGTCGCGTCGTATTGGATTGATGTGGTGGAAATTGGTGGTGGTGGGGGTGGTGGTGGATTCAAAATCATGTTGGATGTAGTGACAAGTGTTTGAGATATGCTTGGATTGATCATGGTAGTAAGGGGTTGAGATGTGATGGGCGTGATAGTGGTGTTTGGAATGATTGCAGGGATAGTGATGGTTGGAATGAATGAGGTGATAGGTCCTTGGGAGACCAAATTTTGATTTGGGATCAATGTTGTTTGATTAGATACCATCTGTTGGTGCGATGTCAATGGTATATTCGAAGGATTTGACATGATGGTTTGATTGATGTTAGGTGGATTGATTTGGGTGGCATGATTGGTGTTAGGTAAAGGGGGAAGCCCTAAACCAAGGAATGATGTAGGTAATGGTGGTGGAGATTTCCCTTGGCGCAATGCCTCAACTATTTTGGAAAGTTCCACAATTTGATCTCGCCAAATTTGTTCTTGATTTTGATCTTGACTCACTTGAGATAGTTGATTTGGCTTGTGTTCAAGTAGTTTTGGCATGCATGCTTGTCGTTTTTGAATGGGATCATGGACGAATGGATTTTGGATGACGTTTTGATTTGGGATGATGTTCAAATTTGGCATGATAGGATGAACATTGTTGGTATTGGGAATCATTTTTCCAAAGTTTTCCGAGTTAGGATTCATGTTTCGAAAAGTTGCACTTGGTACATCCACATTTGGTTTGTAGGGATTTGGTGGAATGACGTTGTTCGTTTCAAGGCTCATGCATTGATTATTCAATTGGTGGATTTGCAGATTTGGACTTAGATCTATCATTGGGAAATGTGTTCCAAACTTTGACATGGGCATACTCACACTTGTTGTACCATTGATATTTGTCGAAGGCAATGATCCTATGCATGGACTTTGATAATTGATAGGAAATGAAAGGCTTTGAGGATTCAATTGATTTAGATTACTCAAGATGTATGGATCAAGTGTATATTCCATGTTCCTCTTGTGTTATGACCTTATTGCGAAAGTGACCTCTAAGATTCTTAGGACCAATGATGAGATGGAGGATGAAATGTGTAAATGATGAGTGATGAACGTTTAAGAGCTTTGGATCAATGCTAGACTTAGGGCTTGATTTTGATTGTTTGATGTGGAACTTGTAAAACCCTAAAATGTTGGATGTTATCTTAGGATGAACTTGTTCCAAGAGGTGATAATTTAACTAAGTGTGCGTGGAAGGATTTATCCAAACACACCTAACTAAACAAATGATTTTGATTTGGTTTGGAAATGTACCCAAGTCTAGGTAATGACGTTTTCAAAGCTCTAAAGTTGTTTGGTGGGATGGATTTTGATAAGTGTTTGGATGGATGAAGTGTTTGATTTGATCCTAAGAGACTTAGAGAGACTTTGTTCACTAGGCCAAGGTATTGAAGAACATACTTTTCTCTAAGAGCAATCAAAAGACCAATATAACCAAGAGATATCAAGCACATGTGTGGGGTCCAATTTGTTATCTTTGCTTAGTGTATTCTTTTTACCAAAGACAACCAGTTGATTATGTTCCAAACTGAATGTCCAATGTCACAACTTCTTTTCGTCCCACAAAGTGCTATGTGGAAGTTCCAAGAAATTAGGGCAAAGGTTGCCTAATGTTGACCTTTGTAAGAGCAAATTAAGATGTAAACCCAATTACTTAGGAACCTCTAAGGACATAGTCCCAAGGGTAAGCAATAGTTCTTGGGCTTTGTCAAAGGTATTTGCTCAAACTAAGGGGTTTGAAGTCTTGATGATGATGTTGAATGTTGGTTTGCAAATGTTTTCGAATACACACTGTGTTTTCAAACAAAGAATAATTACAAGCCCTATGGATGTGATAGACAATGTTTGTTGAGTCCCCACTTGGACAAGTCCAGCTACGCCTACTTTTAGCGGATGGTTAGATGCTTGACCCCACTGGCTCCCCTCCACGACACTCACTTATACGGGGCAGCCAAGCACCAACACCCATGAAACTCCCATGGCATGCTTTCCATCTCTACTAAAAGCCGTAAAATTGTGGGGCGGCTTCAGAACGACCGTTCTTGCACCAACAAACAGATTAAGGATTTTGGCAAATTCTAACACATAGGTTCTAGTAAGGACTTTCCGTTCGTAGGAGTTGACCCAACGTGGCAAGAGTCCCCTTTCGGATCCATCTTGTCGGAGCCAACCGCGTGATTATGGCGTTTAACCAAAATCCTCATTTATATCCCGGCTGGAAATACTCTTGGCTTTAGAGTGTTACCGGTTGAGTCGTCGCTTGGGTGAGTACTTTTTCCCCAAGGCAGGCCCTCTAAGATAAACAAAAAGCAGCAAAGACACAACTGTAACCTCGACGATCTTTGATGGCACAAAGAAAGAGAATGTACGAAAATGCCCCTACTCACACTCGCACAAGATGTTCAATTTTAAACCCAAAATGAAGTGTTTTAAAGCAATAAAATGTATTTTGAGTGTTTCTCTTGCACCCTAGATCGCACGAAGCGCAAGGGGAGAGGATACGCACTCAAAAGACAATCACTCAAATCAAACACTTGTTCGTTTTATACCCTTCAAAGCAATTGTGAATTCGTTTTAAGCACCAAATGAAATATGAGGATTGCTTGTTCAATTTTTAACCCAAAACGAAATCTAGTAAGTGTGTTCTAAGGTTCGTTTTAAGTCTTTTGCAATGAAAAACAATTTGTTCGTTTTAGCCCCAATTGAAAACTAATGTTCTAAAACGAAAAGGAAAACAATTTCGTGAAGTGTTGATCAAACACTTAAAGTGTTAAAAAACACATTGTGTTTTCAAAGAAAAAAATCTGAACATCATCCCCTTTGTCACGAAAATTAAAATGTTCATTTTAAAAGCCCAAAAGAGGTGTGAGTTGTTTTGAAATAGAAAACTAAAGCGTACAACAAAAACCTCAAGCATTAAAAAATGCTTTGTTGATTTCAAGTGTTTAATGTCCAATTTTCCAGCTCAATTTCACTTGTGATTTATCCGCCTCAGTGAGAAGTACCTATAAAAACACAATGGTTATACATCAAAGAATTTAAAGGCACCCCATATGATTAAGATAAATAAGCATGATAGCATGTTTAATACATCAATTAAGCATGAAAATTAATCCACAAGTTTTATATTGAAACAATAATCAATTTAAAACAAAAGACTACACCCTTCGCTACAACTTTAGATCTTATGATGTTAGCTCAAAATATTTGCACTAAATCAAACTAAGCACTAAGATCAATTCTAGCCATTTTGTGGACATCGAAATCTGCAAATCGTTAGTAACTAACATATACAAACATGATTAGTTTCCAAGCAATAAGCACCATTCAACATCCATATGAGATATCTAACATGTTTTAAAATGCTATCTAATAACAAGATACATAAAATCCTATAAAGAAAAACATGAAACCAATCTATCCCATATTGGATTGGTGTCACATGTGCTAGTGACCCTTTCCCAATCCTTGATTGATAGCTTAGATGATGATGATAAGATGGAAATGATGAGCAAAATTAGTTCTCAAGGAGAGTAACTTTGCATATGCTTTTTGGATGAAATTGTGGAGGATTTGCTCAATGTTGAAGCCTCTATTTGAAGATTTCAAATGCTAAGATTGTTGAAGGGGGACCAATGTGGGATTAAGATTCTGCCAATGAGATAAGGACACTTGTCATCATGTGATTAGTTGATGTGTATGCAAGATTTGGGAAGAGTGCCCAAGAGGGGGAAAATTTGAATTCAAATTTTGCCATAAATGCTGAGAGGGGGACAAGGAAAAACAGCAATAAATGCCATGTTTGACTTGTCATGTTGAGGGAAAATGATTGTTTTAATAAATCAATAAAATTGATTTATTGTGCAAGTGGCTAGGTCTAGATAATGCAAGTGGGATGTGATTAGCATTAGATTAGGATTAGATGATGATTATGCTGATTTAATGCTGATTAGATGATTTGACTTTTTGGACTTAAATACTTGATTTATTTAAATCAGAAAATGGTGGAATATGATTTAAGATTTGATTTAAATAAAGTCCTGATTTATTTAATTAAATGGATGCAAAATGAAGGTTGACTGATAATGTTTATTTGATAAATGAGATTATTTAATGAATGGATTAAAGGTGATGAATGGACCTAATGCGACATCTAATTTTGAGAATCTTGATCGAATGCATAATGTAAATTTTGCATGTCTACACAAAATACATAATTTTTCATTCTTTTTATTTTCCTTAAAACCAAATTCCAATGAAGCAAGAAGGTAAAAAAGGGAAAAGAAAACAGAAGCTTTGGGAAAAAATGATTTAGGAGAATAAAATAGAAACAATAAAATTTATGTACATTCCATCAAGAGTAACATATCTCATGAAAACCTCTTCACCTTTTCCCAATGGTGCTACCACAATAGTGTGTCTCACTTTTGGGACGTACTGATTTTTGCTTGAAATCACTATTTTTAGAAAAAATAATGATTTTAAGTCTTGAGAGGCTCTACCTACAGGTTTTTAATTGAAGAGGGATAAATAAGACCCCCTTAGATCAAAAACCCTTGGATAGAACCCCTCTCATATTAAATCATACCCACAATGAACTCTCCTTCACACCTATCAAAATGCTGGAAAAAAACCACTTTTTCTTTACATTCTAAGGGATTAAATAACGTCATTTTAAAATTATATTTTGTAAGATTATAGCCATTGAAACAATCTTTTGAAAAAGAATAGTTTTGATATATTTTCATTTTATCATGTATTTAATTTTCAATTTTTACTAAACATAGGTTTTTCTCTAAACATGATGCTCTTTGTTGTGAAGAGTTGGAAAAATAGTAAACCATTGTAAAAAAATTCAAAAAATACCCTTTCCCTAGGTATTGATTTCCTTGTTCCACCCAAAAAAAAAGTATTTCAATATATGCACAAGTTAGGTTGCATGACACACATGCATGTCCAAATTTTAGTTAAAATGAATTTAAAAATTAATTTAAAAAAAATATGCAACAAAAAATTATGAAAAAATATTCTTTCCCTAGATATTGATGTTGAGAATCTATATTACAAAAATTAGAATTTAATCCTTTATAGAAAAAAAATTATGTTGTGCAACACAAACTTTACTTTCTAAAAATATTATTTTTTGTTTAAAACTAGCTATTAAAGGAGATGTTGAAATATTAAACATTTATTTTTAAAAAAATGAAAAAAATAATTAGAATCTACACACAAATTGCCACAAATCACTAGTTGACATCATCTTCAAATTCTTAACGGTTTAACAACTATAGGTCTTAGAAGATGAAGATTCAGTTAAAAATATTGATGTAAATGTCCATCTTGGAAAAAAATTGAAACACATTAGTGGGATTTCACCCCCAAATAGGTTTTATTGATAGGAGATCATGTACCCTCTCGCATTTTGTTTTAACAACTTATGGCCTTTATAGCCCTTCAAGAATTGTTTAACCACACCTTCCAAAGATTTACTTTCCTTGAAGAACTTTCTACTCTAGGTGGAGAGACCAGTGACATCCATTTTAAGATCCTCTATGACAATCAACTCCTTCAGATAAACCCTAATAGTTCTATCCTTACAACCATTAATAAATGCCCTAGCGATTTTAGGGTCATGGACATGTAGCTTCTTTAGGAAGGGATTAACACCTCCATCTTTGAGAATCTTCCAAACCAAGGCTTTGTTTCTAATATCCTCACAAGACAAGGGCTCAATTCTAATTCTATCCCCTCCCATTTTAGCTTTTTTGAGAAACATGATAATGAAAATAAGCTTTTGACTCCACAAACACCACTTTTGAAGACCCTCCAAAATAACCATAATCCATGTGAAATGACAACAAGAATTGATTACCATCAAATCAATTCCCAAGGCATATCTTTCACACATCATTAGATCATAAAGCCTTTTTTAACTCATCCTCCCAATATTAAAATTCCCTTCCATTATGAGCCCTTTGCATGTCATAATTGTTAGAGTAATCATGCATTAGCTAATAATTAATTACTCTTTAATTGATTATTAGTCTAATTTATTCTCATGCACTTGAGCTAAACTTAGGTGTTTTTATTCCTTTATTAGTTGAGCTAATATTAGATCATTATGTCTCATCTCATGTGATGTTGACACTTGTCATGATCTAATCCCTTTCTTCTTTAGGGTTTTTCTCTTATAAGCACTCAACTCTCATTGTAATTATAATTCAATATTTCATATTTTTTGATAGTCTCTTGCGTTTGTAGTTTTTTCTTGTTGAGGAATATTGCATATATTGTTTGTAGATCTCTTGCGTGGAAGGTTTCTTTGCTCATTGTTTGATCTTGTGGCTTGTGGTTTTGTGGCTTTTAACAATTCTAACATGGTATCAAAGCCTCAATTTAGCAAATCCCTTCTTGATTTATGAGGTTTTTTCTTCAAAAAGGATTGCATGCTTTAGATCTGAATCTCCTTTTCCCTTTTTGCAAATTTTGGAGGTGGGAAATTTGTAGGTGCATTTTGGTGCAAAAAGGACCTCACCATTGGATTCAAAGTTGTCAAGAAAGTTAGATTTTCCTTTTGTTTTACATGATTTGGACTTTTGAGGTCAGATTTGTAAGGGTTTGAAGTGGTTGTTTTTTCCTAGTTTCAAAGGGTGGCTGCATTTTTAGTGCATTTTGGCATGAAAAGGATCTCACAGTTGCATTTAGGAGGCTGATTCCATGGATATTGACTATAAATTTTCCCTATTTTAGGGTTGGGAGCTTGTGAGGCAATTTTTTTTGTATAGAGGCCCATATGGCCCCTATACAAATTTGCATGCATGAAAATCAAATTTTAAAAAAAGAAGGGAAAAAATCATAAGGTTTGACATTTTTTTTAAAAATTTGCTTTTGAAATATTTAAAAAATAAATTGTAAAAGCAATATTTAAAAATTGTTGGTTTCAAAGTTTATTGGGGTAGAATTTTTGGTTTGGCTAGAACATTTATATAAGGTACCCATATGGTACCTACAATTGTAGGCCCTGTGGGCCCCCAAGAAAATGCTAATAGACTTTTCCTCTCCAAAATGCTAGTATACTCCAACCTACCTAGTTGACATATTCCAAGATTGCTCGATAGCCTCAACTTTTCTCCCCGATAGGTATCTTTTTTCACGACAACCCTTTTCTGCATTTTCCCAGTGGCCACAAGACCAAGCCATAGGTAGATTTTTCATACCACCTTATCTATTTTTCATCGACTGTGGAAATTTCTTGGTGGCACAAAATCTCATACAAGCAGAATATTCCAACCTCAAAACATCATATTTCATCATTTTTGTTGGCGAAAGGGGACCAAACATTTTTTCCAGGCAATGGGAATATTCTAGAGAATATTCCTACTAACATCAGTCATACTAATGTTGACGTTGGTATGACATCATCCATACAATTGCTTGCATAGCTCCCTTTGACCCTCTTTATGCCCTAAAGAAAACCTTTTTTTTTTTTTGGCCATAAAATGGGCATACGATGTCAATTTTTAACAAACAAGATATCATCAAAAAGTTGGTTCCACCAACTTTCTAGTGGTGTGGGTATCATCACCTTATTTTTTTTCTTTTGGCCATAAAATGGGCATACAATGTCAATTTTTAACAAACAAGATATCATCAAAAAGTTGGTTCCAACAACTTTCTAGTGGTGTGGGTATCATCACCTTTTTTTTCTAGTGCATTCTACAACCTATTGAAGTTAGAGGTGTTATTGTTAGTCCTGAGATTGCTGTAGGATCTTTGTGAGGTCTTGCCAGGTGAAAAATATTATTTCTACTTCAGTGCCACTGTGGTTCTTAGTCCTAAGTGTGAACTTCATTGTTCATAGGTTAAAAAGAAAAAGTGAAAAGAAAAGAATATCAAAATAAAAGAAAAGTGAAATATTGAAAATAAAAAGAATGAATTCAACTTATCAGGGGTATTTGAATATCTCTATCAGGGCTATGGATTCCTGGTTGGCAGTAGAGCTATGTTTAGGAGAGCCACAATGATAACCTCGTCGGGGCAATAGATGCCTAACTGGCAGTGAGGCTCTGTCCAGGTTGCTTTTGAAGTTAGAATATTTACTTAGCCTATCCTGACTGAACTTGGTTTATGTAGTCGATCAAGGAGGGAAATGAACTCATGTGCACACACTTGGATTTTCATTCTATGGAAGGTTAATTCTGCCTTTGGTTTTGATTCTTTGATTTTGCATTTTGATTTGTTTGTTTGATAGTAAGATCGAAACCATAGATTATGGGTTCATGATTCTTGTCCATAATCAAATGCTCTGGAGCATTTCCCCAGCAGAGTCGCCATTTGTTGTGTAGTTTTTGCACACACACCCCGCTGAAAGGAGGGACCCTTTTTTTTCGCTCATGTTGTTTTGGCCCTCTAATTTTTGGGATTTAAATTTCCTTGGCATAAGTTTAAAGTGTTCATCTTGCTTGCCTAAGTGTTTTCCTAAAGTTACACATTGAAAATCTTAAGTTTTGGGCCAAGTTCGGGTTTTTACCCTGGTTTAGGATTTTCCACCCCATCCAGATTTTCCCAGATTGCACTCGAATTCTGGCTCTATTTGCTTTACACCATGTTTCAAAAATTTCTAGCCTTTGTGGAATTCTACCTGGGCCAGATTTTTCTGGAATTCCGTCATACTGTCGGTTTTCCGAACTTGGTTGATTTTTGGAGTTTTGTGCCTTTATGCTTTATCGTTGGTGTCCTAATGGGTTGTGATATTTGATTCTGGGGTGTTTGGTGTGTTGTGGCTTACTGAATTTGTGAATTGTTGATCTAGTTGTGATTCCCTTGGTGTTTTCACTATTGTTGCTTGCTTGAGCATTTGAATTGTTGTTTGTATTCGCTAGAGTCGACTGGAATTCTTCACGGTATGTACATGTTGCCTTGCTTTGATTGATGAATGTGAGTTGTGCTTTGGCATTTTTAGTTTTTCCTGGAATTCAAATTTTTTGTGTCCAAGCTTGTTGTGTGCATTAATGGTTAAAATTTAGGGTTTCATGCCTAGGGCATCACCATTTCATCTTCATTTGCTTTCGAAGGATCCTAGAATTCAAGGAAAGTTCGTAATGGGTTCAAAATTAACGATTTCCATGCCCAGGTTCCTCAAATTTGTGATGTTCGATCAATTTGAGCGAAATCGTGAGGGGATGCCAATATTTGGGTTTTTTATCAGCCTCAGGATTTTCCTGTCTGATCGGATTTTCCTGGTTTCTCCTACTTCCCTCTGTTTTCTTGGAATGTGCTATAACTCCTAAACTTAGCCTTTTTTGCAGAAATCTGGTCCGGCCAGATTTTTCTGGATTTTCTGGGAAGCTTTGTGAAATTTGAAAATCAGGTGAAATGGATGATTTTAATAATAAATTCTTATTATTCCATTATTTTAATTGATAAATTACACATTGTTATCTGCATATGTTCTACATTTTTGGTGATCTATTGTTGATTTTGTGCCTTCTTCTTTGGAATCCGCCTAGCCTGGATTTCCCCAAAACTCCTTTTTGGCCTGGATTCTGTGGTTGGCTTGAAATCCCAGACTGTGAAGATTGCAATTTAATGAGGTTTCTAGGTTGATTTCGATCTTTGCTTGGATTCATTTGGATGATGAATGTCATTTGTGATGGACTAATGCTAATTCTTCATGTTATAATAAATATTAATGGTGGTTTTTGCTCAGTGCAGGCTGAATTTTGCTGAGTCGTCAAGGAAGTTCTAGAGATGAAATTGAATCTATGGAAAGGAAATTTGAAATACTAGTTATTCCACCCTTGGCTGACTTGGAGGTGCGCTCAAGATAAGAATGGAAGGAAGCAGTTAATATAGGGTTGCATTGAAACTTGTGCATTAGTCTGAATTGCATTGAAGATCCCAAGCCGACCCAGATTGAGTTCAAGAATTTAATGCTAATTCATTTTATTTTGAATTCTCCTTGGGCTGACCTATTTTATGTCCATTTATTATTGTAAACATCAATTGGGCTGACTTGTTTGTAGCTGTTTTATTATTGTAAAACCCTTTTTGGGCCGACATGCTTTGGGGTTCTCTATAAATTTGGCATTTTTCCTTAGTTGTAACATACATAGACAGATACACAGATAGAGATAATTTTTCTACAAGAGAGAATTAGGTAGTAGAGCAGAATTAGAAGTTAGTCAATTCATGAGCAAGTGTTGTAACAGAACATTTGAATTATTGTTGAAATTTGGTGATTCAATACAATTGAAGACATTGTGATTTTCTGGTGATCTCTTTTGTGTTGACTTATCTTGCATGGTTCTTATGATTCTATCCTCAAATTTCTCAAGGTTATTAGATTTAGATTTAGATATGATTCAATGGTGTTCATGATTTGATGCTTGAAGTGTTTGCAAGAATCCCTGGTCCATACTTTTTGCAACTAGCTGATTGTTAGTTGCTTTGCAAAGTTATCCTAGACCTTTATATTCATTGTGCTTAGTTCAATTGTGGAGATTCATTCATTTCAATTGCAATTGGGTTGTCTTGGATGAATGTTCATGATCTAAAAATCTTTAACACCTTAGAAGATTTCACTGTTTCTATGAGATTGCAGGTTCATCTGGGTTAAGTAGGAATTAGTTTATGAGGGATTGATCCATTTCAAGTATTTCATCATTTGCATTGTTAATCTTAGGAGTAGTTAAATTTAGGAATCTCTCTGAAACCCTAACCTTTTGTTATTTCTTTATTATTTGGATTAGATTTAGGATTGAAGTATCATTACATTGCTAGATTTGATAAGTTCAAGATTCAAAATTTGCTTGTAGTAAGGTCCCTTTGTGATTACCAACATTTTCACATTTATCAGTGAGGCTTGCTAATATACATAGACAGATTCAAGAAGGGCTAGTAGAAGGGGCGAATCACTATCCACCCATTCACCTCCATCAGTTTCATCATCCCCATCCCCATCAAGCTCATCTTCATCTTCATCTAAGGACATTGCCATTCCACAACCTCAGCCAGCCATAAATTAGTTGTTACCACCCCCACCTCGACTAATGGATTTCCTTGCCAATAAACCATCTCCATTGAGTTTCACCAATTACAATGTCATGCCCAAGAATCCTGAGCACTTTTATTTAAAGTTTCATGTTAATGATCCCAATATAACTACTGAGGAACACATCAGGATCTTTCAAACTAGCCTTAAGGATAGGGGAATCAATCATGAGGATGTATCTTGTAGGCTCTTTCCTTATTCCTTAGGAGAAGATGTGTTCTATTGGTACAATTATTTACCTGTTGGGTCTATTCAGGATTGGAATGAAGTAGAGACTGCATTCTTGCAAAAGTTCAAGATTCCTATTAGTCCCAGTGAGCTCTACTGTCAGTTAACTAATGTTAAGAGAGAAGTCAATGAGCTTATAGGGTCTTTTAACAACAGGTTTCATCGTGCCTATACTAGACTATAGGCTTCTTATGTTGTTGATCAAGCCACTGCTTCAGAGGTCTATCATGAAGGTCTTGATAGCCTGACAACCACCTTCATGAAATGGAGAAACAACCCACCCACCACTTTGCTTGATGCATATGCCGAGGCTATAAAGGTTAGCACTACCTTAAGACAACATTTTTCTAGACATGTACCCTCATTAGGACCCACTGCTCACCCTGGATAGGTCCCAGTTCTCAATCAAGCTTTCACCAATCATACTCCAATCATGAATCCGGTTCCTCAGTTGCCTATGGTCCCTCACACAGGGCCTCTAGTGAGTCAAATTCCACCTACAGTCAGCGACCCTCAACAAAATGTGAATCAGCCTCTTCATCCACAATCTCATGTTGGCTATCCCCCATATCTATAGAATTCTGAAGTCTTAAACCAACCATTGAATACCAGCACTGCAATAGGATATCCCCAAAATAATGCAGCCAACCTCCATATAGAAATCTCGACTGGGAGAGACTAGATGACTTGATCGAACAAGTGAAGAAGTTGAATATGGAGGTAACTTACTTGAGGAACCAGAATAGTCAGTTGCAAGCTGCTCAGAGAAATATGAAGTCCAATCAGAGTAGAGAAAATTGAGAAAATCAACAAGGACAACATTTTGACAGGGGGCAACATCCTGAAAGAGGATACAACAATGAAAGAGGATACACCAATGAAAAATGATATAATAATGATAGAGGGTATAGCAGTGACAGAGGATAGAATTATGATAAGGGACAATCCTCAGACTAGAAATTTGATAGAAGTCAAGGTGGTGGACAAGGTTTCAACAAGAGACAGCCACCTAGAGAGAACAAGACTTGGAATACAATGCCTAACAATGGAGGAGTCTCCACCCCATTGGATCAACTAGTCAATCAGCTAGTCAACCAAGAGAAGCCTCCTAGTGTTGTATATTTGGCTGAAGCTTCCTTATCAGGATGGTGTAGGGTCCATAAAACAAGTCAGCATTCTGAGTTAGACTATCAAGAATTCCAAACAGTAGCTTCAATCTTCTAGTATGAAGTCGAGAAAAATTCAAGTAGTTAGAAAATGGTGCCATCTACTCCCTATTATTCACCAGTGTTGCTACTGAATCATACTCCTTTTCCACAAAGCAAGGACAACGTACCTGAAGAATCAGACCAGCTCAAGGAAGAGGCAGATCAAGTGTGCAATGGAGATGAGATTTCATAGTTATTCAATGAAAGTCCAGTAAATGACAATGGCCCCTTGGATGAAGAAGAAGCTTATGTTGAAGAAGTGCAGACTTTCTAGAGGCATGTTAAGAAGTATGATTTGAGAGACATGCGACATAGACATCCATAGACTGGAGGACCCTTCACCACCTACATTCCACTGAACAACTTCACCACTCCTCTAGATCCTAATGCAAACAACAATCCTTTATATCCTCATGTGTCTAAGCAATATATGCCAAAGGAAGGACAAGCACAGATGGACATGTCAAAGGGGAGAAGTGTTGAGGCAAGCAAAGACAGAGTGGTGGACTATCCAAAAGAGACTCCTGCTGATCTAAGTGAAGAACAATTGGCTATATATGTTGCAAAAGAACTCAAGAAGCTAAAGGTAAGTCTCTCTGCATTTGAGTTATTGAGAGTTCCAACCATTAGGAATGTAGTTCTAGGAGCTTACAATGCAAATTCCATATCACAAGATAGATCAGCTAGTGAAAGTGTCAACAAAGTATGTAGCTTTCAAATAGTAGGAAGGAAAAATCATACTCATAATCAAGTTCATGTGCCTCCTGGAGATAAGGGAAAAGAGAAAGATAGGAATCGAGTTGCTCAAGTAGATACTCCCTTAACTCTGTTTCAAGGGAAAATAGAGACTCCTCTATTCCTGATCTCGATCCGTATATTTGGTAAGCACTTGTACAATTGCTTGTTAGATTCTGGTGCTTCCACCAATGTGATACCCTTCAGTGTTTTTCGAGCTTTGGGTATTACTCCTGCTGATTCCCAAAAGAAAGTTACACAATTGGATATAACTAAAGTCAATTTTGTTGGGGAATTAAACATGATTCATATGCAGGTTGCTTTTGATCCTAGGATTCAACAGGTTATCAATATACAGGTAGCTAACATACTTGATGCTTATGGCCTAATTCTGGGAAGAGACTTTACCAGGGCCTTGAATGGATATGTATCAACTGATAAATTTTATATGTGGCTTCCTTGGAAGGGAGTGCCAAACCAAATTAGAATTGAAAGAGAACCTAGGATGAGGTACATGATTACAAAATATCAAAACACCTCCAATGAAATTTTGATATCAGAAGTATGGGTAATTATGTGCTTGCAACCCCTTTTGAGGAACCAGATGTTAAGGAAGTCCTTATGTTCCATACAATTCCTATTGATCTCACAGTAGAATCCAGTGGTACTGAAGCCTTGGTGGAACCAATTGAAAATGAAGATGATCTTGAAGATAATCAACTCAGTTTACTAGATAATTTCCAGGAATTCATTCAGAAATGCATTGAGGATCAGATTCAGTTGGATAAGGAAATGAATTTCAAAGATTTTCTTTTTCCAAATTGGTGCAAGGTCCATAATGCCTCTCATTCAGAACTAGATTGTAGCTTATGCTAGACCGCAACAACCAGAGAGAAGTATGCAACTCTCCCACTTCAGCCAGTCTTTGAGGTAGAACCTTTTGCACAGTAGGGGATGGACTTCATAGGTCCCATCAATCCACCTTCCTCTACTGGTCACAAGTATATTCTCACCATTACTGATTACTTTACACGATGGACTGAAGCTCTTGCATGCAAACAATGTACTTCTGAAGTGGTAATAGATTTCATTGAATAAGGTATTATCAATCACTTTGGATGTCTTTTACCTTTAGTTTGTGATAATGGTCCTGCATTTGCATCATTGAAATTTTCCAATTGGGCCTTTGATCATGGGATTATAATAAATTTTTCATCTAATTACTATCCACAAGGTAATGGGTTGGCTGAGTCTTCCAATGAAAACCTTTTGATAGTCATACGTAAGTTACTAGAGAAGAATCCCAAAGATTAGCACACACAACTTAGATTTTCTCTGTGGGTAGATCGCACAAAACAAAAGACTTCCATAGGGACCTCCCCTTATCACCTTGTATATGGTCTGGAACTTGTGTTTCCAATTCAATTGAGGATCCCCACTTTATAGTTCATTAATGAATATTATGATGAAGGAAACAAGTGTGAAGCCCACCTGCAGGAATTGTTACACCTTGAAGAGAAAAGAGATGAAGCACTAGAAAACTTTGCCAAACATCAGGGTGTAGTCAAAAGGTGGTTTGATAAAAGAGCCAAGGTAAAAGCCTTTAGGATTTCTGACTTGGTTCTATATTGGGATAAAGCCCATGACCATAAGGGGGAGCATGGTAAATTTGACAAACTTTGGCTTGGCCCTTACTAGATTTCAGAGATTCTGGGAAATAATGCTTTTCATTTGAAAACTCTCACCGGGGAGGATATCCCACTTCCTGTCAATGGGCAGTATTTGAAACAATATTTCTAGTCTTGAGTTATTTTCAGCTCTTTTCCTGTACATAGTTAAAGTAGGTTTCCTTTCTATTTTGTTCGCTTTGATTTTCTTTGGTTAGTTTAGGTTTGCTTTCGGTTTGGTGTTTTTCTCTGCTCTTGCTTTGGAGGCCTTCTTGTTTTCCTCTGGATGTGTTGCACCTGCATAGAAAATATTCTTTTTTTCTGGGATTGTTCGGAGTATTTCATTAATGAACATTAATCTTGTGTCTTGAAAGGATGGTTGAGGTATTTGTTATCGCCATGCAGACTGAATGTCTGATTTAAGGAAGATGGGTCACTTGTTTGATTTGAATTTGAAGTATTCTGAAATCTTATATCTTTTATACATCTTAAAAATCCTGAGGTTGCTGTAGGACCTTTGTGAGGTCTTGTCAGGTGAAAAATCTTATTTCTACTTCAGTGTCATTGTGGTTCTTAGCCCTAAGTGTGAACTTCATTATTCACAGGTTGAAAAGAAAAAGTGAAAAGAAAATAATATCAAAAGAAAAGAAAAGTGAAATATTGAAAATCAAAAGAATGAATTCAACTTTTCAAGGGTATCTGAATATCTCTACCAGGGCTATGGACACCTGGCTGGAAATAGAGCTATGTTCAGGAGAGCCACAACAATAACCTCGTCAGGGCTATAGATTCCTGATTGGCAGTGAGGCTCTATCTAGGTTGCTTTTGAAGTTAGAATCTTTGCATAGCCTGTCCTGACTAAACTTGGTTTCTATAGTCACTCAAGGAGGGAAATGAACTCATGTGCACACACTTGGATTTTTAGTCTATGGAAGGTTAAGTCTACCTTTGGTTCTAATTCTTTGATCTTGCATTTTGATTTGTTTGTATGATAGTGAGACCGAAACCATAGATTCTAGGTTCATGATTATTTTCCATCATCAAATGCTCTAGAGCATTTCCCTAGCAGAGTCGCCATTTGTTGTGCAGTTTTTGCACACATGCCCCACTGAAAGCAGGGACCCTTTTTTATTTTTGCTCTTGTTATTTTGGCCCTCTGAATTTAGGGATTTAAATTTCCTTGGCATAAGTTTAAAGAGTTAATGTTGCTTTCCTAAGTGTTTACCCTAAGTTACATGTTGAAAATATTAAGTTTTGGGCCAAGTTTAGGTTTTTACCCTGGTTTAGGATTTTCCACCCCATCTAGATTTTCCTAGATTGCACTCAAAGTTTGGCTTTGTCTGCTTTGCACTGTGTTTCAGAGATTTCTAGCCTTCGCGAAATTTTGTCTAGGCCATATTTTTCTAAAATTCCATCGTACCGTCGGTTTTCTGAACTTGGTTGATTTTTGGAGTTTTGTGCCTTTATGCTTTATCATTGGCATCCTGATGGGTTGTGATATTTGATCCTGGGGTGTTTGGCGTGTTGTGGCATACGGAATTTTTGAATTGTTGATCTAGTTGTGATTCCATCAATGTTTTCACTGTTGTTGCTTGCTTCGGTGTTCGAATTGTTGTTTGTCTTTGTTGGAGTTGACTGTCATTCTTCATGGTATGTACATGTTGCCTTGCTTTGATTGATGAATGTGAGTTGTGCTTTGGAATTTTTAGTTTTTCCTGGAATTCAAATTTTTGTGTCTGAGCTTGCTTTGTGCATTAATGGTTAAAATTTAGGGTTTCATGCCTAGGGCGTCACCATTTCATCTTGATTTGTTTTTGAAGGAGCCTAGAATTCAAGGAAGGTTTGTAATGGGTTCAAAATTAATGATTTCCATGCCCAGGTTCCTCATTTGTAATCTTCGATCAATTTGAGCAAAATCACAAGGGGATGCCGATATTCGAGTTTTCTATCAACCTCAAGATTTTCTTATCTGGTCGGATTTTCCCGGTTTCTCCTCCTTCCCTCCATTTTCCCAGAATGTTCTATAACTCTGGAACTTAGCCTTTTTTGCAGAAATCCGATCTAGCCAGATTTTTCTAGATTTTCTGGGAAGCTTTGTGAAATTTGAAAATCTGGTGAAATGGATGATTTTAATGATAAATTCTTATTATTCCATGATTTTAATTGATAAATTACACATTGTTATCTACATATTTTCTACATTTTTGGTGATCTATTGTTGATTTTGTGCCTTCTTCACCAGAATCTTCCTGGCCTGGATTCCGCGGTTGACTTGAAATCTTGGACTATGAACATTGCGATTTAACGAGGTTTCTGGGTTGTTGATTTCTATCTTTTCTCGGATTTATTTAGATGGTGAATATGTTATTTGTGATGGACTAATGCTAATTCTTCATGTTATAATAAATATTAATGGTGGTTTTTGTTGAGTGCAAGTTGAATTTTGTTGAGTCATCAAGGAAGTTCTGGAGATGAAATTGAATCTATGGAAAGGAAATTTGAAATACTAGTTATTCCACCCTTGGCCGACTTGGAGGTACGCTCAGGATAAGAAAGGAAGGAAGCAGTTAATATAGGGCTGCATTGAAACTTGTGCATTGGTCTGAATTGCATTGAAGATCCCAAGCCGACCCAGATTGAGTTCAAGAATTTAATGCTAATTCATTTTATTTTGAATTCTCCTTGGGCTGACCTATTTTATGTCCATTTATTATTGTAAACATCAATTGGGCCGACTTGTTTGTAGCTGTTTTATTATTGTAAAACCCTTTTTGGGCCGACATGCTTTGGGGTTCTCTATAAATTTGGCATTTCGCCTTAGTTGTAACATACATAGATAGATACATAGATAGAGATAATTTTTCTACAAGAGCGAATTAGGTAGTAGAGCAGAATTAGAAGTTAGTCAATTCCTGAGCAAGTGTTGTAACAAAACATTGGAATTGTTGTTGAAATTTGGTGATTCAATACAATTGAAGACATTGTGAATTTTTGGTGATCTCCTTTGCGTTGACTTATCTTGCATGGTTCTTATGATTCTATCTTTCAAATTTCTCAAGGTTATTAGATTTAGATTTATATTTGATTCAATGGTGTTCATGATTTGATGCTTGAAGTGTTTGCAACAATCCCTAGTCCATACTTTTTGCAGCTAGCTGATATCTAGTTTCTTTGCAAAGTTATCCTAGACCTTTATATTCATTGTGCTTAGTTCAATTGTGGAGATTCATTCATTTCAATTGCAATTGGGTTTTCTTGAATGAATGTTCATGATCTAATAATCTTTAACACCTTAGAAGATTGCACTGTTTCTGTGAGATTGCAAGTTCATCTGGGTTAAGTAGTAATTAGTTTATGAGGGATTGGTCCATTTCAAGTATTTAATCATTTGCATTGTTAATCTTAGGAGTAGTTAAATTTATTAATCTCTCTGAAACCGTAACCTTTTTTTATTTCTTTATTATTTGGATTAGATTTAGGATTGAAGTATCATTATATTGCTAAATCTGATAAGTTCAAGATTTAGTATTTGCTTGTAGTAAGGTCCCTTTGTGATTACCAACATTTTCACATTTATCACTGAGTTGTTTATGCATTATCAAGACCTGACATTAGAGACCTTGGGGTTATCTCTTGAGGCTTGCTGATAGAGATTTACCTTACAAGAGAGATAGGATTTCATATTTTGTCTAAGTTGTTGTTGTGCTAAAAACATCATCAACACTCTCCCTTTTTAGCATTATGGGAGGGTTTATACAATTGGTGCTAAAGCTTCATTAGTTTCATGGTTTGTAGTGATCTACGTATACAATACTTGTTCCTATGTACTTTCAAATGTAAAGCACATCAATGGCTAGTTACATGCATTTTAGTGAGTTGGAGAATTTACCATATGGACATTCTTACATTCCAATTTCAGGAGGTGACCTTTCATTTTTATTTATTCAGAGACTACTGGGTACTTGTATTTTCAACTTGCATCTTGCATGTTGAGTAGTTTCATTAGGATCAGTGTCATTGGAGAAACTCGTGAATTATTGTCTATCTCATGATCAGTGTTCTTTAGATTATTTGGTACTTGCACTTTCAAATTGTATGTTGAGTAGTTTCATATTCATGTATTACCTATATCCTTGACTTCTAGATGTTTTCCTTTGTTTTCCATTTGATTCGAGTAGTGTTGTTTGAGGTACTCATGCAATATAGTCTCCTTGATCTTGACATTTGTATCTTTTATTTCTAGATGCATTTCCTTTGTTTTCCATCTGGTTTGAATAGCATTATTGGGGAACTCATGCAGATTCTTGTTATCGTGATCCTGGTCAACATTTTCTTTAGAGGCTCTTTATTTCAACACTATATCAGTCTTCATTCTACAAAAATCTATAGCTTCTTTGTTCTTTAATGAGGTTTTGCATGTTCCTCTTTTTCAATACTTGGTTTGGTTGGAGGATTCTCATTCCATCACACCTTGATTTGGAGGCTTTTCAGTCCTTCAGTCACCTTTCTCTCTTTTGGAGAAGAGTTTTTCCCATGAGGTTTTCTTATTTTTCCCTAGTTGTGAGAGATCTTATGTTTGTACATGGGTACCTCACCAAGCCTTGTTTGTCGGGACCCATCATGCATTCTCTTTTTAGGGTTTTTAGCTACTCCCTAAGTTCATATCAAGGGGGGTGTTAGATTAATCATGCATTAGCTAATAATTAATTAATATTTAATTCATTATTAGTTAATTAAAATTCCTCACATGTCAACATCCTTCCACATGGGGACAAGAAATTCCTTTTTGAGGAAATATTCCCCTAATCCCAAGGTACTTGTAGGCACCTCCACCTCAATGCTCTTTTTCCACCTCATTTCCACATGGTAAGATGTGAGGGCTTATGACTCCTCTACTCACCACAATCATTCATCTTGTCCATGTTCACTAAATCCTAGCCATCCAATTCTCTAGAGACTCTTCCCCTAAAATAGAGGATTTAGTCTCCTTTTCTCATTCACCATAATTACATGCATTCATTCACAATTCAAGCACACTAGCAATCTCAAGCACTCTCATCCTCCATTGTCGAATCTTCAAGCTTCCTTTGCATTCATCTCATACATTTTTCCAAACACCCAAATCCATCTTTGTATTCTCCATTTAATCCTCATCCATTTGCATCTCATTTTAGGTGATTTTCCATCAAGGAGCACACAAATTATCAACATCAAAGGGTCAACCAAAGAATCAACTTAAGCAAGGTATAATCTTTATTTTATCTTTCTTTTGTTCAAGTTCAACTAGGCTTATCTTAAGGTGGTGTTTTGTGTATTTCTCCTTTTGCATTTTCTATGATTTTACATCACTTAGGGTAGGAAAAATACACTGCACACATTTCTGGCACGCCTGGTGAGACCCACAAATGTGTCTACTCTTTTTTATGTTTTCTATTGTTTCAAATTTTGTAGGTTCAAGTTACACAAAGGTGATTCTACAGCTAAAAGGGGTGATTCTTCCCTCAGAACAAGCAATTATGCACTTGCAAATTTTCCCATCTATCAAATAGAGGCAAATCTACTCCTTATTTCTCAAACATGCAACTGTGCTTCTAACTTGGGCAAGCCTGCTTTCTACAAATAGGCGAGCCTACCTCTGAAATATGCAATCCTTGTACTAATAGGGGTGAGCCTACCTCCAAAACATGCAATCCTACTATTGAAAGGGGCAATCCTACCTCTGAAACAAGCCATTTTGCTACTAACATGGGTGATTTTGCTACAAACGGAGGTAATTCTAGGGTAAACAGTGACTTAAAGTTTCATTTTTAGAATTCGTTTCTTATCATTTTTAGGTACTGACCCCCTAACCTATTTTTTAGTTAGTGTGCTTTGTTTTACTAATGTTTGTGCAATTGATTCTCACTTGTCCAAGGCTAAAGATTTAAACTACTAATAGTTTCTTGTAGAACAATCGGTCCCAATGTAGTTAGTTTTGTTTGTTTTCCATTTTTCATACTAGTTAGGCACATAGAACTAATTAGGAGGGGTCAAATACACTTGTTTGTCATGCTTTTTAAGTGGGTTGTTGACATATCCAATCCCCTTGTGCCATTTGGCTATCCTGGGTGAAGAAAAATCATAGTCCACTTTAGTCCTTTGTGTTACCCAGGAGATACTAGAATGTCCAAGCTCTCCCCTTGCACCTCGTGCAAGCCTGGGGACTAGCTAAAAACATCTAGTGTCTTCATTTAGAAAGACCTACTTGGGGATTTCATCACCCCAAAGGGAAATCCCAACCACATGTATTGACGGGGTATATAAAGGGGGGAGAACCAAAGTTGTACCCCAATCTAGTCATGTCATGTTTGGCGAAGCATCAAAGCTAGGGTGATACCTAGATAAGACATGAAGATTTGGTCCAAGTTTCTAATACATTGTTGGGTCTTCTGACTCATGCCTTTGACAGACTGGTGTTCATGGTTATGCCTCACGTATCGTGTGTATATCGACGACTCCCTAAATCACCTTATTCAACCTAGATAGAGGACTGTGTTGGCCATACCCTTCTTGCTAATCTTAGGATTGTGTTGTTTGAACTATCTTCTTTGTGCAAAACTAATGCATCTATGTTTGGTCAAGTCAACCTTACCTTCTAGTTTTTGTTTGTTGTGTTGTATTCCTTTGCCATAGCTATTTTTTATTCAAGACAAGTCCATGTCTGTTGTTTGGGAAAGTTTACCTTTGTCAGGGGTGAACTTGCTATTGTTTGGGGTGAACCTATTGTCCATAGGGGTGACCCTGTCTTCTTTCTAAGTTATTTCTCAGTTGGTTCCTCTCAAAATCACCCATTCTTCATAGAATAGGCGAGTTTTCATCCTATTTGGGTGAGTCTGCCACTGATTTAGGTGATCCTGACACTTGAAGGGGTGATGCTACTATTTTTCTAACTCATTATGTCAGTCAAACAACTCATCACATTCGCTTGTTTCATCAAAAGGGGTGACTTTGCCACTCTTTTGGGTGAACCTACTTCATCCTTGGGTGAGTGTGCTTGTTGTTTCAGTCCCCTATTAGTCCCAGAGTCATCATATTTTCCCATTCCCTGAAAAAAGGAAATTTTACAACATAATTGGGCAAGTTTACACCTTGAACAACCAATCCCATCTTTTGTTCAAATAATCCATTTTCCCATTTCCCCATTCAGAAAGTCCATTTCCCCCATTAGGAGAGTCTGTTTCCCTCATTAGGAGAGTCCGTTTCCCTGTTAAGAGAGTTTTTTTCTCCTTTAGAGAGTCTATTTCTCCATTTAGAGAGTTTGTTTCCCCACTTGGTGAGTTTATTTTCCCCATTAGGAAAGTTTGTTGCCCCATTACAAAAATTAGTTTGTTTGTTTGGAGATTATGTTACCCTGTTTATCGACGTCATTTGATCATTTTCAGATTTAGATGAATTTGAAAGTTGTTTAAGAGAGCCTATCATCTATTTGGGTGACCTTGACCCCTATTTAGGTGAGTCTACCTCCTACTTGGCTGACCTTGCACCCTAGTTGGGTGATTTTGCACCTAGGTTGGGCAATTTTTCACCCTGGTTGGGTGATTTTGCACCTTCGTTAGGTGATTCTACACCCTAGTTGGGTGATTATACACCCAATTTGGGTGACTCTGCACCCTGGTTGGGTGAGACTATCACCTATTTAGGAAATTATGAACCCTATTTAGAGAAATTCATCTGTAGGACCCCCAAAAGCTAGTTATTTTCCAAGTTTTTTGCATCTTCCATTCACCCGTAATCTGCATTTCAATCCATCTACACTTTCCAAAGGTCAGCCAATTTTCATCTAAATCATATAGGTACATCCTAAAATATCTCTAGGTTGTAGATCCATCATCATTTCCTCAATCCAAATTCCTTGAACTTTGTTTTAGAGGTTGTTATCCAAATTGGCTTAGGTGTCTCAATCTAATCATCATCAATGACATCCACTGAAGATTTTCATCCATCTTGAGTCAATTATCATCCTTGGCCCAATCAATCCACTTTCATCTCAAGGTGGATTCAATGCCATAATCATTTGTTTGTCCCTTAATTCAATCAAGTACCACCTTAGGTCATCTAGGGTGATTTCTGAACTTGGTTTAGAATCCCTTTCATCATCCTTTCTCATCCATAATTCAATCTTCTCAATCGTTTCACCAATCAATCTTATCCAATCGAATCCAATCACATCCCTATCTAATCATCCAATCTGCTAATCCCTCATCCAATCCAATCAATATTTCAATAATCACTTAGGTCATCTTTGCATTACATCTTAGAGTCTAGTATCACCTTAACCCTCCTGGTAGCTTTGCACTTTCATGCCCATTGAAACCCGATCACAAGCAAAGAAGCAAATGGTAGAACAACAAGCCTAGGGTTCCCAGCCAAATATCCCTCAAGATCCCAACAATGGTGCAAATATCCCCCAGGATCCCAACAATGGTGTGAATATCCCTCAAGACCCAAAAAATAGTGCCTTGTCACAATCCAACACTGACGTTCAAAATACTTCACCACCTGGTGATGAGAACATGCTTAATCAGCCTAAATTCATAGTTGACGAGTACCTCAGTAACCCTGTCAATGTTCAGATGACAGATCACCTCCTCAACAAGCCTGGGGATAAGATTCTCGCCACCCTAATCATGAAAGGAATCAAACCACCACCTAATTTTGATATGTCCTAATATACTGGTGCCAAGACTCTCCCAACACCTCAAGATCTGCAAACTTCCCAAAACATTTTGAGAAATTCACATATTCCTAAAGGTGCACCTATAGAAAATTGGTATCAACTTGGATTCAAAAATATCCTGATACATCAAGTCATAAGTTACCCTCGCCTTCTAGCCTCGGCCTCAGAAGCACAACTTGATCCTAATGACCCCTATGCCTATGGCATCCCATGTAATATTCCATCTGCTCCACCACTCCTACCTTAGCATCCTAGTTAACCACCCACCAACATTGGGGGAAATCCTATCCTTGCATTGATGCCACCTCCAGGGCCTACACTTGTGGGAAATTTACTACCTCCACCTCAAGGAAACATCCCTACATTTCAGCAGGCACCTATTAATCCTCAACAATCCACTGCACTGCAAGCACCACCGCAACACATTGCTATCCTCTCTCAAGCACCCCCACAACATATTGCTACCATTGCCATTTCATCTCAACCACCTCATCAACAACCTCTACAATAGAACGTCACAATTCCACAATAAAATGTCATGATTCCACAGCAACACACTATTGTTCCTATGCAATCCCCACATCAAGTGACACAAGTTGCATTGCAACCTCAACAATCGCCCCATGGTGCCTCTATAGCGATCCCACAATAGCAACACATCCCATCTCGCCCTCCTTATTAGCAACCACCACAACAACAACCACCCCAACATACACACATTCCCATGAAAATGCAACATAATCCCTTCACATAATATCTCTACCATCTATCAAACACATATACTTCCTATGCTACTACATCCAATCCTTATCCAAATCTCCATCTAGCCTCTTGGAACCACTATGAACTCAATTACCTCTTTACACCAATCCTCTGTAATCACACTTGAATCCTTACTAATAGCCATCTAATCTGCAACCACCTCTATATACCACACCACAACCCAAAGTTGCATACAATTACCAATCCAATCCATACTACACTTAGCAGCAACCACCCTATAAACAGGATGCTCCATCGACTTCCTACTATTAGCAACTACCATCACACCAACAAGGAGCCACCACAACATCATACTACCAAGCTCCCACACAATATCAACAATGTGCTCCATCCACTTCATATTATCAACAACAACCACCCTATCAACAGGCAGCTTCCACCTCTTACTATCAAAATCTATCATCCTCTTATCCATCTTATGCCAATCCTCAACCACAATCACATACGCTAATCAATACTAGTTATATGCTCCATACAATCAACCTAATCCATCTATTATGACTCCAACAATGCCTATCAATAAAAAATTGGAAGAAGTCAAAGTTGTGTTAAAGGACTTACAAGTAGGGACCAATAAACAATCATTTAATTTTGAGGAAATTTGTCCTTATCCATTTCATCCTTCAATTTCATTGGTTCCTTTCCCAAAATTCAATAAGTATAAAGGAACAAAAGACTCTAAGGCTCATCTTCAAGAGTTCTATTCCCATTGTCAATAAGTCATGCATAATGACAACTACCTCATGAGACTATTTCCTAGGAGTTTACAAGGGATAGCTCTTGACTAGTTTATGGGTCTTGAGAAAGGATATGTCAAGTCCTTTGCACAACTTTTGGAATACTTTGTCTCCCACTTCTCTTTCAATCTAGAGAAGGATATCGATACATTAGATCTCTTGAAAGAAAATCAGTGTGAGGGAGAAAATTTTGCAAGCTATCTTCAAAGATGGTGAGCTTTATCTAGTCGGATGAAATCCTCATTAAGGGAAAAGACATGGTCACCCTATTTATTGAAAACTCTCATCTAGATATGGCCTACATTTTCATACTTCACTATGTCACAACCTTTGCATAAATAGTGGAGAAAGGCCCTATCCTTGAGAGGGCACTTATTTCCAAAGGGTTACTCAAATTTTTTAACTCTTATAAAGAGAAATCATTTGGGGATAAGCCTCATTATTGGAACAAATAAAAAACTATCAATGATGGTTTCACTGACACCAAACATGTCCAAGTAGCCAATACTTCCTAGAAGCCACAATATCCCCCTCCTTAGTAATCAATTCCTCATGCCATATCAGTTCCATAGGGGACACCTCATCCTACCCAACAATCCAATCAGAATAACCAAGGGAATAACAAACATCAATTCACTCAACTAGGAGAACCCTTGAGTGCCATGTTCCATAAGCTCCATCAAGCTAATTACCCAATCACATATCCTATGACCAAGCCTCTTGATGAATCCAAGACCAAACCATCTTGGTACAAAGAAAATGAGTACTGTGAGTTCCATAAGATTAAAGGGCATACATTAAACAAATTTCAAGGTTTAAAAACATACATCTAGGATATCATAGATCGAGGTGACATACATGTGGATGCAAACATGGAACCCTCGTACAATGCTTAATTATAGATATATCAAAACACTTTCCCTAAGAATAACCAAGGTCCTAGCACGTCAAACACCAACCCAGGATCTAATAACAACAATAGTTAGAATAACATCACAAACAACACCAATTACAAAAATGTGTTGTTCAATTATGAGGGCATCATCATGCACATCAAACAAGTAAAACCATGTGTGTTTATGATACACGTAAAAGTAAAATACCCTCAGTGTGCTATTACAACCCACCGAACTCACATTACAGTCCTTGGAGCCTCCACATCCACTCAATCACCACCTATAAGTTCTCAATATAACATTCTTGATCATTTAGGAAAGACTCTGACACAAATATCCATTTTGGATTTTCTCAAGTCTTCCCCCATACACCAAGAAATCCTATCAAAGGCCTTATAGGACATCCAAGTTTCCAATGACATAGACCCTACGAAATTTCAAGCATTGGTAGGACACCTCTCATTAACTTATTAGCTAGGTTTTAGCCAAAATGACATGCCCTATATTGACTCGAACCATAATTGTCCCCTCCATCTCGAGGTCCTTGTAAATCATTAGAAAGTAAAGAGGGTCTTGGTAGATAATGGTTCTACCCTGAATCTTTGCACATTGAAATTCATAAAACAGGTGGGATACACCCATGTTGACTTAAATAATCAAGTCATTACTATCAAGGTGTCTGATAATGCAAAGCATGATTCTGAAGGGACAATCTACCTTCTGATTTAGGTTGGGCTAGTTGTGCAATACACTACCTACCATGTCCTTGATCTGGAACTCCCCTATAACCTCCTCCCTAGTTGTCCATGGATCCATGCCATGCAAGTTGTTCTGTCCACATACCATCAATGTCTAAAATTTCCATATAATGGGATGGAAGCTACCATACACATAGATCCTCAACCATTTGAATATTGTTGCACATTAGAAGCTTCCATTCCCCACTCTCATTACTGTCCTAGGGTGGAAATGGGACCACCATAGGAATCATCATCCCACTCATCTACCAACACATCCACTCCATCGTTCGTATCTGGTTCCACCCTTACCAAAGTCCAAATCATTGACAAGGGATGTGGTGAATATGAAATGCACACAACTTTGAATGTGGCAACTATGCCAACCTCACCACACACATATGAACAACCTTATCAGTTTGTACCAAAGGAAGAAGAGAAGATGATCACCTTGAGCTCCAAAAATGTGGGATATAGCACCTTCCGCTCTCCTAGGTTAAGGTAAGACATTCCAGAAGATGACATTAGCTAATGAGTATATCATGAGGAACCTGAACCCTCTCCCACTTTGAAAGAATATGTCCAAGAAACCTAACCTTAGCCCTCTAAGTTTGTAGAGAAACACAATTATCGGGGGGAGGCCTTGGTGTAGAAGAGCAAGGAAGACAAAAACCCATAGACACTTTTGTGCATCTAAGTAATCTAGGTTTGGGCTATGATACCAACCAAAAGGGTCCTATGGCATCATCTAGTGCCTCTAATAATGTTAGTGTGGGCAACAATCTCCTTGAAGACATACCAGAGGAAGAATCCATCAAACACATGTATGATCATGTGGATCACACTAACCTTTCTTCCATATTCAAATGCCTATCCATTTGCACTATCACCCTCTCCCTTCAACATCTCAAACTCATAGACTGGTACCTACATGGTCGTACACCTATCGACACCTTTCCCTCAGTGGATATGTACGTAGATCTCATGGGATTGGGGGAAGATCAATGCCTTAACCACAAAAGTAAAAAGAAGAAAAATAAAAAAGGGTCACCTTGCAAAAACCTCCCCAAGGTGCTTCTTGACTCAAAAAAAGTAAAAACAAAGGGTGTATCTGATAGCGAAAACCTCGATGAGGCACTGGACGATGGGGACATTCATCTTCCCCTTGTAGGAACTTAGCTATCTGAACGATCATCCATTTTGATCGAGGAAATGTAAAAAATCAATTTGGGAATTAAAGAGGATCCCAAAATCCCCTATGTAGCCAAAGCACTATTAGAGGCAAAATAATCTACCATCACCAAGCTTCTCAAAGAAGGCATCATCAATTTTGCATGGACATATTCAGATATATTGGGTCTCGATCTTGCTCTAGTAATACATCATCTCGACATACATCCTAATGCTAAACCTGTCAAGTAAAAACTCAAGAAAATGCACCCCCAAGTATCCCTACTGGTCAAGAAAGAGCTAGAAAATCTATTAGAAGTTGGATTCATAAGGCCCATTGATTATTCTAATTGGATCTCCAACATAGTGTCAGTCGCCAAGCCAAACAACAATATTAGGATCTACATAGATTTTTGGGACCTCAACAAAGCCTGTCCTAAAGATGATTTCCATTTACCAAGCATTAACATGTTGGTGGACTTAACTACAGGGCATGAGATGCTTTCCCTCATGGATTGATTCTCTAGATATAATCAGATCAAAATCGCACCCAAAGATCAACATAAAACAACCTTCACTACACCTTGGGGCACATTCTAATACAATGTCATGCCCTTTGGCCTCAAGAATGTGGGGGCAACCTATCAACGTACCATGGCCGTTGTCTTCCATGATCTGATTCACATCATAATGGAAGATTATTTTGATGATTTTTTACAGAAATCCAAAACATCAAAAGAGCACCCAATAATTCTCAAGAAGATTTTGGAGCATCTTGAGCACTATAGGCTATGCCTGAATCCTAAGAAGTGTGTCTTTGGGGTCATGTCAGGAAAACTATTGGGTTTCATTGTCTCCTGAAGAGGCATATAGGTTGATCTAGTGAAATTCAAGCCAATCATGGATATAGCTCCACCACGCTCAAACAGTTAAGAATCCTTCAGGGTAAGCTGCAATCCATTTGGCAGTTTATAGCTCAATTAGCCAACAAATTCCAGTCATTCACTCATCTTATAAAAAAGGATACCGCCTTTAAGTACAATCAATAGTGTCAACTCAGCTTCAACAAGATCAAAGAGAATTTGGCTCACCTGCCCATCCTTATGCCACCAATTATGGGTAAACTGCTCATGTTGTATATTTACGCTACTTTAGTGGCACTAAGGGCATTGCTGGCAAAACATAATGATTCATCAAAGGAACAAGTTATCTACTACATCAATTGGACCCTAGTGGATTATAAACTCAATTATTTCTCGATAGAAAAAGCTTTCCTAGCTATGGTTTTCAGTTTGTAAAAACCCTAACACTATATGCTCAATCACCTAGTGAAGCTCATCTCCAAAGTCAATCCACTTATATATCTGTTATCTAGGACAAATTTGACTGGTCGCATGGCTAAGTGGGTCATGTTGTTAAGTGAATTTGATATAGAATATGTGGATCAAAAAGATATTAAAGGACAAGTGATAGTTGATCAACTGGCAGATGCTCCCCTGGTAGATGCCTATCCTCTAGTCACAAAATTTCTTGATGAAGGGGTCTTTACAATAGCCGAAGTAGCCACATGGACACTTTATTTTGATGGATCGTACACACAATGGATTGGGGGTGGGAATTTTTCTCATCACCCCCTAGGGTGATTATATACCAAAGTCATTCATGCACCAACAACATTGCAGAATATGAAGCTCTCCTTATTGGCCTTAGAATCACAATCCAATGGCACATCACTCACTTGAGAGTCTTTTTTGATTCCCAACTAATCATCAAATAGGTCAGTGATGAGTTTCTGACAAAAGATGACAAGCTACTTGCTTATAAGTGCATGGTAGATGACTTCAAAAAGTATTTCACTTCCATCCAATTTGACTAGATTCCAAGAGTGCAAAACAAAGCAGTGGATGCGATGGCTACCATTGGTTCCCTAATTGGCATGCCTAAGGATCAAATAGAATATGAGTTCCTTGTTGACAAATCTTAATCCTAGCCTACAATATCCTAGAAAGTGAGATGGTGTGCAACATTGTAGGCCCTACATCACCTTGGTATAATGACATCTACACCTACCTCCATGATAACATCTTACCTCCCGATTTGACATGCAACCAATGAAAATATTTCATCCAATGTACATCCCATTACACTATTGTAGGTGATACACTTTATCATCATGGGTATGATGGAACCCTGCTCGGGTGTCTAAATGAGACCAAAGCCCACACTGCGTTAAGAGAAGTATGTGGTGGTGTTTGTGAGGCCCATTCAAATGGCATGGCACTAGATAAGAGAATTCTCAAAGTGGGTTACTACTGGCCTACCTTGGAACATGATTCTTGTGAGTTTGTGAAGAAGTGCCTACTGTTAGAGTAATAAGTCATTATGCTTAATTAATTACATCACATTGATTAATTAATTCACTTATTCCTCTTTATTACTTAAGCTAAACTTAGGCACATTAATAATTAATTATTAATTATTAAGTGTGCACACTAGGGTTTCATTTAGGGTTTCCCTTTTAGGGTTTCTTGATCTCCTTCATAAGGATTGATCACTTTTGTAATCATTGATTCTCTTAATGCATTTTTACTGAGAGGTTTACAGAGAACATCTTTTTTGGTTCTTCATATCTTTTGCATGTGATAGGTATCCATCTTGCATGCAGGTGATCTTGGATTCTAACATGGTATCAAAGCTCTAAACCTGTAGCTGCTTGTTCATGATCTGAAGATATGACCTCTCTATGAGTTTCAAGTGCAAAGGTTTCCACAGGCATCTTTTCTGCAAGATCTGGGGGTAGCCATTTTTTTGGGACACAATGGGCTCAAACGGACGTCGCCATTGCGTTCGCAGTGGCCAAAAACCCTAAAAATGCCTGTCGTTTCATCGATTTCTGAGAAGTTGACTCGGGAGGCAAAAAAAATTTTGTCTGGGGGGCCGTACGGCCTCCCCAGCATGCAGATTGAGGCTCAAAAATTGAAAAAATGTCAAAAAATGGTTGTTCTCAATTCTCCCACCAGCGCCTCCAGTTATAAAGCATATCCGCCACCGGGCGGCCACCGGGCAGCCACCCATTCCCCGCCGCCGCCTGTCTTCACCGCCGGTCCGCCGCTGGGCCCATCCGCCAGCCCCTGAGGGCTCAAGACCCAGCAGCCGCGGCCATATGGAGAACCGGGAGCTGAGATCCAGCCCCCAGTCAGTCTGAGCCCCCAGCCCCGGTCATATGGAGGACCGGGGACCTCCACCCACCTCAACATGCCAGTGGATGGAATATACTGGCAATCCAGGGAATATTCCGGGGACTGCAGAATATACCGGCGACATGCAGATTTTTCCGGCGGCCAAAAATTTTTTTTTGCAGGAGGGGTGTTTTTTTGCACCGACGGCCAGATGGCCGTCAAATTTATGCTCGCGTTCTGCTGATGTCAGCATGACATCATGATGACGTCATCCGTACGGCCGGCCCTCTTTGCCCTCCTAACCCTAGTTTTTCCTAAAAGAGCAGTTTTTTTCTTTTGGCCATAACTTGGGTATACGATATCAAAATTGGGCAAACGAGATATCGCCAAAAAGCTGATTCCGAGCACTTTCATTTGGTGTAGTTTATTTTTTAGTATTTTATTGTTTTTCTACATTTATTTCTGTTTGAAGTCAGATGTACTTTTTATGCTTTTGAGCTCATAACTTTTTGCCACGATCTCTGTTTTTCGCCTCGTTTGAAGCATCGGAAAGGTATTAAGGAGCTCTATATTTCTGTCCATGCACTTTTTCTCTATCTTTCCCAAGTTTATCAGTTATTCTAGATTTGGCCCGATGGGTTGTTTGGCGATTACTTGGATGTTTTGGCAGTTGGGAGAGTGCATCTTGCATCTTTGCACTTCATTTTCAGTAATACATCATTCAATAATTGCTTGCTACTTCATAGATTCCAGAGTTGTTCCTGTTTGGAGTTTTTGAGTGTTCGTGGCATCGGGTTTTCTGTTGCTTTATCATGATTCCTTGAGTCAATCAGTGACTCTCATCCTGTTTCAGTAGTATACAGAAGAATATTTCCTTGCTTGCCTATATCAAGTTCCAGTGTTACTCTACAGAGTTCTTCCAGTGCTTCTTTGCAGCATGTTATCTCATTGTAAGGGGGGTTTTGTCCCACTGGGTTTTTCCTTCTCTTACTCCTTATTGCATTTGTAAATGGGTACCTGATCAGGCCTAGTTGTCGGGACCCATCTTTGCTTTCATGCATCTTATTCTAGTGTTTTAGCTTCTTCCTAAGTTCAACTTAAGGGGGGTGTTAGAGTAATAAGTCATTATGCTTAATTAATTACATCACATTGATTAATTAATTAAGTCACTTATTCCTCTTTATTACTTAAGCTAAACTTAGGCACATTAATAATTAATTATTAATTATTAAGTGTGCACACCAGGGTTTCATTTAGGGTTTCCCTTTTAGGGTTTCCCTTTTAGGGTTTCTTGATCTCCTTCATAAGGATTGATCACTTTTGTAATCATTGATTCTCTTAATGCATTTTTACTGAGAGGTTTACAGAGAACATCTTTTTTGGTTCTTCATATCTTTTGCATGTGACAGGTATCCATCTTGCATGCAGGTGATCTTGGATTCTAACACCTACCTTGTCAACAACACGCGGATTTGATACATGCTCTTGCATAGGATCTATAGCCTCTTATAGCACCATGGCCCTTCTCTCAGTGGGGTTTTGACTTAATCAGCAAGATATATCCCCTATCATCTAATGGCCATATCTTCATTATCACTACAATTGAGTACTTCATCAAGTGGGTGGAAGCAATGCCACTCTCTCAAATCACTGGTACTCAAATATCCAAATTTATCCTTTTCCATATTCTCTGCAGATATAGAATCCTATCCACCATCATTTTTTATAACGGAAATCCATTCAAGAACCAAACCATGAAACACCTTTGTGACACCTTTCACATTCAACACCGTTGGTCTACACCCTATTACCCCCAAGGTAATGGTCAAGCAGAAGCTACCAACAAAACTTTGATCAAGATCCTTAAAAAGGTAGTCAACAATACTAGTCAAGATTGGCACCTTCATATCCATCTCGCTGTTTGGGCCTACCATACCCCTACTGATGCCACTCCATATTCCCTCATTTATAGTGCTGACACCATCTTGCTGATTGAGATAGAAATCCCATCACTGAGAATATCCTTGAGGAATCTTATCAGTGATGAAGATGCCCAAGTTGCAAGACTCGGCTAGCTAGAACTCCTTGATGAAAAATGGATCAAAGAATATAATCATATTCAAGAATATCATAATCACCTTAAGTGAAGCTACAACAAGAAGGTTCATCCTTGCCAATTTAGCATTGGTGATTTAGTCCTTAAGGAGAATTAGCGCACTCAGCAAGATCAAGATAAGAAGGGAAATTTTGAAGCAAATTGGTTGGGTCCTTATGTCATCACAACAAAATATGGATCTGGGGCATATAGGCTTGCCAACCTAAAGGAGATCCCCTAGAAGAGCCCATTAACATCATGCGCCTAAAAAGGTTCTACACTTAAGTTAGCTGGGGTTTCCTATCATCCAAAAAATCCAAAAATCTAAAAAACAAAAAAAGTAAAAAATTATCAAAAATACAAAAAAAAATCCAAAAATAGTAAAGAGAAATAATTCGTCCTATGGTGAAAACCACCCTTGGTTGTGGTTGGGATAATTGTTTTTGGTGAAAACCTAGTCATAGGTGTCATTCGTATAGGTCTTAATCACTATCTACCTTGTTTCCTAGTTACTTTATGCTTCCACCCATCCTGATATCATATCCTATCATCCTATCGATCATGTCCTTCCATCTATATCCATCATCTGGTTGCTTGGTATATTCTAGTTGAGCATTGGAAGAGCCTCATTTTTTATCCGTCATCCTAAGCTTTTATCCTAATTTGAGCTTGTGTCATCAATCCTTGTCTTCGTGTTGGTCCTTCACTTCCATCTAGGTTCCTTCATCGTGTTGGTCTTCATTTAGATCACATCCTGTCATGTTAGTCTTTTTATCTTTTTTGAACTACATTGCCCCTACGCTTTCATGTAGGCAAGGTCAATCATTTGATCCACCCCTAGGGCTTTTCTTTTTATCTGTCTAGTAGTCATTTTCAATCATTTGTCTCCATCTTCCGCTTTCCACTTTTATCCATGGTCTTTTCTTGAACTATGAGGGCTTTGCGCTTTCACATAGGCAAGGCTAATCTTTGATCATCCCCCGAGCCCCTAGGTCTTTAGGGTGTGTCAGTCTTTTTTCTTGTGTTTCGTGTCTTATGTCTTGTCATCAAGTATGTTCGTATCTTACTAGTTCTTCACAAATGAGATCCACTTGTACCATGAGATTCAATAGATTTTTGAATCTCCTGCATCATATCGATATTTTAGTTTAGTATCCATCTTTGGTCTTAATAGGATGCATCCTTCCTAATAGACCTCATCAATCCCTTCCACCCTCTCAATCCTATGGAAAAGGACGTTTGAAATTGATTGTTATCTTTTGATGCTTTTGGATTTTTGTTTATTATTTGAGCTTCCTATCATAACTCATCATGATCTATCATATCATGGTGTGTTCTGATGGGTTAACATAGGGACATGTCTTGATCTTTCTATTTGTTGTTTCCTGCTTAGTTGTCCCACATAGTACCCACCAAGATCCCTATGGTCTTGTGATATGTTGGGGAATCCTTTTTTTCTTGTAGTTATCCCAATGCCTAGCCCGACCAAGGTCTTCGATACTTTGGGGTGTTGGGATATCCTTCTTGTCTAGTGTGTTTGTTTTGTGCATTAGACACTAATCCACCTTGGTTTCACATACCCTGGCATCTGGTGTATTATGCTATAGAAAAAATTAGTGCTCCAAAAATTGAAAATCACATTAGAATTGCATTTCATGATCAATTCTATTGCATTGCATCTATACCTCACCTATGACCTATGATTTTGGTTGTGCAAATAGTCATCTCCCCATCTCCTCTTCTTCACAAGATAACTTCGGTTCTTGACAGGTGCACTTTTCACACCCATCTTCCTTTAATTTTGTAATTATTACAGGGAAAGTACTTTCCAATAAACTCAAGCAAGTATAATATGCCTACCATTGGCCTTCATCATTATGCATGCCCTTTTTTACACTCATGTTCATGTTGCATTCCATTTCACATTAGGCCATCTCACTCATATAGCACGCACCTTTATTTTTATAAGGTAAAACAAGCATTATCCACAAATAAAGTCAACCTTCCACCTACATCCACATTGCATTTCATTTATCTATTAGTGTTTGTAAGGAATTTAATTACATTGCATCCCACATTATAGGTTCACTGTATTTCATCTCATGTGTACTATCATCTCATATTTATTTTAAATTGTTTTGCTTAATCATATTTGGTTATTCTAAGAGTCCTAGATTCATTTTATTGTCCATTCATTTCCATATTAGTCCATATCATTAACACATTACATCACCATCTACATCACAAATTGTTAGATCCATATCCATAGCATATAAAGTCATAAATTATCCATCACATCCTACATCATAAGCATTAGACATCGTACATATCATCCATACCATCCATATAAGCATAAACATGCATCAACATAAACATATGCATCCACATATGCATAAATAAGTCATCCATCATATAAATACGACATAGTGTCAATAATGGCTATCACATATCATATAAAAATCAAAATAAAATGTCCATCACATGATCCATAATAATGTCCATCATATCATCAAAGTACATATCCATCATATACATTGGTGATCATCAAATAAAATCCAAGTACAAGGATTTGAATCTAATCTAATCTTTGTCACTTTGTATTGTACATCCATCTTGCACCTGTCAAAAATTTGTATCCTATCATCTATCCTTTGTCCTCTCTACTCTGAGCTACCCACATCTGACCTATGTGGTGAGTCTGGCACTACCCCTCTATGCGAAGGGTTTACTCGATAGCTACTATACCCTCTGGTATGTGTCCCTCTTGAGTAGGATGGTGCCAGCATCTGCAGTACCACTCAGACATAGGGAGGTACCTATTGTGTTTGATTTGGCACTGTTGTGTAGTAGGCCACTATTGATGGTGTTTTCTCCACAACAACAACTCAGATAAAATACAAGTACTCTATCTCTCTTGAAACAACTCAAATAATATGTGAAAATTTTGGTAATCATAAGGGGACTTACATAGAAATGAATGAAGGTTTCAAAATCATCAAATGTGACAATATAGTGATGCTTTGAGTCCTAAAACTAACCCATATTTCAAGAAAATAGCAAAAGAGATAAAGGGTTTTAGAGAGATCGCAAGAGAAACAAGCTAATCTAAAGACCAACAATGAAAATGACTAACACTTGAAGTGGACCAACCCTCTTTGAAACTAAATCCAGCTAAAATCCTGTAGTATCACAGAAATAGTGCAATCTTCTGAGTATAAATATTTTCAAATCATGAGTGTTCACACAAATTAATCTTAACAATCAAAGATGAATAAACCCTCACAACTAAACTTAGCATATGATATTAGGCCCTAGGCTAACTTTTCACAACAACTTACAATCAACAAGTTGCTAAAAGTATGGACCTTGGATCACTCAAACACCTCAAATATTAAATCATAAAAACTATTGCATCATATTCAACATCAAAATATAACATGCAACTAATAACTTTTGAGCAATTTAAAGATATAAGATAAATAGAACCATGTGGAATAAAGAAAAACAAGAAAGATCACCACAAGAAAATGTCTTTGCTTATATTGCTTCACCAAATTTGCAAGAATTTTGTATTATCAATGTTCCAACACTTTGCTCTCAGGAATTCTAGCTCCTAGCTCAACTAAAGCTATTACAATAATGCTCAACTCTTCTAACAATATCTAATAATGTGTAACCCCCAAAAATGAAGCAAAAGCCTCAATTTATATACAAGATTTCTCTAGGGTGACTTAAAAAATGGCCCACAAAGCCCAGTCATGCATGCATTCGAGTTCACTATATTTAGCCACCCATGCAAGATTGGCACCAAAAGTTTTGAATAAAGTCAATATTGTCTTCGAAACCCATCAATGCGGCCTAGGCAACCTTAAAAATCCTTAGATGGGAACTATTCCTAGTTTGTAACTGAAATCCCCCACCTTCTAAATACTCGATGGGAATCATACGTGGCAACTACCCAGCTGGCTTCTCCTTCCTTGTCAGCATCTGATTTTTTAACCAATTCTTTAACTTTTTCAAGAAATTTGCTCATGTTTGTTGAGTTTGGAACTAGAATGAACCCAATTATGGCCTTGTATCCCTTGAATTCATCCAAATATTGTGTCATTACTTTATTCCATTCAACTGGTAATTCTTGGTATTTATCCAACCTGGAAATGTATATGGAAACATCCTCCAAGTGATCCTTTTCTATTGGAGCATTCTCCAAAGGAGCATAGACTTCATGCCACCATGCCTACAATGTAGTTGAATTCATATTATTCTATCCAAAATTCTTCCTTCCCATCACTATTTCCAGAAAATTAATACAACCAACTTGTATTTATTTTACCTTTCCTTGTATCTTTGCAATCTTCTTTAGAAATTTTGATAGGAGTTCCTTTCTATAACTCTAGGTCTCCAGCCATCCCTTCACTTTGTTGAATGTGTCTCGAGGAGAGATATCTAACTACGCTAAATAATCCATGGGTATTTGTAGGACTTTCCTCAGCTCATCAGCGATTGACACATCAACATTCTTATAATCTGTAGTAAACTATGAAATATGCCGAAGGAAGTTAGAAGTATCGGTATGAACTTTGAGAATTTTTTCAATTGCCTCATCTCCTTTCTTACTGACATCCTGAAGCCATTCTTGGGTATGATCAACAGAGTTCTTTAGTCTCTCAATTTTTTAAACTACTTATTCGGGAATAATCCTACTGGAATTATACTCTCACCACTTACAGCCTGCAATGGTTTCATTAAATGTTGAACATATCTATAGAAATAATTCAATTTAATTTTGAACTTTTCCTTTTCCACCATTTCCCTATCCAGCCCTCTCAGAATTGCTTGGAAAGATTCCCTGAATTCCTCCTTTTCTTGTTCTTTAGTAGTTGGTCCCAAATTGATAGTTTGTACTCTGTAGTCAGATGGTTGGACCTCATCTTTGAACTTGTTGGCTGGAGGAATGACTACATGAACAACTCTATTGTTGAATTCATCTTGTGTAATCTTTGAGATGGTTCTAGCTCTCTTCCTTTGCTTGGGCTGACCCCACTATTCTAGCAAAGCATCCTAGCTCGGAGTTTCTTCTAGCACAATTATATGGGCCTTTTACTTGTCCTTTTCTCAATCCAATCCAGAACTGTTGGTTGTTCCACATTGATTTCCATAGAAGGGTTTTCCTATTCACCTCTATTTTTTTGTGGTTTATCATTCATCTCCCTAATTTCAGGCTGACTCCCCTTTTCATTAGTAGCCTTCTTCTCTAAAGACCGGGATTGCTTCTTCAGAATTATCCAAGATCCAACATTCCTATCATGTGTATCAAAGTTGGACTGACCTAGCTCCTACAACATTTGTTTCCATTATTCATTGGTAGAATTAGAGGCTTCATCATCATCTAACTCCTATTTCTTAGGATTATTAGATATATTCTCCCCTTCTCCTAGAAATTCCTCTGAGTTCTATACATTTTTGAGGAGAATCAATCCCAATATTCACCTTGTCCTCTGGATTGGTAGTAGCAAGCACCTCCTCATCATGTACCTTCTCCTCTACCTCCTCTTCTTGGGATGCTTTATGCTTGGGTAGGCTCTTTCTCACATATACTTTGGGTTTCTCCCCAGGGCTTTCTAAATCCACAACCTCAATTGAAGAAGGAGCATCATTTTATGCATCACTCCTATTAGCCTTTTCTACCTTCTATCTCTCTATAATCAATCTCCTTTTCCTGTTTGGTTGAGATGTTTCACCTTCTACAACAATAGCACTTACCTACAGAGTCTTCTCTTTCACAGGGGATGGTTTCTCTCCTTGTTTTGCTTGTGTCTAGCTTTTAGTTCTCCTCTTTATTGTCATTGGTTTTCTTCCTTCGAGCTCTTCACCCCCTTCAAACTCGAAGACATCATCCTTTCCACCATCAACCTCTTCTTCAGAATGGGACTCTGTGTCTCCCATCATGTCATATGTGAATTTGATGCCATCAGCCTCTAGTTCCTACATCTTTCGTCTCACCTACTACCTTGAATATTCCTTGACTGGCTCAATTATTTGGTCCAGATCCATTTCTTCCTCCTTAGACCAATTTATTTGTGGAAAAGGCTTGTTTATGTAAGGTTCATAATCATGTTTTTGTATCAATTTCACTTCCTCATCTTGCACCTAATTAGGGACTTCCACTATCTTGTACAGTCTTATCATTTTGAGAGGAATCTGGGAGAGCCTTCTTCTAATAACCTTAAATTCATCCATGCAATTGGCCCAATAGTCCTCAATATGATCCATGTGTCAAAATTTCCTATTAGCCAGCTTCATGGCTCTACCATATGGGTAAAAATCATCTATATTTGTGTGGGAGTAAATCTCGAATTGTGTTATCTCCTTCTCAGAATGTTGGGCACTTTGGATGGAAGGACATGATTCCAAGGTTCCAATCATCAATGAAAATTCAACTCCTAATCCCTTCTTTTTCAGCTCCAACTATAAAATTTTCTTAAAGGGCACCATCTACGTTGTCAATTCTAGCATTATAAGCTTGTTGGTTGGGTACCTTAGTAGTCTGAGCGGGACAACAGGGGATCCTTGCACTCATATGCATGAAAACTTTGGAAATTGTATGAACCACTTCCCATATTGTTTGATCAAGTCCATAGCATCTATGTTTATCCTAACATTAAGGACATTCTGCAACAACCTGCGAATGAACATGAAGAAAGCATCATTATCCCTTCTATAATTGGAAGTTTAGTATTACAGTTGAGGATATACATGCCAAATTTTGTCCTTTCCCAATACTCCCTTGAAAATAAAACCCCTATACTTGGTCTTATGTGCTAACATATATACAATATAGGATGTCATGGTGAAATTATTTGTTTCCTGCACACCTCTCAGTTGAGCATCCAAGTTGTTACTTATGATTCTCGGCCAATTGTAATGCTTATTGGCCACAATTCATGTGATGGGAAAGAACATCTAAGACTGGAAGCAGTGAGCATGCTCCAACCCCATTACTCTGCCTAGGAGGGTTATCATGTCATGGTACTCCATCTTGAAATCACTATAGTGTAACTACTTGGGAAGCTTGGAATAATGAGGCTACGGCTTCAAAATCCAAGAATTCTTCATCATCTCCAAAGTCCTGTTAGGATTTTCATCACAAAACTTGATTGCTTCGCCTATGTTTATCTCTTCAATCAAAGGGTGGTGTAAAGCAATGTGGAAGACTTCTGCAATGGATTCCTCTGTGAGATTAGCCATGACTCTTTTGTGTGATCCAATTCTGATCCTTGTTTTGGAATCATAATGATTTGCACATTCTAGAACTAGCTCCGGACATAATTACGTTGGATGAAATCTTACTTCCTATGCCAAACTAGTGTGAGTGAGAACTTGAGCCAACTGAGTGGGTGAATCACCGTACATTCTTTTATGAAAATCATCATAGTCCACATGTCCAAGATTGGTGTCTCCAATCCTAGCCCAAGTCAAGGAATTTTTTTATTTAGGCCAGATGCCTTTGAAATCATACTTCATTCTTTCTTGCCTTCGTCTGACCTTTTCTTGCACCTAAGAAACCTTTGTCTTCTTGTTGAGACTCACTTCCCCTTGCATCTGTTAGAGGAAGACACTAATCACCAAGGACATAATAGCATATCCTACTAATACAATCCTTCTTGTCAATCATACTTGATTAATGCAAACAAGAGAACATTACTAAGTGCATATTGAGTATGCCATTATGAACTCCAAATGGTAACATGAGAAGCTTAACCCAGCTCATTAATGAAATAGACATGAAGGAACTAATACATAATGAATGCAAAAATAATGAATCGATTTCACACTTAAAAGGTTGATCTACCCAAATGAGGAATCATGATCATTAATGTGTGACAAATGACTTCATTCAAAAGGTTTCATCACCAATCCACACTAATTCAAATGTTAAATCACCAAATAAGCTCATCCAAATATGTGCGAGGTACCCCGAGCAAGATATGAAGAAGATCAGTTAATCAAATCTAGCTCGGATTTTCCAGCCAAACTATGGTTTGGTTAATCCAAGCTAGCTCAAATTTCCCGAAATTTCCCCATTTGCTTCATTTTGACTTATAATCTTGATTGGATGATACTTGAGGTGCAAAATGATGTTTGTTGAAATCAAGATCACATTGAAAGTCTAATGTTTAAAGTGTGATTGAGGCTCACAAGGAAAATTTGAAATTATGACCAAAAAAGGGTGAAATTTGGCTAATCCAAGGGACCTCGAATTAGCTGACTAGATTAAGGCTCGGCTAATCCAAGGTACATTGGATTAATCAAACTTTTCCCATGACCAAAATTTTTTAAGGCATGAAACTTCATCAGGTTCATATGCCAAGTTCAAGCCAGATTCAACACCATTTATCGAGTTTATCACTTGTTTTGAATGGTTGAAACAATGAGGTTTTCCCACATTAATCCCTAAAATCATCAAAATATTATTTTCTATCAATGAATCCATGAAATAAAATGCTATGGTTTCAAAATGTGATGGGAAAAAGGCCAAGGGTTTAACAAATCTTCTAATCCATCCTTTGAATCAATAGGAAATTCTTTTCTCAATCGACATTAGAATCATACTCCACATGGTTTCTTTGAATGAAAACCCTAGTTCTGTTCAATTGGACATGCCCTAGAAATCTGGCAAGAAAAGATGAATCCAAAACAAACTCCCAAGTCCAACCAAGTTTTAATATCATCATTCATAATGCAAGGTTTAACAGTGAGGCAAAATTTAAAGAGGGAGGATGAGGACCAAAGAAAAATTTATGCTCATAAGAGTTATTGGCATCCATATGACACAAAGAAGCCAAAGTAGATTTAAGGGAAAAAATAAAGCAAATCGAATGACACGAAAACCCTTACCTTTAGAGTGTGCAAAGTCCAAAAGAATACCTACTAGTTTCCATGAAGAGGTTACCAAATTTGTGATCAAAGGCTCTCATCCAATGAAACTAGAAAAAAATTCAGTGGAAAATGGAAATCATGCAAAAATCACCTCAAATCAACCCGAAATAGAGGGGCATCAATAAGAAAAGCATGCATGTGACTGAATTAAATGGCCACAAACAATCTAGAATGGGGGGCAAGGTAATCGATAAAGTTGTAATTTAAAGCAGAAAGGAGGCAAGTTTCTTAATCAAACACCAAATAGAAAGCAGTTGATAAAATGATCGATCAAATGGTGTTAAATTTCCCAAAACATCCAGCATTTAATGCCCAAAGGTAGGGAATCAACAAAAAGAACCAAGCTTGAATTTCATCCAATCTAAGGTAGCTCAGATTAGCCAACTGGATTAAGGTTCAGCTAATTCGAGCTAGCTTGAATTAACTGAATTTCCTCCTAGACTTAGCCAATTTCGTTCGTGATCAAAATTTCAAGAGGGGGAAACATTCATGAGTAAGGCCAATGACCAAAAGTTGTAAATGCATCAAAATGTGAATGGAACGTTGAGTGCAAAGGTGAAGCAAGACCAAAATGACCAAAGCAACCAAAATGACCAAAACGACAAAAGAAAATAAGGAAAAGAGGGTCTCCACCCCAGCAGGGTGTGTATGTGAAAAGTGCAAAAAAACCAGCATATAGTAGCTAGCCTCCATCATGTACTCATCTCTCTTAGCCACCTGATACCTTGCTAAATCTCACTCTGCCCTACACCTATCCCAAAATCTATATATGGATCTCTTCTCCTGTGCCTGTGCCTCTTGTGCTAACTGCAACTAACCAATCTTTGATTGCACTTGAGTCACCTGCTTTATTGCTCTATCCCTCTCCTCCTGCACAGCCTGTACTTGTGCCTGCGTGATATCTCTCTCCCTCTGCAATGTCTGCAGCTCTACCCCTGTCTCGCTCACCTCGCCCTACATGGCTTGTGCCTATACTTGCACTACATCCCTCTTTCTCTCCACTACCTATATCTATGCTTGTACTCCATCTCTCTCTCCCTACAGAGTTTGTACTTGTACCTTTGTTGAATCCCTCTCATGCTACAGAGTTTACATCTATCCCACTATCATATCCCTCTCACCCTGTAGAGTTTGTACCTATGCCACTATTACATCTCTCTCGCCCCTCAAATTTTGTATCTACTCCATCATCTCCTCCTCTCTCTCCATAACCAACCCTATAGTCTCCGTCGACTGCTCTGCTACCTCTACTCTATCATGGAGCTCATCTTGCTCCCATCTCAAATCAGTCCTCTCCCTCAACAACCCCTCCACCTATCTCCTCAAATCATCGATATCTCTCTCTACCTCTGCCAGGGCCTCTGTTAATACCTAGTCAATCGATTCTTCGGGATTCTGCTATCCTCTGACCTATAGTATGGTCACCTCTACCTACAGTCTATCTAGCTCCCACATCACCTCTACTAGATCCTCATGCTCTCTCAATCTCTCTCCCTTAAGCTGAGTCACCTCTACTCGTAGCTAGCTCACCTCGACCTATAGTCCATCCCTCTTTGTCTATACCTCCTATTCATTCCACGATACTACATCGGTTAGGCCCCCAAAATCCCTTAACCCCTCTACTTGCACCCTGTCCACCTCTACATACAACCTGCTCACCTTAGTCTCCAACCTACTCCTCTTAGCCTTTGAATCCCTAAGCCTTTTCTCTTTAATCTGTAGCCTTGCCATGAACCCTCTCAACAGTATGGCCAAGTCCTCTAGTGGTGGTGGTACATATGGTACAATGGCCAATGGGTCAATCCCAGGAGCGTCTACCTCCATCACCTCCACCTATGGCTCATCTCTCTCCTCCTCTATCTCGGCCTCCTCCTGGTCTCTCCTTCGTGGTCGGCCCATCCTCCTCACCCTCCTCTCCTGACCTCCTACCTCAACCTCCTTCAGTCCTCTCCCCTACTAACCTCCTGCTTCATCTACCTCCTTCCCTCTCCTATGTTGTCCTCACATCCTCCCCCTCCTCTTTCAAGCTAGTCTCAGTTCATCCTCTAGCTCAAAGCCAAGTGCCTTTGTAATTAATTCCACTATTGTAATTTGTGTTGGTCAGTGATGGGAAAACCACGCAGAGAATCTCACTATCACCCCCACATCTACTCTCCCTCCTCTCCTACCTGGGTAAGGTACCTCTCGAAGCTCCTCCCACTACTATCTCACAAACTCAGTAATAATTTTCTCCCTCTATGGTCGCTCTTGCATGATTCACCTGAATCTCTCGAGTCTATGAGGAATGTTCTTCTCAATCCCCAACTATCTCATCACCCAGTCCACCCTATGTAACTCCACTGTATAGGGATCTTTCCTAACTATATAGGATATGAAGCAGAAATATCCTTATGTCTCTCCTCCATCCAGAGAACTACCACATTATGTGGGGCCTCCACACTATCTAATCCTCCTGTAGATCATCCAATGTCCTCCTCCATCTATCTAGATCACCGAAGCCCTAATAATGAAATACCTAGCCATACTTCATCCCATACCAGCATGCCACTAGTAGTGTAAGATCCTACAACACTCCTACCACCACTCCTAGCCTAGCCACACTAATGTGATCCTAGACCCATATCCGTAACATCACCTTTGTAACACTGAGAGCCCCTCGATAGCACACTATGTGCATATCCCTGTATAACTAAGAGAACATAGATGGACCCCATGTGAACTCCCCCTCGCTCTACTCCATGATGTGTCTCACAACCTCCATATAATTTAGGCTTTAAAAGCATCCACTCATGTCTGGTATCAACAATTTTCTAATCAATCCACAAAGGTATAGTGGTAGTGGTGGTACCCCCAACCCCAAATAGTTGTCAAAATCCAATACCATCCCCTGAAGAGGTAAGTCCTCTCATCCAAATAGGACCCATAGGGTCTGATCTAGCTCCTCACCCTCTGATCTAATCTATCTCACTAGGTGGCCCACTATTGGTAACCTCAAAATCCTCCACATGTCCTCGAGGGTGACAGTCATCTCCCCTATCAGGAGGTGGAATGTCGAGGTCTCTAAGCTCCATCACTCTATAAGAGTAGTAAGTAGCACTCAATGCACTCTAATTGTGGGATACCCCAACATGTGTAGAAGACCCGCTTGTGCCAATGCCTTGTAATCCTCCCCATTCATCACTACTATAGTCGCCCCCAACACATCTGAACACCTCTCTCACATTCATTGGCTATCAAACCACTACATCCAAACCACACAACATGTCGGTCATCTCACCATTTTCTTCATCTTTCTCTCTTTTCCACTTCCTGGCCCTGGGTTTTCATCTCAACAATTTCCCCCCTTTCTTGAGCCAATTTCCCCAATTTCCCCAATTTTCCTTTTTTCATTGTCCTTGCCCATTTTGTGGGCGTGTTCACCCTTTTTCTGCCTTGCTGCTCTTTCTTGGACACACCCACCCTTGGGTAGGAAACTCCATCCACCCTTTGGGCACACCTACCCTTTAGATGGGTGAGTGCACCCGCCCCTTGGATGAACCCACCCTCAGGATAGGCACACCCATCCATCCTTGGGCAAGCCCGCCCTTGGGACTGGTGAGCCCACCAGTCCTTGGGTGAGCCCACTTGGGGACGAGCAAGCCCACCCATCTCCCTCGGTTGGGCTCCCCCGACCATCTAGCGGGTGCCCCTACCCATCCAGTAGGCACCCTTGCCTGCCATCGTGGGCAAGCGCTAACACCCAACCAATGAGCGATCCCGCCCACTCCCATGGGCGGGTGAGCCCACCCATCTAGCAAGTGGCTTCACCTACCTCTTCGGTGAGCAATTCCATCCAGCGAGTGGGTGAGCCCACCAACCCACCAACGTGGGTGGTCACACCCCTAGGATGGGTGCATTCACCCATCCTTTGGGTGCACTCACCCATTTCATGGGTGGAATCACCCATCCTCAGGGCATAATCGCCCCTTCCCTAATTTATTCCCTTTTTTGGTAGATTTTCCCGATTCATGGGCAAGTCTGCCTCTTTCTGATAACCATCTTGCCCATTTTGGGATTTTTTTTCATTTTTTAGGTGAATATGCCACCTCAGTAGGCACATCCGCCCCCTTCCCCATTGTCTCTAAACTGACGATTTTTCCTAACCCATAGATGAAATTATAATTCTGTTTCCTACCCATTTTACTAATCTACCCAACCCCCAAAACCCATGTTTTTAAATTGCATAAAAATTCAAAAATACGTCAAAAGTAGCTTAAAATCACAAAGAGGGTTTTGGGACTAACCTGGCGTAGAACCGTGCGCTCATGGAAGAATTGTCGTACCTCCTCCCCCCGATGGATGATGTTGTCATTGAATTCCTTGGCCATCCTCGTCTCCTTCTTCTTCTCTTCTCTCTCTCTCTCTCACTCAACTACCAGGTGTGCAAATGAGGAATAGTAATTCCTAAAATTACTATAAGTAACTTTCCCCCTTTTTTCAACTTTTTTAAGTTGAGGGTATTTTTACCCTTTATTTAACCTCTTTTTAATTTAAATCATCCTCTACCTTCCATAGGCCGCCATTTGTACACCGTGTGTCTGTTTGACTCCGTTCAAAAGCTAATCTTCATGGTTTTTTGAGCTCTTTCCAATAGTACCCTCTATTTTTTCATATCAAGTTGTTTAGGGTCCCTTTTTCTTCCCTCATCGCCCTCTTGAGGGGGCATACCCTACTATTTTCCTCCATTCCTTCGTCATAGTCATTTTCTTGCGAGATCGGGGCACCTCCTTTCATTGCCCACCATCTAGGTAAATTATGTAACCTCTCCCATGTTGGGGCATCATTTTCTAGTCACTTCCTCTATAGAGTCATCTACATTTATTTTTCTTCAAAACACTGTTATTCTAACAATATTTTGAAGAGGGAAAAAATTTAGACATCCAAATTTGACCACTCCCATATGGTCAAATTCATCCCTTTCATTCGTCTATTTTATCAATATTAATTAAATGATATATTTAATTAATATTTACCCCTTTTTTCCTAAGGTTTCTAAAGTATTTAATTTAATAATTAAATACTTTACCTTTCATCCCTTCCTCTCTAAATTAAATAAATATATCTATTTATTTAATTTAGTCATTTTGTTTTTTGAATTTAAATCAATTTTAAATTCTCTCTTTTCTCTCTCCTTGTCACATCGTCCATAATCCTCTTCTAATCTGGATTAGTTTAATTAATCCATTATTAGGATGTGCACACCCTTAATTTGGATTAATGTCACATCCTCCATATTTTTCCACTTGCCTCTAATCCCTCATTATTCTTCTTAATCACCTATTTTCACAAACTTAATCTCATCCTCATGCCATTTTTGGTATTCCTTTAAGTGAACCTATCATAAGTTCTTTCCTTATTCATCCTAGACAACCTCTTCCCCATGTGAATTAAAAATCCACATTTATTCCCCCAAAGCTCTCCTCTTCCCCATGTAGGTTGTTGGGAAATTTCAAAATCTCTCATAAGTCATATCACCCACATAGGGACAAGGACCTCCTTTATGAGGACCTTATCTTATCCCCAAGGTACTTCCAATCATGTGAATTAAAAGTTCACATTTATTACTCCAACATTTCTCACTTCCTCATGATGATTAGTGAAGAATTCTAAAATTCCTCACATGTCAACATCCTTCCACATGGGGACAAGAACTTCCTTTTTGAGGAAATCTTCCCATAATCCCAAGGTACTTGTAGGTACCTCCACCTCACATGCCCTTTTTCCACCTCATTTCCACATTGCAAGACATGAGGGTTTGTGAGTCCTCAACTCACCACAACCCTTCATCTTGTCCATGTTAGCTAAATCCTAGCCATCTAATCTTCTAGAGACTCTTCCCTTAAAATAGAGGATTTGGTCTCATTTTCTCATTCACCACAATTACATGCATTCATTCACAATTAAAGCACACTAGCAATCTCAAGCACTCTCATCCTCCATTGTCGAATCTTCAAGCTCCCTTTGCATTCATCTCATACGTTTAACCCAAAACCCAAATCCATCTTTGCATTCTCCATTTAATCCTCATCTGTTTGCATCTCATTTTAGGTGATTTTCCATCAAGGAGCACACAAATTATCAACATCAAAGGACCAACCAAAGAATCAACTTGAGCAAGGTATAATTTTTATTTTATCTTTCTTTTTCTCAAGTTCAACTAGGCTTATCTTGAGGTGGTGTTTTGTGTATTTCTCTTTTTTCTTTTTCTATGATTTTACATCACTTAGGGTAGGAAAAACATGTTGCACACACTAACAATAATTAATAAGATTATGAATGTGAAAGGGAGCATCATTCACCTTATCCCAACATTGGGATGAGCCATTGTTGATCCCAATATTAGCAAAAGCATCCACAATAAAATTTCACTCCCTCTAGATATGGGAGATGTGATATCACCTAAAGAGTTAAGGATCGAAATAGAATCCTTTTTAAAAATTTCAATAGGCCGACTTGGGCTATTTAAATTTTTTAGTCAATTGATAATATTTAAAGAATCTCCTTCAATCCATTTCTTATAAAAACCCAAGGAGTAGGCTAAATTCAAACTATTGTAGGCAACCAAAGCTTCGACAATGTGGTTTGTTTGTGTTCCCAAAGAGAGTGCCACTACCAATATAAACCTATCATGCTCATCTCTTATCACCTCCTCACTACTTACAAGCCTAGGATTTCCCTCGGTTTTCCTATCAAAATTAATTTTGATCCAACCTCATGGAGGAGGTGCATCCAAACAAAATTATTTTTATAATTCTTCACTTTGTTGATTGGGGTTGATATATCATATCGTAAACACCAGTTATGCACCACTTGCTTATCATAATAAGAAACAAGAACAACTAAAGTTCAACCCACATACTTATTGAGAATCTCATATATAAAAAAAATTCCTTGATAGAGTAGAAAATTTTGACAGAGACTCTTTTATTGGTAAAATAAGACTCTCTAAAGACATGCTTCTTCCTCTCTTTCCAAACCCACCATTCCACATAGGGAATCATTAAGGATCAAAGACATGGAAGAGAAGGATTAGGGGTAGGAGTTGTAGGAGCTGAGATATAGCTCATAGAACATGTTAGAGTCACTCAAGGACTCAAGCCTCCAAGATCATCTACAAAAGCCAACAAAAACCTTCGACAAGAGGGAAAAGGAAGAACATGACATTGCAACAATGGATACAAGATGTGGTCAATATGAAATACTCAAGATTGCAATAATATATTGGACTTACACAACACTCAACTAAGCTTTTAGAATTAAATGCACATATGAATCATTTCTTATATAGGAAAGGAGTGAGATAGGATTAGACAAGATCATAATATGTGTCTTAATCCTATTACATGAGACAACTAATTCATAACAACCTAGAACACAAGCATTAAACCCTAAATGCAAAATATTAAATGCATGAGAGAATTATCAAATTACTAGATAACTAAAATTAAATAATGAGACATGGCCCCATTATAACTAACTTCTAGAAATGGAAACTAGGAAACTTAACTCCTAAGTAAACTTACAATGATGTGAATAGGTCCTCCCTAATAACTAGTTAGGAAATAACCCCATTCACACCAACACACCCCATAAGTGCAACTTAGGGAGTGAAATTATTATGCAAATGATGCAAAGATGGGTCTTGTCTATGAGGCCATGTTAGGTACTCATGTATAAATGAAAATGAAACTAATATCTCAAAAACAAAGAAAAGGAGAAAGCCTAGTGGGACAAAATTCCTCTCCAAAAAAGAGATGCAATACAAGAAAATACTCCCAATGAAGAGTGAGAAAGACAAAACCCCATGCGAGGAAAAAGTCCCCCCCATAAGAGAGAAGTAGAAGAGAGACCATGCAACCCCCCCTCACTATTGAGTCTCCTGCAATGATGGTAGAAGTTCGAAAATGAATGTTGAAGATAATACAAAAGCATCAAACAATGTTCCTCCCCTTAGGAAGAAACAAAACCAAGATGGTATGCAGGATGTTAGGAATATCGACGATGTATGATGTCTCTAAAGATGGTTCAAGTGTCTCCATGTAGATGTCAAAAGCTATCACACACCAAATAGGTATTCTAGGCAACACTATCAAAGAAGACAATCTAGAATATCCTAGAAGCAATTGTAGAACACAATCCAAAGACAAGGATACCTCCTCTAAAGAAAAAGAAGCATCCTCCCAATTCTATCCAAAAGAATCCACACTCACATAAAACTGCAAAGAATGATCATATAGAGACTAAACAAGAGGGTCAAATTGTTCCCTCACAAAAAAATGATGAATTCTATCAATGATGTCTCCTAAATTTGAAATGTGGGACTCACAAAACAAACCAACAATGTTTTTCAAGTACTCATCCCAATTATCCATATCTAGAAGATGATGAATGTCCTAGTACACTAAATCATAAGGATCCAAAACTGTGGAATCACAAGCATCCTTAGGTAAAATGGTAGATGAAGGATATGAGATCTTAGTGCGTGTCATTTGACTACACCTATCATCCCCCATTATTTCTTCAAAACATGAAGTAAGAACACTAGATGATTTTACCAATGCTAGATTACAAGAGCTCTCAACCTCAATATGTTGACTCATAGATGAAGAAGATGAACCCTCTAAATCTAGATTAGGATCCATAGAAACTGAAGTCTCAATAGATGTCTCTATAGGAGGAGAAGGAGAAGGTTCTATGTCATCAAAACTACCATACCTTTCCCAATGAGAAAGTGTTTTAGTTGTTTTATCATCAATAGTTCAAAAATCTGCAAGTGGAACAAGATAATCTACAACAAGATCCTATGGGACTATAGGTTGAGTCTCCATACATCTCCCAAAGTTTGGTCATTAGGTCACGATGGATATTACTACCATCAGTGGCCACTTGTGTATCAATATCACAACTACAACCAATTACTCCCAAGATATGTTATATTTTCATGTCCCACACAACTCTCTTCCATTTTGATGAAGGTTTAGGAACCAATCTATAGAGATATGAAAAAATATTAAGCCACCTATGATGTGTCAGGGTTCCATCTTTCCAAGACTTAAAGTTCCATAGATTTAACCTTATTACAATAGGATGTGTTTTGATGCCTATATTAAACTCCTCAATTTTAGTTACATAATAGACCAATCAAGAGACATAAGCCAACAAAAGAAAAAGATTACCCCCCAAAATTACTTAATCATGAAACCCCCCAAGAAAATATTATTTTATGAACTTTATACTTAGTGCGATTACAAGTGACACTTTCCAAAAATAGTGAAGTGGACTTGATTTTAGTTCATATAGATTGTCAAATATGGCATCAAGCTTAGAGTAAAATTTTTACAAAGAATGAGATCAATCTGATCACACCATTAGAAAGTACATGAAAAATTATGCACTTTCAAAAAATATCACTAAAAAATGATATTGTATTAGTGATAATGAATCCTCAGAAGTTCTCAAAATGAGAACAGCTCCACAATAGCTTTGAAAATCTGCAATTCTAAAAAAAATCAGGCACCAAAATAAAAAACCAACTACACCACTACATAGAGCACAAAATTTTGTCCCAAATCAAAAAGAATTTCTTGAAAAAATGGAGTCTGTATGACCAAGTTATGAGCTTTTGAATTTTTCCTCCAAAACGAAAAACTACCAACAAAGAAGGGGTCCAAATGGAGTGACCTATTGACAGCCATTTGGTTGTCAAATTCAAGACAATAAATATCAAAAACCAACTAAACATAAAATTTAACACAGTGTCAGACAATGTTCATTTGACTGTCAAATTTAACATAGTGTCAGACGATGCTCATTTGACCATCAAATTTAACACAATGTTTTTTGATGGTCATTTGGTCATCTAATTTAAGAGTCACATGAAAAAGCTAAATTTTTTTGCATGAAAATATGAAGTATTATATATGAAAATGGGCGTTTTCAGGCCTTTTTGGACATAACCATGAAGTCAATTTTCTCCCAATATGCACCTTACAAAATATCAAGCTTGAATCACCCTCAGTTTTGAGAAGGGGTTTTACAACTTTGAAGCTTTGATACCATATAGGTGCTGAGATAAACTCTAATACCATGTAGGATCTGAGATGTAGCTCATAGAACATGTTAGAGTTACTCAAGGACTCAAGCCTCCAAGATGATTTGCAACTTTTCCAACAAAAACCTTCCACAAGAGGGAAAAGCAGGAACATGAAATTGCAACAATGGATGCAAGATGTGGCCAATATGCAATACTCAAGATTGCAATGATATATTGGACTTGCACAACACTCAACTGAGCTTTTAGATGAATTAAACGTATATATTAAGCCTTTCTTACATATACAAGGAGTGAGATAGGATTAGACAAGATCACAACAAGTGTCTTAATCCTATCACATGAGACAACTAGCTCATAACAACCTAGGACACAAGCATTAAACCCTCAATGCAAAATATTAAATGCATGAGAGAAATATTAAATTCCTAGATAGCTAAAAGTAAATAAGGAAGCATGGCCCCATTATAACTAACTTCTAGAGATGACAAGTACAAAACTCAACTGCTAAGTAAACTTATAATAATGTGAATAGGTCCTCACTAATAACTAGTTAGGAAATAACCCCATTCACACCAACAGCCCCCATAAGTGCAACTTAGGGAGTGTAGCTATTATGTAAATGATGCAATGATGGGTCCCAACTATGAGGCCATGTTAGGTACCCATGTATAAATGAAAATGCAACTAATCTCTCACAAATAGAGAAAAGGAGAAAACCTAGTGGGACAAAACTCCTCTCCAAAAGAGAGATGAAATACACCAAAATACTCTCATTGAAGAATGAGAAAGACAAAACCCCATGTGAGGAAAAAATTCCCCCGCATAAGAGAGAAGTAGAAGACAGACAATACAACCCCCCCTTAATGTTGAGTCACCTACAATGATGGTAGAAGCTTGACATTGAATGTCAAAGACAATCTAAAAGCATTGAACAACATCCCTCCCCTTAGGAAGAAAGAAAACCAATATGGTATGCAGGATGTTAGGAAGATGGATGATGTATGATGTCTTTGAGGAATGTTGAAGTGTCTCCATGTTGATGTCGAAAGCATTCACACTCTAAACAGGCATACTAGGCCACACTAATGAAGAAGATAATCTACAATATATCCTAGAAATAATTGTAGAACACAATCCAAAGACAAGGATACCTCCTCTAAAGACAAAGAAGCCTCCTCCAAATTATGTTGAAAAGAATATAGCTCACATAAAACTACAAAGAATGATTATGTAGAGAATGAACATGAGGGTCAGATTGTTCCCTTGCAACAATTGAAGAAGGATCATCTCCATCGAAAAGAAGATGAATTTTATTAATGATGTATCCCAAATTTGAAATGTGGGACTCACAAAACAAACCAACAATGTCTGTCAAGTACTCATCCTAAGTAGCCATATCTGGAAGATGATGAATGTCCTAGTACACTATATCACAAGGAGCCAAAACTATAGAATCACAAGCATCCTCAAGTATAACAGTAGATGAAGGAGATGAGATATTCGTGCATGTAATTTGACTACACCTATCATCCCCCACTGTGTCTTCAAAACATGATGAAGTAAGAACACTAGATGATTCTGCCAATGCTAGATTACAAGAGCTCTTGGCCTCAATATGTTGACTCATAGATGAAGAAGATGAACCCTCTAAATATGGATTAGGAGCCATAGAAACTAAAGTATCAATAAATTTCTCTGTAGGAGGAGGAGTAGGTTCTGTGTCATCAAAACTACCATACCTTTCCCAATGAGCAATTGTTTCAGTTGTTTTATCATTAATAGGATAAAAATCTACAAGTAGAACAAGACAATTTGCAACAAGATCCTCTAGGACTAGAGGCTCATTTGAGTCTCCATACATCTCCCAAAGTTTGGTCATAAGGTAACAAGGGATCTCAATACCAGGTATGTGCACGATCATGATGGGCCAAAAAGTGGTGATATGATGGGTATGTGTAGGGTATGTGGCTGATGACTATTTTTTAACCCAAAATCGATGAAACAAAAAGGGTTTTTAAAGGAGATTCTCAACTTTCCACCAATATAAATTATTCTTTACTTTGAATTTAATACATAATTTTTATTCATTTTCAATTTGAATTACGACTAAAGTCCTGATTGATAGGCTGATTCATAAACATCTATAGCTTTCAAAAAATATCACAAATTTTTAATCCAAAACATGCTTCACATTTTATGCTTTGCATACTATAGGATTAAAAAAAAAAATTGAATTTCATGAAGTTTTGACCAAGTTAAGGTGGTCAGACATAGTAGTTTTTAATATTTTTTAAAATTTGTAATAAAAAAATCATAATTAATTATTTACTTGGAAAAAAATATAAAAAAATATGAATCACATCCTGAAATGAATCCTCTACTTATATCTAAAATATTATAAAAAAATACTATCATTTTATTGTGGTTAGGGTGGTCAGATAGACACCTACTTCTTCTTTTTTCCTTGAAATTTATGTACTACTACATTGAAATTTCAAATTTTCACCAAATAGATTTTTTTTAAATAAACCTAGTAGTTAAGAAACTATATTCAATTTTCTAAAGATTCTATTTTTACATATTTTTGAAATAATATAGATAACTTATTCAAATTTTTATGTCAAGTTGCCTAACTCTGATTTTTCTAAATTTTTTCCCACTTAAGGGCCTATTTTTTCCATGATGATCCTCCACATACCCTACCATCAGTCACTACTTGTGCATCAATATCATAACTACAACCAATTACTCCCATGATATGTTCTATTTTCATGTCCCATGCAACTCTCTTCCATTTTGATGAAGGTTTAGGAACCAGTCCATAGAGATATAGAAAAAGATTAATCCACCTACAATGTGTTAGGGTTCCATCTTTCCAAGACTTAAAGTTCCATATATTTAACCTTATTACATCAATATATGTTTTGATTCCCATATTAAACTCCTCAATTTTACTTACATAATAGACCAATAAGAGACATAAGACAACAAAGGAAAAAGATTACCCTCCCAAATTACTCAATCATGAAACCCCCAAAGGAAATATGATTTGTGGAACTATATACTAAGTGTGATTGCAGGTGCCACTTGCCAAAAATAGCAAAGTGGACTTTATATTAGTGCATATAGATTGCCAAATTTGGCATCAATCTCAAAGTAATTTTTTTATGAACAATGAGATCAATCTTCTCACACCACTAGAAATTAGATGAAATATTATGCAATTTCAAAAAAAATCACTAAAAAATGTTACTGTATGAGTGATAACTGATCCTTAGAAGTTGTCAAAATGAAAATGACTCAACAACAGCTCTAAAAATATAAAATTATGAAAAAAAATAGGGACCAAAATAAAATACCAACTACACCACTACATAGATCATGAAATTCTACACGAATTATAAAAAAATCTTTGAAAAATGGAGTCCATATGACCAAGTTATGAGCTTCTGAAGTTTTCCTCCAAAATGAAAACAACCAATGAATAATGGTTTTGTTGAAGAATATTTTACTCGCATCAAATAGGGTGAATAAATTCTTCACAAACAAAACTGCAAGGAGCCTATCCTTCTTGAAAGATATGGAACAAAGACAACCTAAAGGGGAATTCGGCAGTAACAGGGCAAAGATTGGCTTTCGTTCAATCCCAATTCTTTGATAACAAGGTCATGGTTGCACTAGTGTCAATCTCAGGTACTAATGTGATATTGTTGTTAATCTCAAAGGGACTATTGTAAGTTGAATATTTTAGGTACTTGATTTTCAATTGAAGCATTTAAGTTCAAGTATCATGAAATTGAAAGATTTGGAATAATATTTCATGAACATCACAAATTCTTTCCTATCACTTAAGTAGATTTAGCATTAAGCATTCAAAAGCTTTATGGAAAACAAAATATTTTCAATAAAATTCCTTCCATTCATTTAAATTTTGGAACATTTTCAAGAATTTAAAAATCTATTCTAAAAAAAAGGTACAAAAACTACTAAAAATTAAAAGTTTCTCCCAATTATTCCCCATGGATGCTCCAAAGAATCAATTAAAATAAATCAAACCACTTTATATTTCACCAAATTACTTCACAGCTACATATAAGATGATGCAAGATTTTAAAGAGAGGGGTTCCATTTCTAGACACCAAGTAGGATTTGTATGCACCCTTAAATGGCGTAGCATATAGTCTTGTTTGGTTGAACTAACAAAACTAGCTACAAAAGATAATAAGATAGGTAGATATCTAATAAGCTCTAATATTAATCAATGTCTATGTGCATACAAAGTCTTACACTGGAATGGATCATAAAATAGGAAAAAAGAACAAAACTTAAAAGTTTATGCTCTTTTGACATCCACAAATTCTGAATTTAAAATAAAAAAGGGATCCTCTAGCCTTTTATAGAACACAAGGCTCTGGAAAGATAAGACAAATACATAAGAGGAAATCCAAGGGACCAATCTCATCAAGGCAAGTGGAATGTAGTGACCAATAGGAGAATTGTAGTTGAAGTCAATGGAAGTCAACTCTAATTACACTTTGAAGCTCTTCAAGTGTTAACCTAGAATCTTCATTAGGATGATACTTCAAATCATGATAATGTGTAGGGACTTCCCATATATTTAGAATGAACAAGTGAAATTTTCACCCCTACACATCACTTGGCTCTGGTTCTATCACTCTCGAGAATGGGCTCTCTCAAAAATTAACATTTGTTTCCACGGCATGTGAAATACTGAGATCCTCGGTATTCTGGTGGACTCAAAACTGTCTACATTATAATATCCCAAACTAATCAAACTAGACTGAAAATGATTTTTTCCATGATTCAAGTTTTCCTAACCTTCCATACCCAAACTTTGCATCACAATCTGCATCTCCTACAATCACAAATTCCACACATTAAATCCCTTTAAAAGAAAGAAAGCATTTATAACATCTCATGTAAATAAAACCATTATTCTAATGTTAATATAAAAAAAAATCTCATAATTAACATGACTTTTAAGCATATCACAAATCCTCACATATATATCGGATTACTGGGATCATTAGATAAACTTAAAATTTAAACATTTTCACTTCACATTACAACTTGGTACCCGGTACTTGGTATTCAACTATACCCACTTACTTCCTCAGACCTCTGTTATACTGAAACTCCATCATACCGAGCTGGAGCCTTCCATTTAAAATTTCATTACCTTTCACCCTTCCATATGTTTCTGGTACCTGGTACCAGGTGCCTGAAACACTTTCATTATGAATTACTTTCATTATCAAAGATTTCTCCTCTTCACTTCCAGTGATCTTTCAATTTGCTAGCTCCTACTATAAGAGTTATTTTTTCCACTTGGTTTTAAGTCTTGGGGCATGCTGTGAGACCACAAAACAACTTACAACCAATAAAACCAAATTTAAACAAAACTAGAAATTAAATCACCCATCGTAAATTAAAATTTATACATATTTTAAAACAATAACTTCTACCTTTATCTAGATTCTAGCATAAAAAAATAAAAATCCACTAGAAACATCCATGTGTGCTATGATTAATTCAAAAAATTTAGAACTTGGTAAAAAGAATCAGTTCATTAACATTCAACTACATAATATAGTAATCCTCCAAAGCCAACCAGGGCTAGAGCCTTGCTACTAGTCAAGCTTACATAGCCCCGACAAGGTTATCTCCATAATTCCCCCAAACATAGTTCTATTACCGGTCAGGCATCCATAGCCCCAATAGAGTTATTTGGATAGCCCAAAGATTTGATATCCCTATTTTTTTTATATAGAAATGATTGCTCATTTTCACTTTCGATATTTGAATGGTAGCTCTTTTATCAACTTGCAAGCAATGAAGCACCACTATTAGGTTGGGAATTATAGTGGTAGCGAAGGTTACTTTTTTTTTCATTCAATGCAAATCCCTTCATCAATTCACTACTTCCCAAAAACTCATTTAATGATTCCCTGTAGGTGTATGTTTCTAGCTGAATTTCACCAATTTATGTCAAATCTTAGCTAACTGTAGCTCGTTATATGGTTAAAAAATATGTATAAATTAAAATTTAGCAATAGACAACTTAATCACCAAATTTAAATCTAAATTTAGAAACATTAGTTACCACCCTTCCAATTAAATTTTATGGCAACTACTAAAATGTCTACTAGCAATTTCAACTTGATGATGCTATACTTCATTAATGAATTAGAAATGTCATGATTACCTTGAAACATGACCACATTATTCTGCATCAAATTCGTATGCCTTATTATGCATGTATTATCTCTTCAACTCACTCCGGTGATGACATGTACTACCATTCTAGATTCATTTTCCTTTTTATTCCGCACACATAAGCACCCTCATAATTAATACAACTCTTTAAAAGAATTGAAATGACCACTATTAATTTTGAATCTTCAACTTGCTTGATTCACAATCTTTGTACTGCTCAAATTTGAAGCAATTTTCTACCAGATATGTGCAAACAATTAATTTGATTTAACCTTTAACTCTAAAGATAATTATCCAGCTGCCACTTCACTTGTAGTTTCTAAAAATCAATTTCTCAAGGCAACTATGTACCACAAATTTCTTACGACTTTCTATGAATTCTTACATTTCTTAAATTATTCTCACTTTTTATTTCTCTTTTCATTTTATTTAAACAATTTTTCTTTGTGTTTTTGCATTTGCTTCTTAGCCATGGATACTTCAATTTTCTCGAGTTGTTCTCATAGACATAATGTTTTCTTAGGGAGCATCACATCACAAAGGCTTGAAAAGGTTTTCTTCATTAGGACTTCCAATTTTACTATGCCAAATTTATGCTTAGTCCTTGGGGAAAAATATGTTGCATCCAGCTACTACTTTCAATTATATTCCGATATAGCTTCTCACTTTGTAGTGTCGCTTCTAGACATTGGGCTATCTGTTGAAGAAGTTCGCGTTGCTACAAACTTGATAGTGAAGCCAGAATTCCTAGAGAATCTACATACCATTTTATCTATTACACATCCGACCATAGGAATTCCCTCCAAGGATGATATTCCTCAGTTCCTCAAACACGGGGAAGTGGTTCCACTTTGGCCTTTTCTTACTAATCTCCATATCCAAGACTTTGAAGTTCACTGGGAACTTTCCTATATAGGGTATTTAGCTATAACAGAAGAGGCATCCCATTCGATTGAATGGTTACTATCATCTACAATGTTGCTAACTCTTTTTGACCTTTTTGATTTTTTAACAAGGATTTTTGATATCTCTTGTCTATACGTGATACACACACACACACACACACACACACACACACACACACACACACACACACACACACACATATATATTTTTTGTACATTTTAAAGCATGTTTTACTATGTATGGTTTTATTGTTTCACTTTCACAGCTCAATTTTATAAATGTTTGGATTAACTCTCATGTGTAAGCTAGGTTTAAGTAGAATTTGCTAATGCAGAGGCCAAAAAAAAGAAAACAAAACAAAAAAAAAGAAACAAACACAAAACCCTACAAAAATTAAAACTAACCCTAACTACCCTAACTCTAACATAAAAAAAGATTAACTCTAATAAAGCAATTTACCTAAATTTCTACAACTTTTTCTTCTACAATTTTGGTACAAATTACAACAGGCTTATCTTTGAATTCACTCCTCAAGATTTTCAATATTCTATTGTAACAATGACTTATCTTAAATTTTTTGTGTTTAAACATCATAAATTCAAAAGCATACTTACCAATAATTTGGTTGATATGCATGAAAACAAACTCATTAGAGATCTATTGCATACATTTCATTTCATGCGACAATACTCTACCTTCCTCAAACCCTAGTCTATTTCCATGAATGGCTATGTCTATTTCTTTGCTTCCTCTTCCTTTGAAAATATTTATATCTTCGGCCCTATCTTCACTTTGTATTTTGTTAGACCAAGATATATCACTATTTATATAGTTATCAAAGAGAGAAAAAATAAAAATCTAATATTTTGTATCTTGCATAAAATCAGGAAATTTTCTTTTTATAGCTTGTGACTTTTCAGCTTGGAGCAAAATACACATGTTTCCCACTTGATTTTCTCGCTCTTTGTTGTTATCTGCATTTTCCATGTATACAGGGAATGATGATTCATCAATGTTGTTTCCTCATTTGAGATGAAATATCTATGAATCTCGACATTCTCACCTATTTTCCTACAAAATGCTATAATTTTCTTTACAATAATCACAGTTTTTCAACTATTTTTGTATATTTGTTAATTTTTTAATATTTCCAATTCTACTAGGGAAAAATAAAATTCTCTTTAACAATTCCTTTCTTTTAGCAGTTAAAACTTCCTTTGTTAATGAAATTACTCTATTTATGGCCAAACTTACCTAGTTAGAAAAAAGTCACACTCAAGTTCACCGTGATAAGTTGTATCATGAATTTGACACTCAGTGATTCTTCCAAAAGTAAAAAACTCAAAGGATACAATTTTTGGTTAAATATTTTCCAAAGTTTTTCAACTTCCTTACCAAAAAGCCAGCTTGCATTCAAGTTCTCAATTACAAGCTCTTTACCAAACTTAGAACTAGTTTTTCAAAGGTATAGTTCTCCAATTCCAAAGAATGAGACCTAAAATATTAAACGTGGCCCTCCTTCTAGTGCCAATTCCTTTTGACAATGATTTTACTCATAGCAAACAAGGTGAATAAATTCTTCATAGACAAAACCACAAAGAGCCTATCCTTCTTGAAAGATATGGAACAAAGACAACCTAAAGGGGAACTATGCATTAACAGGGAAATTATTGGATTTCATTCAATCCCAAGTCTTTGATAACTAGGTCACAGTTGCACCAGGGTCACTCTCAGGTACTAATGTGATATTGATGTTAATCTCCAAGGGACTATTGTTGTAAATTGAATATTTTAGGTATTAGATTTTCAATTAAAGCATTTATGTTCAAGCATCATAAAATTGGAAGATTTTCAATAACATTTCATGAACATCACAAATTATTTGCTATCACTTAAGTAGATTTAGCATTAAGCATTCAACAACTTTATGGAAAAAAAAAAAAATTCAATAATATTCCTTCCATTCATTTAAATTTTGGAACATTTTCAAGAGTTTAAACATCTATTCTGAAAAAAAAGTATAAAAAATACTAAAACTTAAAAAATTATCCCAGATATTCTCCATGGATGCCCCAAAGAATCAATTAAAATAGAGAAAACTACTTCATATTTCACCAGATTGCTTCACAGCTACATATAAAATGGTGCAAGCTTTTAAAGAGAGGGGTTTCATTTCTAGATACTGAGTAGGTTATGTATGCACCCTTAAATGGCACAACATATAGTCTTATTTGGCTGAACTAACAAAACCAACTACAAAAGATACTGAGATAGGTAGCTATCTAATAAGCTTTAATATTAATCAATGTCTATGTGCATACAAAGTTTTACACCAAAATAGTTCAGAAGATAGGAAAAAAGAACAAAACTTAAAATTTTTTGCTCCTCTGACATCCACAAATTTTGAACTTACAATTAAAAAAAGAATCCTTTGGCCTTTTATAGAACACAAGGCTGAGGAAGGATAAGAAAAATCCATGAGAGGAAATCCAAGGGACCAATCTGATCAAGGCATGTGGAATGTAGTGACCAATAGGAGAATTGTAGTTGAAGTCAATGGAAGTCAACTCCAATTACACTTTGAAGCTCTTTGGGTGTTAACCTATAATCTTCACCAAGATGATACTTCAAATCATGATAATGTGTAGGGCCTTCCCATATATTCAGAATGAACAAGTGGAATTTACACCCACACACATTTCTTGGCTCTAGTTCTATCACTCTCGGGAATGGGCTCTCTCGAAAATTGACATTTATTTCTACTGCATGTGAAATACCAAGATTCTCAGCATTCTGGTGGACTCAATTCCATCTACATTATAATCTCCCAGAGTAATCAAACCTGACTAAAAATGATTATGTCCATGATTCAAGTTTTCCTGACTGTCCATACCCAAAATTTTCATCACAATCTGCATCTCCTACAATCACAAATTCCACACATTAAATCCCTTTGAAATAAAGAAAACATTTATAACATCTCATGTAAATAAAACAATTATTCAAATGTTAATACAAAAGAAAAATCTTGTAATTAACATTCTTTTTAAGCATATCACAAATCCTCACATATATATCAGATTACTAGGATCATTTGATAAACTTAAAATTTAAACATTTTCACTTCATATTACAACCCGGTACCCAGTACCTAGTATTCATCTTTACCCACTTACTTCCCCAAACCTCAGTTATACTAGAACTCCTTCATACTGAACCAGAGCCTTCCATTTAAACTTGCATTACCTTTCTCCTTTCCATATGTTTCTAGTACCCGGTACCTGGTGCCCAAAACACTTTCATTATCAAAGATTTCTTCTCTTCACTTATGGCGATCTTTCAATTTGCTAGCTCTTTCCATAAGAGCTATTTTTTCAACTTGGGTCCCCAAATATTTTAAGTTTTGGGGTGTGTTGTGAGACCACACGACAATTTGCAACCAATAAAACCAAATTTAAACCAAATTTGAAATTAAATCACCCATCGTAAATTAAAATTTATATATTTTAAAACAATAACTTCTTCCTTTACCTAGATTCTATCATAAAAAAGTAAAACTCCACAAGATACATTTATGTGTGCTCTAATTAATTCTAGTTTTTGAAACTTAGTAAAAAGAATTAGTTGATTAACATTGAACTACATAATATAGTAATACTCCAAAGCCAACCAAGGATAGAGCATTGTTGCTAGTCAAGCATCCATACCCCCGACAATGTTATATCTATAATTCCCCCAAACATAGCTCTATTGTCGGTCAGACATCCATAGCCCCGGTAGAGTTATTTGGATAGCCTAAAGAGTTGATATCCTTTTTTCTTTTTTTGATATAGCAATGATAGCTCATTTTCAATTTTGATATTTCAATGATAGCTCTTTTATCAACTTGCACACAATGAAGCACCACTATTAGGTTGGGAATTATAGTGGTAGTAAAGCTTACTCTTTTTTTTTCATTCAATGCAAATCCCTTTATCATTCCACTACTTCCCAGAAACTCATTTAATGATTCCCTGTAGGTGTGTGTTTCCAACTAAATTTCACCAATTTATGCCAAATCCTAGCTAACTGTAGCTCGATATATGGTTAAAAAATATGCATAAATTAAAGTTTAGCAATAGACAAATTAATCACCAAATTTAAATCTAAATTTAGAAACATTAGTTACCACCCTTCCAATTAAATTTTATGGCAACTACTAAAATTTTTGCTAGCAATTTTGACTTGACGGTGTTGCACTTCATTAATGAATCAGAAATGTCATGACTACCGTGAAGCATGATCACATTATTTTGAACATATTATCTCTTCAACTCACTCTGGTGATGACATGCACTACCTTTCCAAATTCATTTTCCGTTGTATTCTAGACACATAAGCACCCTCATAATTAATACAGCTCTTTAAAAGAATTGAAATGACCACTATTAATTTTGAAATCTTCAACTTGCTTGATTCACAATCTTCATTCTACTCAAATTTGAAGAAATTTTCTACTAGATATGTGCAAATAATTAATTTGATTTAACCTTTAACTCTGAGGATAATTATCCAACTGCCACCTTGCTTGTAGTTTCCAAAAAAAAATTCACTCAAGGTAACTATGTACCACAAATTTCTTACAACTTTCTATAAATTCTTGCATTTCTTCTCAAATTCTTCTCACTTTTTCTTTCTCTCTTTTCATTTTATTAATACAATTTTTCTCTTTGTTTTCGCATTTGCTTCTTAACCATGGATACTCCAATTTTCTTAGGTTGTTCTCATAGAAAGAATTTTTCTTAGGGAGCATCACATCACAAAGGCTTGAAATTTTTTTCTTCATTAGGACTTCCAATTTATTGTGCCAAATTTATGCTTAGTCCTTGGGGAAAAATATGTTGCATCCAACAACTACTTTCAATTCTATTCAGATATAGCTTCTCACTTTGTAGTGTCGCTTCTAGACATTAGGCTACCCGTTGAAGACATTCACGTTGTTCCCAACTTGATAGTGAAGCTAAAATTCCTGGAGAATCTAGATACCATTTTATCTATTGCACATCTGACCATAGGGATTCCCTCCATGGTTGATATTCCCTAGTTCTTGGAATACGGGGAAGTGGTTCCACTTCGGCCTTTTCTTTCTAATCTCCATATCCAAAACTTTGAAGTTCACTAGGAACTCGCCTATATAGGTTATTTAGCCCTAATGGAAGAGGAATCCCACTTGACTGAATGACTACTATCATCTACAACTTTGCTCACTCTTTTTGACCTTTTTGATTTTTGAACAAGGATTTTTGATCTATTGTATATACATGATACACACACACACACACACACACACACACACACACACACACACACACACATATCATTTTTGTAAATTTTAAAGAATTTTTTTACTGTGTATGGTTTTATTCTTTCACTTTCACATCTCAATTTTATAAATGTTTGGATTAACTCTCATGTGTAAGATAGGATTAAGTATAATTTGCTAATGCGGAGGCCAAACAAAAGAAAACAAAACAAAAAAAAATAAAACAAAAGAAAAAAAACACAAAACCCTAAAAAAAATAAAACTAACCCTAACTACCCTAACTCTAACATAACAAAAGATTAACTCTAATAAAGCAATTTACTTCAATTTCTACAGTTATTTCTTCTACAATTTTGGTACGAATTAGAGCAGGCTTATCTTTGAATTCACTCATCAAGATTTTCAATATTCTATTGTAACAATGAATTATCTTAAATTTTATGCGTTTAAACATCATAAATTCAAAATCATACTTACGAATAATTTGGCTCATATGCATGAAAAGGAACTCATTAGAGATCGATTGCACACAGTTCATTTGATGCAACCATACTCTACCTTCCTCCAGCCCTGGTCCATTTCCATGAATGGCTCTGTCTATTTCTTTGCTTCATCTTCCTCTAAAAATATTCATATCTTTGGCACTATCTTCACTTTGCATTTTGTTAGACCAAGATATATCACTACTTATATTGCTATTAGAGAGAGAAAAATTAAAAATATGATATTTTGTATCTTGTATAAAATCAAGAAAAATTCCTTTTATAGCTTGTGAATTTTTAGCTTGGAGAAAAAGACACATGTTTCCTGCTTGATTTTCTCACTCTTTGTTGTTATCTGCATTTTCCACGTATACAGGGAATGATGATTCATCAATGTTGTTTCCTAGTTTGTGATGAAATATCTTTGAATCTCGACATTCTCACATATTTTCCTATAAAACATTAGAATTTTACTTACAATAATCATAGTTTTCCAACTGTTTTGGTATATTTGTTAATTTTTTTAATAGTTCCAATTCTATAGGGAAAAATGTTTTTCTCATTAACAATTCCTTTCTTTTAGCAGTTAAAACTTCCTCTGTTAATAGAATTACTCTATTTATGGCCAAACTTGCCCTAGTTAGAAAAATGTCACACTCAAGTTCACCGTGATTAGTTGTATCATGAATTCTACACTCGGTGATCCTTCCAAAAGTAAAAAACTCAAAGGATACAATTTCTAGTTAAATATTTTCCAAATTTTTTCAACTTCCATATTGAAAATCCAGCTTGCATTCAAGTTCTCAATTTCAAGCTCTTTACCAAACTATGAACTAGTTTTTCAAAGGTATAACTCTCCAATTCAAAAGAATGAGACCTAAAATATCAAACATGGCCCTTCTTCTAGTGCTAGTTCCTGTTGATGATGATTTTACTCATAGAAAACATGGTGAATAAATTCTTCATAGAAAAAACTGCAAAGAGCCTATCCTTCTTGAAAGACATGGAACGAAGACAACCTAAAGGGAAATTCTGCATTGACAAGGCAAAGATTGGATTTCGTTCAATTCCAAGTCTTTGATAACTAGGTCACAATTGCACTAGGGTCACTCATGGGTATTGATGTGATATTGTTGTTAATTTCAAACAAATTATTGTTGTAAATTGAATATTTTAGGTATTGGATTTTCAATTGAAGCATTTAAGTTCAATCATCATGAAACTGAAAGATTTGCAATAACATTTCATGAACATTACAACATTTCATGAACATCACAAATTCTTTGTTATCACTTAAGTAGATTTAGCATTAAGCACTTAACAAATTTATGGAAAACAAAATATTTTCAATCAAATTCCTTCCATTCATTTAAATTTTGGAACATTATCAAGAATTTAAACATCTAGATTCTAACACAAAGTATAAAAAATACTAAAAATTAAAAGTTTCTCCTAGTTATTCTCCATGGATGCCCCAAAGAATCAATTAAAACAAAGAGACCTGCTTTATATTTCACAAGATTGCTTCACAACTACATATAAAATAGTGTAAGATTTTAAAGAGAGGGGTTTTGTTTTTGGACACCGAGTAGGTTCTGTATGCACCCTTAAACGACCCAACATACAATCTTGTTCAACTGAACTAACAAAACAAGCTATAAAAGATACTGAGATAGGTAGCTATCTAGTAAGCTCTAATATTAATCAATGTCTACATGCATACAAAGTTTTATGCTGGAATGGTTCAAAAAATAAGAAAAAATAACAAAACTTAAAAGTTTATGCTCCTCTAACATCCACAAATTCTGAACTTAAAATATGAAAAAAAGGATCCTCTGGCCTTTTATAGAACACAAGGCTTAGGCAAGATAACAAAAATACATGAGAGGAAATCCAAGGGACTAATCTCATCAAGGCAGGTGGAATGTAGTGACCAATAGGAGAATTGTAGTTGAAGTCAATGGAAGTTAAATCTAATTACACTTTGAATCTCTTCTAGTGTTAACCTAGAATCTTTGTCAGGATGATACTTCAAATCATGATAATGTGTAGGGACTTCCCATATATTCAAAATGAGTAAGTGGAATTTTCACCCCCACACATCTCTTGGCTCCGGTGCTATCACTCTTCAGAATGGGCTCTCCCAAAAATTGGTGTTTGTTTCCACCATATGTGAAATACCGAGATCCTCAGCATTCCAGCAGACTCAAATCCATCAGCATTATAATCTCCCATATTAACTGAACAAGATTGGAAATTATTTTGTCCATGATTCAAGTTTTCTTGACCGTCCATACCCAAACTTTGCATCACAATCTACATCTCCTTCAGTCATAAATTCCACACATTAAATCCCTTTTGAAAGAAAGAAAACATTTATAACTTCTCATTTAAATAAAACCATTATTCAAATGTTAATACAAAAATAAATCTCATAGTTCACACACTTTTTAGGCATATCACAAATCCTCACATATATATCGGATTACTAGGATCATTAGATAAACTTAAAATTTAAACATTTTAACTTCACATTACAACCCAATACTTGGTACCTAGTATTCAGCTTTACCCACTTACTTCCCTGGACCTCGGTTATACTAGAACTCCATCATACCAGACTCCTTCATATTGAAACCCTTCATACTAGACCAGAGCCTTCGATTTAAACTTGTATTAACTTTCACCTTTCCATATGTTTCTGATACCTAGAACCCAGTGCCCAAAACACTTTCATTATGAAGTAATTTCATTATCAAAGATTTCTTCTCTTCACTTTCGGTGATCTTTCAATTTGCTAGCTCCTGCCATAAGAGTTATTTTTTTCACTTGGGTCCCCAAGTCTTTTTAGTCTTGGGGTGTGTTGTGACACCACACAACAGGTTCCAAATGGAGCAACCTACTGATGACTGTTTCACTATTAAATTTTAGATAGTACATATTGACATCCAACTAAATGTCAAATTTAACAAAGTTTTAGATGACGATCATTTGACATAAAATTTAACACAATGTTTTTTGACAGTCATTTTGTTGTCCAATTTAAGATAGTCATGAGAAAGAGTTGATTTTTTTTCACAAAAATATGAAGTATTATATATGAAAATGGGAATTTTTGGGCCTTCCAAACGCAACCATGATGTCCATTTTCTCTTAATAAGCACCTTGCAAAATCTCAAGCTTAAATCACCCTCAAATTTGAGAAGGGGTTTTGCAACTTTGAAGCTCTTATACCATATAGGAGCTGAGATATAGCTCTAATACCATGTAAGAGCTTAGATATAGCTCATAGAATATGTTAGAGTCACTCAAGGAGTCAAGCCTCTAAGATCATTTGAAAAATCCAACAACAACCTTCCACAAGAGGGAAAAGCAAGAACATGAAATTGCAACAATGGATGCAAGATTTGACCAATATGGAATACTCAACATTGCAATGATATATTGGACTTACACAACACTCAAATGAGCTTTTGGACATGAATGAAATATAAATATGAAGCCTTGCTTATATATGCAAGGAGTGAGATAGGATTAGACAAGATTGTGACAAGTGTCTTAATCTTATCACATGAGACAACTAATTCATAACAACCTGGGACACAAGCATTAAACCCTCAATGCAAAATATTAAATGCATGAGAGAATTATTAAATTCCTAGATAACTAAAAGTAAATAATGACACATGGCCCCATTATAACTAACTTCTAGAAATGACAACTAGGAAACTTAACTCCTAAGTAAACTTATAATAATGTGAATAGGTCCTCACTAATAACTAGACACCAATAGGAACAACCCATTGATACCAAAGGTCCTTGAAAGAGAAAGGAGAAGCCTAACAAAGATTCCACCTATTGAGGATACCATCCCAAACACCTTTTGCAAAACTGCAGCCAAGAAGGAGATGGAGATAAGACTTTGAATCCTTTTCATAGAGAGAACATCTATTCAAAAGGGAAAAACCTCTTTTTTATAGGTTGTCCAAAGTGAACTTTATTTTGACCAAGAAGACAAAAAAAGATGCTAACTTTCAAATTCAATATATGGTTCCAAATGGAGACCCAAAACTGAGGCATAGGGTCATGAACCTATAGTGAACTAAAAGCAAAAGAAATGGAGAATTTACCATTAGCATTAAAATTCCAAAATAATCTATCTGGGCTTGGGGATCTCAAAATATGAACCAAAGTCAAGTAATTATAAATAATAGCAAGAGATAGATCAAGAGAAACCAAATCCTTCCATTGACCATTATGAAAAAAGTCAGCTAAATTATATCCAAAAAGCCTAGAGCATAAATCCCTAAGTGAATTATCCCAAGGTTTAGTTAAGAGAGGTCCATTTTTAAACCGACAATCCTCCCAAAAATTGATGATCCTTCCATCACCAATCACCCATCTAAGACCTTTAGAAATTAAGAACCTGTATTTTAAAATATTATTCCAGATAACATAACCATGAGGAATATCCTAAGAAGAGAATGTGTCCCTAACATTAACAATATTACCCAGGCACTTATTAGATTTAATTCTAGTCCTTTCATTCTTTTCTGAAGTGAATATCTAAATTTGTTTAGCCAAAAGAGAACAATTAAATTCCTTCATTCTTCTGGTACCCAAACCTCCCCATTTTTTAGTTTACACACTTTCTCCCAAGATATAAGATGAATGTTTTTACACTCTTCCAATTCTTGACCAAATAAAATGCTTTTGAATCTACTCAATATGGTCTCAAAAATTTCTAGGAACTTTGAAAAGGCTCATAAAGTAAACAAGTAGATTTTGAAGAGTTGACTTGATTAGCTAAACCTTACCTACTTGACTCAGAATCATACCTTTCCAACCTAAAAGTTTAGACTAAAACCTATCAAGAATCTTCGACCAAAAAGAATAAGAATCAAGAAAGGAGCTAATTTTGCAACCAAGAATTTGAGCAATAGAATTTCTTGCAATTGAGGAGTATTCAATAAGAAAATAGAGATTTTAAGGAGATTAAATCTTTGACCCAAAGCTACTTCATAATTAAGAAATAAGAATTTAACATTTTTTGCTTCAAAGATAGAGGCTTCTCCCATGATAATAATATTGTCAACAAATTATGAGAGTACACCTAGTTAAGAGAGGATGGAGAAAGACCTTTCACAAACCCATCAATAATAATTTTTTGAAGAAATCTTCCCAAATATTCCACCATAATCACAAAGATAAAAGGAGAGATGGGGCATCCTTGTCTAATCCCTCTCAAGCTTTTGAAAAAACCAACAGGAGAACCATTGACAATCACAAAATATTAGGAGTAGCAATCAATTGCCAAATTAACTCAATAACTTTATTTTCAAAACCAAAAAGGCTTGAGGATTTTAATAAGAAACTATCAATTAATGTGATCATAAGCCTTTATAATATCCAATTATAAAAAAAAAACTTACTTTATAGTTGATAGATTGAGAATGAATATCCTTAGGAACCGTGATGATAGAATTCAAAATTTCCCTTCCCATAACAAAACCACTTTGTTGAATGGATATTAAACTAGAAAAGGCCTTTTTATAGCCTTAAGGCCCAAAATTTAGAAAATATTTTATAGATGGAATTACACAAACTAATTGGCCTAAAATATCCAAAAGAACTCATGCCAGGTACTTTCAATATTAGGACAATAAAAGTGGAGTTAAGCTCTTTAAGCAGGTGTCAATTGCAAGAAAAACTCCTTAGTAGCAATAGAAACATCCTTTCCCACATAATCCCAAAAGGTTTGGAATAAAAAAATGAGATAACCATCAAGACTTGGAGCCTTATTACCTTCAAAATAAAAAACGACCTTCTTAACTTCCTCCTTAGAAGGGATACCCTCCAGAAGCTTGTCCACTTTAGTTTCTATTGTAGAGTAGGAAATATTCTTATCCAATTTGATAGAGATCACTAGGCCTACTCCTTATACACTTGTATTCTATATATTTTTGTACATTATATGCTTATAGATTTATAATTTTTCCTCAAAAATTAGATTAAATAATAGAAAATAGTTTTTATACATGTATGCATTTAAAAATTTATTAGAAATTTTATTGCCTTTTCATACTCATGAGATGACATTATTTAATACTAGGTCATCTTGTGTTGATGGATATTAATCTTAGTAGACATTTTTTGGTATGCAAAAGAATACCCTTAACCTACATAATATATAAATAATAATCATATGTGATTAGCTTTCATATTTTTTACAATGTATATTTTAGTGTATTTTTTTTTGAATTGCAAGAGTTTACTTTCTATAACTTTATATTTTATATTGTAACAAACAAAACATGTCAACTACTAAAATTGAATTCTCAGATATTTGAACTCAAAACTCTAGAATATTTAAATTTTGTTAATTCCCCTTATTTCTACATGTTTATGACCAGTATAACTTTTTTCATTTTTGACTTCCTTTTATTCAAGTTATCTTCACTATGAAATTCTTCTTTAGATCCAATAATTCTACATGAATAAATATATCCACCTTTGCATGTTTCATATACCTTGGTAAAATACTATCTCAAATTCATGGATTTGAATTAATTCATTAGTTGCATATGGTAATTCTACTCTCCAATATTTATTTACATGTTCTTAACTATATCTCTATTTTTCAATTGGTTGATGATTTGACTATCTTAAATTAGATTATGATCCCTTTATGGGTAATCATACTTCCTTTAGTCTCTCTATCAAAACATAGTTTTGAGTCATCCATAATTAAATTAAACCTATTTTGATATTCCTATTTGAATGATGAACTCCAAATAGAAAAGTTATGTCTCTCTATTTACATCATTGAATTAACTTTTCCATGATTCAAATATCCAAAAGAAAACATTTAAACCTATGGTAGTGGCCATCTCAACTAGTCTCTACACTTAGGTGACTGAAATAATGAAAATGGGAAGAGGATTTCTATCTTTGAAGAGATAGGGATCCTCCTATTTCACTATCATGTTTCACTCAAGGAAACCCTAGAGATCTCAACTGAAGAATGGAATGAAGAAAAGAGATTTGATGAAGGTTGTCCTAGGGTATGATTAGAGACTAAAATGGGGTTCACCACCAAGCTAGGGCTTGGAAATACAAGTAACATGTAAGACCTAATTAAGAAACCTAATGATGTGCAAACTTCAATAAACAACCTAGAAATGAATGCAAAAAAAATCTGAATGTGCTCATAATAGGCTCTAAAATTTTGAAAATTTAGACTTTAGGGCACACTGGGACTCATACACTAGGTTGGGCGTATCAATACCAGTCTAGGGTTTTTGGACTGAAACAATATTTTGACACTATAGACTCAAGATCTTCATAAATCTAGAAAATTTCCTATAATGGGACTCATATGCCACTTGTGGTGTATCAATCTTGTTCTAATTTTTCAAAAAGTAAAATTCTAGATCTTCTCTCCAATCTTTGCTCATTCTTCCCAATCTGATTTTTGGATCTGAACCTATAAAAAGACCTACAAAATAAAATATAGTGTTGATTTTCTTATGAGGGGTTTTCCTTGGTCAAACCTCTAGTTTGGTAATTAAACCTTGATAGAAACAATGTATCTTCAATATAAATGTGAGCATAAACCCTAACCTTAAGTGTATCTAAGATTAGGAAATCTAAAATACAATGCAACCCTATTCTAATGTGCTATAATGAGATGCGTGAATGAAATATAAAGATGGATGACTCACTTTGGGAGATGTCTAATCACCCTAATAAGCCATAATGAATGTGTGTACCTTCCTTAGGCTAAAAGTAGGGTGATAATGGAGGATGGAATCACTTAGGAAATAGGTCATTATGCTTGGCTTGATGGTTAGTTGCATCTCCCAAACCTAGAATCCACCATGATTCACCATAGGAAACCATAATCAATCTTTTACAATGCTAGATCTTGAATGAAAGTGAGCTTGAAGACCTACAAAAACACTATAATGTTGCTCCAAGAATTTAGCTTTGCTTGTTACTTGCTCTTGAATGCTCTTCTAAAAGAATACTTGAATGCTTATGAATGCTTCGATCTTGAATTATTTTCTCTAGATGAAAATAATGACTTAGAAGCTTGCTTACATTGGGAATACACCTAATTTACCGTTATTTAGATCTCAAAGGATGACATCAACCAAAATTTTAAATTAAAAACTTGAATTTTCCGCTCAAACCCTAAAAAATAGGCCACACAGGACTCATACACCACTTGTGGCATATGGATCCCACCTAGGGGAACTCATATTCCCAAGGTGGCATATGAGTCCCACCCTATTTTTTCAGGGTGGGCCAATGATGGGTTGTTAGAAAATTTAATGCTTTTTTAAATTTTGTTAGGATTTTAGTTTAAATAAGCCTCGAGATCCAAAATAAAGGGTATTTGGGGCCTATTAATGATGATTTAAAGGGTCATGAATGCAAGAGTACCAAAATAGGTCCAAATTAAGCAAGGGATTGTACTATCTCCAAGAAGGGAGTATAATTTTTTTCCACATTTAGCCCCCACTTTAGCACCCACATGACTCTATGTGCATATGCAAGTAAAGGACTTCAAACAATAAAGTTCGTTTCATAAAAAGATACTCATATGGATTCATTTGCAAGCATGGGAGGATGATGACCTCATTGGAGATATCTACAAAACCATAATGTTAGGAACTACATCTTGCAATACATATTTGTTAGTTGTTAAGAAATCCTCTTATCTTACTTCTCATAGAAATCAAATTTTGTAAGGAAAATCAGATGCGGAAACAATTCTCCTAACATCAAAACCTCAGGGAAGAGTGCAAATACACATTTAAATTTTTACAATTACAATTAAATTGAGATGCACATGAAAGCAATAACAAAAATAGAGTATTTGACACACACATATGGACACCAGATATACATGGGAAAACCCTTACGGGAGAAAAACCCACCACACCAAGAGAAATCACTTTGTATTATAGTAATAAAGATTACATACAAGTATAAGACTTATCTTTCTGATGTCATAATACAACAGCATTCACCATGAACAACTTTGTACAAGAACCTTCAACTTATAGTCTACACAGAATAGAATTCATCCACTGATATAATTCAAACTATTCATCCAGCTGTTGATCGAACCAACCAAACCTCTGTTGAATTACATAATGTATTCATGTTGTTCCTAGCTGTCGAGCTTCCACACAGAATTGCCACAACGGTCCAACTGCTAGTGGTTCCCATTCGGATTTTCCTATTGGTCGAATACCAGCCACACAGGATAGTCTTCACACGGTCAAATGAAAACAAACTTTGTTGGCATCTCGGTGAGACACTAACAGTGTCTCCCCGATGCCACAAAATCTTCATATCGATATTGACAAGAGATGTTTCCATCAGCAAGAGGTTCCACCAAGCTTACAACTTGTATCGACTTCAGTTTTCCTTTCGGAAAGACTACTGCTCTAGCCAAGACTTCACATCGAGCCTCCTCAAGTTTCATCGACTTCAATTTTCCTTTTGGAAAGACATATCATTATTGCCAAGAGGTTTCACCAAGATCCCTTATGTTACTCCAAAGCCATCAATAGTCAGCAAGACATACATCCTTCGCCGAGACTTTACTCCAAAGACTTTAAGTTACATCAAGCATCGAATGGTTGACAAGACTTAACACTCTCGCCAAGACCTTTCCCCAATTTCCTTGAGTTACTCTGATGAATGTTTGGTTGTATCCCCGTCAGCATGACACTCTATTCTTGCCGAGACTTCTCCCCGAGAGCCATGTGTTACCCCGATAGCTATATGTTGTCAGTGAGACATTCTCACATTGGTAAGACTTCTTACTGATAGTTTCCTTCTTAGCCAAGTCTCCCCGATGTTTGATTGAATGGCTTGTCGGCTAGAGATTTCTACGCGGTAAGATGTCACACCAAATGCTTCTTGTCACAGTGATAGTTCATTCGGTAAGAATTCTACAAGGTCACAACGACCTGTACAAAACACAATGCTTCAAAGCTTCTATTCGACCAGACATAGAATGTGTCACACCGACTTGACTCCAATAGAGGTTACAACCTATGATGATTGAGGCATATATTTCCAACAATCTCCCACTTGACAAAGATCACACAGGCACCTCCAGAGAACAAAAAAACTTACTAAAAATCATGGGCACTAAGGCCCATTGAACCAGCACACCACCTGAACTTTTCTGTGCTCACTGGCTTTGTCAATGCATCTGCAACATTCTCTAGAGTATCAACCTTTTCCAAACTGACATTTCCATCCTCCACCATATCTCGTACAAAGTGGTACTGTACATCTATATGTTTCATCCTGGCATGGAAAGTAGGATTCTTTGCTAGACAAATTGCACTTTGACTGTCACAAAAAATAGTTATTTCCCCTGCATCAAAACCAATTTTAGAACACAAACGTTTTAATCAAAATGATTCTTTACAAGCATGAGTAGCTTCCAAGTATTCAGCCTTTGTAGTGGACAAAGTGATTACAGCCTACCGCTTACTCATCCAACTCACTGCACCACCATTCAACATGAAAGTATATCCACTGGTGGATCTCCTACTGTCAATGTCCCCTGTCCAATCAGAATCCACATATCCATGAATGTTGAGAGTCCTCTGTGATTCAACCAAGTTCCCATGGTAACACAAAGCAAAATCTGAAGTCCCCTTCAAATATCTAAACACTCTCTTCATTGCATCCCACTGTGTTCTTCCTGGATTAGCCATAAACCGACTAAGAACTCCCACTGCTTGGGCAATATCTGGCCTTGTACAAACCATTGCATACATAAGACTGCCTACTGCACTAGCATAGGGTACAATGGTCATGTCCTCCATCTCAGTAGGAGATTTTGGATAGTCTTGAACAAATAGCTTCATTCCCTGCAATACTGTAACAACTAACTGCTCGCAATCATTCATGCAAAATCTCTCTAGAATAGTCCTAATATACTTACTCTGACTGAACCAAAGTTTTCTACAATTTATTTCCCTAGTTATCTCCATCCCCAGAATATACCTTGCTGCACCAAAATCTTTCATTTCAAACTTAGTAGACAACTGAGACTTAAGATCAAAAATCATTAGCTTACTATTGCCTATGAACATCATAACATCAACATAGAGAGCAATAATAAGAACTTGATCACTTTCAGCTTTGTAATAAACACAATGATCAGATTTGATCTCACAAATCCAAAAGACAATACAAAAGTATCAAATTTCAGGTACCACATTCTAGGTGACTACTTTAACCCATACAAAGACTTTTTTAATTTTCAAACCAGTTTCTCTTTACCTTTTTCAACAAAGTGCTCAAGCTAGGACATACAGATTTCTTCTTCAAGATCACCATGAAGAAATGTTGTTTTCACATCCATCTATTTGACCTCTAAGTCATACATTGCTGCAAGTGACAAAAGAAATTTGATAGATGTCAGCTTTGCTACAGGAGAGAAAATTTCCCCATAATGAATTCCCTCTACCTGGGAATAACCCTTTGCAACCAATCTTGCCTTATATTTTTCAACACTACCATCTAGACCGATCTTCTTTTTGAATACCCATTTGCAGCCCACAGCTTTTCTGCCTTTAGGCAATGGCACCAAACTCCAGGTTTCATTCTTTTCTAATGATGCCATTTCTTCATTCATGGCTTCCAACCAAGAGTCTGAATCAGACATTTTAAATGCCTCCTTTACAGTTCTAGGCTCATTAGTGCTTCAAATTAAAGCATAGGCACAAGTAGAATCTATCAAAGAGAACCCATACCTATCAAGTTGTTTTCTTTCATGGGTTGACCTCCTCACTTGCTGAGGCTGAGGTTCTTCTTCTTCTTCATAACTTTCCAAACTGCTTGAGCTCTCCTCAGTTTCAGGTACATTTTGAATTTTCAATTCCTCTTTATCTGGTGTAGGAGGAATTCCAACTACATCCTTATTGTTTTCTAACTTTGTCTCTGACTGCAGATCCAAAGTGGAAGGTTTCAGCTCACAAAAGATTACACTTTTGTTGTATACAACCTTCTCTGTATCAGGATTCCAAAGCTTGTATCCTTTTATGACAACACTATAGCCAATAAAAATACATTTGACAGCCTTGTTCGCCAATTTAGATCTTTTCACATCTGGCACATATGCATATGCCTCATAGCCAAAAACACGAATATGTCTAAGAGAGGGCTTCTTACCAAACCACGCTTCCAAAGGTGTTTTCTCAACAAGAGCAGAATTTGGAGAATGATTAATTAGGTAACATGTAGTAGATACAGCCTTATCCCAAAACTTCTCCTCCAAGCCATCACTACTGAGCATACTTCTTGCTCTCTCCATCACTGTCCTATTGAACCTCTTTGCAACTCTATTTTGTTGTGGAGAGTATAAGGTTTAGTCTTATGTCTTTTAATCCCATGGTCTTTGCAATACCTTTCAAAATCATCAGAATAGAATTCACCGCCATTATCAGTCCTTAAGCATCTAATTTTTCTTCCAGTCTAATTTTCTACAAGGTTCTTAAATTCCTTAAATCGACTCAACACTTATGATTTACTTTTCAAAAAATAAACAAATGCTCTTCTTGAATAATCATCAATGAACGACACATAGTACCTTGACTTAGACAAAGAAGGAACATTCACTGGACCAAATACATCATAGTGGATATAATCTAGCAAACCAAAAGATTTATGAGGACTGGAATAAAACAAAACATGGTGTTGTTTTCCATATATGCAATGCTCACAAAATTCAATTTTGAGATTACAATCTTCAACCCCCTCAACCAAGTTTTCATTCTTCAAGGTATTTAAACCTTTTTCTCCTATGTGGCCTAGCCTATGATGCCAAAGCATAGTCTTCTCTACTAGAAGTTTAACTTCCATAGAGTTCACAAAATTAGGGATATTTCCCTCTTTACCTCCAGAATTAGCCTTCTATGACTTTACAGAGACACTGTTACATTGAATAGCTTGTGCATCCAGCTTGTACAGGGTACCAATTCGAGCACCTCTAGCTAGCACCAATGAACCTCTAGTCATCTTGCAGCCATTTCCAGAGAACATGACTTGTACTCCAATATCATTCAGCTTACTGACAGATAGTAGATTTCGAGCCAAACCTAGTATGTGCATAACATCATTAATTCCCTTAACTCTGCCAATAGGGAATTGGATTCTGACTCTTCTACGGCCAACAATTTCCAAAGTTGAATCACTCGCCAAGTACACCTTTCCACCATCATATTCTTCATAATTTTTCAACCATTCCCTATGAGATGTCATGTGGAAAGATGCTCCAGAATCAATTAGCTAGACATCATCTGATGCCTGTGTAGCCAAGGTTGCAATAAAGGCATCTCCATCACTATGAGAAGAGTCATTGTCGGAAGAATACTTCTTCTTCTTCTTCTCCTCTTTACAATCCTTTCGAACATGACTAGGTTGCCCACAGTTTGAACACTTCACCTTGGAATTCTTGCCAGGAGACTTTGATCTCCCCTCTAATTCTGATTTAGATTTCTTGTCCTTCTTCTTGCCTTTCTCTTTCGACCTTCCTCTAACAGCAAGAGCCTCCTTCGCCATCTTAGAATATTTCCTTCTCATCTCTTCTGACAACAAAGATGCAACAACATCTTCCATCTTGAAAC